>OY757039.1:12451335-12991242 GCA_963582015.1 Xanthorhoe designata
GTATTCTACTTGAAATTAGACAGCGTCTCTTCATGCCTATAATATTGAGGTACTTAGTAATTCTTATGACAAGTTTCTTATGCTTGTTATGACTATTTAAAAAATTAAAATTAAATCATACATTAACAAATTCGGTCAACACTTCGCGTCGCGGTTCGCGCCGAGGATAGCGCCTTTGTTTATACGGTATCATATCGTATTTTTAGTACATTTTCGAACTCACAATCTAAATGATTCAACTCCTACAAAGCAAACAGAGCTCAAATAAAGTCGGTGGTAAACAATCTTTGGTAAAAGATAATATCACCCTTAGGCGCTGGCCAGATAGAAGAGATCGCGCCGCGCATGGGCTGAATCGCGCTCCACAAAACAGCCTTCTAATAGACAAACCGAAAACGATACATCCTGCAAATAATCGCAGGTCAGCTTATGTTGATGGAAACTGAAAACGGAATATTAACCAACATTAAATTAACTGTAATTATTGGCACGATGTATTGTGTTCGGTCCGTAGAGTTAGAGAGGCTGCTTTGCAGAGCGCGCCACGACACAAATGTGCAATCTCTTGTACCTGGACTGCGCCTGATGATGGATGAAATTATATTTTACCAAGGATTGTTAACTATCAATTTTATTTGAGCTCCGTTTGCTATCAACCAGATAAGAAGTGGTGCGCCCGATGGCACGCCCGAAACGCGCCGCACTTATATCTGACCTGCGCCTTAAAACAATTATTTCAAAAGTTAGTATATTTTCCTTCCAGACAAGTAACTAACAACTTAGTGTTTTCCTTCGCAGAGCAAACATTGATGTTGAATATTCCAAGAAAATATCTGAAACTCATTCAAGAACAACTCGTACGTAACAAAATTCATCAAAGTAACGTGAGAAGTAACAAACGGATCAACAATCAACACCGGGATTCTTTCCCGTCACGTCTCATAATTCTGTTGGGCTTTGTCGCTTGCGGCGACCAAGTTTGTCGCAAACTCTCGAATGAAGATTGCGAGATTGGCGGACGCGACTGTCCTACTAATATTATAAAGGTGAAAGTCTCTATGTGTGTGTAAGTGTGTTTGTTACTCTTTCACCCTCAAACGGCTGGACGGATTTAAATGAAATTTGGTACCAGAATAGCTTATACATCCTACTTCCTACTATCTTATCTTACTAATCCTACTAATATTATAAAGGTGAAAGTTTGTGTGTGTGTAACTGTGTTTGTTACTCTTTCACGCTCAAACGGCTGGACGGATTTGAATGAAATTTAGTACCAGAATAGCTTATACACTGGATTAAAAAATAGGCTACTTTTGATCCCGGTATTCCCACGGGAAAGGGAACTATTCACCGCGGGTAACACCGAGGGCCGCAGCTAGTATATTATAATCAGAACGACTCCGAATTCATATTGAAAAGTCTTGTGGTAGTCCAGGATTGTGTTACTTAGTTAAGATAAGTTGCAACACCATGATATTCTGTTTTTAGATAAGTAACATAAGATAAAATATCAGAGAGGTGCCAATAATCGATAGCCAAATTCTAAGGTGTAAATAATTGGGTCGTTTATCTTACTAACCCAAAATAAAAAATAGCATGCCTAACATCCAGAGTCAATAATAGTCAATAATAATAATAGTCAATAATAGTCATTTATTTGGTAAACACCTTTACACGTCACACAGTTTGAGAAATAATTTACGCTAAACTAGTCCATAAGTCGCCTATAAAAATCGCGCTTGAAGAAACTCTTGTAGCTAAACTCGCGAATAATACGTGCTCCTCGATAATGCCCAGGCACTTGCGATTCCGAGCGCGGCTGCGTGGATCCCACTCCGACTTGTTAACTTGTTTGATACTAGCAGGCCTTACGAGATACTTGATGGATTAGCCTCCCAAAGATAAGTTAGGTCCAGGAAGTGCGTCGACTTTTAATCTTGATGGTTTGACTTTTACCTACTAGCCCGTTTGTACCTAAGTATTGAAATATTTTTTCCATTCAAGGGTGAAAAGTATTTGGTTCAAGTCCAAAGTAGCATTTTTTATCCTGTGTCATCTCTGGATCATTATAATCCGGTCTATACAGGTAGGTACCTACATTATTTGAAATTTTCAAAGGGAGTAGTTAGGTTTCAAGGGCCAAACACTCACACGTCATGATCTTGTAGATTTGTTTCTGTAATCATGAAAAATTAAAAACACCATTTTAACAAAATTGTCAATAGCGTTTTAAAAAGTGAGCTTGAGTCCATATTTGACGCAGCTAGGTATGAATTCTTAAAACATTTCAGAACCCATTCTAAGAACATTCTCGAATATTCCACGTAGACCATGACCTATTCAATATTATGCAGAGAAAATGCGAAAGTACTACGAGTAGAACAACTAAAATGGACGTGAGCTGAACGTAAATAAACAAATTTTATTCTAAAATAAGTCACGTTGCATTTCTCTCGAGGAAAAGGTCAAACTACACATAATTAGGTCAGCAGTGGAGGACGAAAAGTTTTTTTTGTATGGACCTCTTGTTTGTTTGCTGTTTTACTGTCTAATTTTTTAAACTTTAGTTAGATATTTTCGATTCTTGTTCTGGCCAAATGTGTAACGGGATAATAATGCCTTGGATTAGATTTTTAGGTAGGTACCTCTACCTACTCCTATATTACCCTAGGTACTACTCTAAGATCACTCATTTACTTTTAACTTTCCATTTATTTTATCGGTCTTTGTGTTGCAGCTTTTACCAAATAAATCCATTATTTCATGACTAAACTTTAGAATAAGGCGAGAGTATGAGGAATTCATCAATCATTGTTACAAGTCGTAATTTTGATGCATCGGTACTATCTTGCACACTTGTATAGAGCTAACACGAGCCAGGAGCGGAGTAGCTATTAATCAAGTTCCTTGGTGACTGTGGTGTGGGGAGGATGGCTAAAGTAATCTTGACTTTGGATCCGACGGTATGTTTGAATAACATATAAACAGAGGTTTCTATGTTTTTGATGATTATTTACAGAAAAACATGATTTTTTTTAATAATGGCAATAATATCCACATTTGGGAAAAAAGTCACTGTATATTTTACTTATGCTATCAAAAACTATGTACAGGTCATCATATCATCATATCAGCCCCGTTGCACCCACTGCTGGGTATAGGCCTCCTCTTTATTACGCCACTTAGTCCGATCCTGTGCGATTCTCTCCCACGCTTTCCCGGCAACGTTCACGATGTCATCGGACCATCGGGCTGGTGGTCTGCCCCTTGGTCGTTGTGCATCTCTGGGCCACCATTCCGTAGTCGCTGTAGTCCATCTTCCATCCTTTCGCCTAGCCAAGTGCCCTGCCCATCTCCACTTGAGACTTGCGATGCGTATACCTACGTCTACAACTTTTGTTCGACGTCGTATTTCAACGTTGGGTATACGATCGAGAAGGGAGATGCCGAGCATGGCACGCTCTATAGCCCTCTGTGCTACTCTTACTTTGTGCATGGATTCCTTTGTGAGCGGCCATGTCTCGGATCCGTATGTTAATATGGGCAAAACACATTGATTATAAGCCTTGGTCTTCAGGCTTTGCGGGATGTTAGACTTGAAGATGTCCTCCAGCTTTCCGAAAGCAGCCCATCCCAGCTGGACTCGTCTTGCGATCTCCTTAGCCTGAGAGAATTGACCAAAAGATAAGCGATGTCCAAGGTATGTGTACTCGTCCACCTCCTCAATGCGGTAGTTATCCACAGTGATGTTATTCCGTGAGGGAGGACGGTTTACCATGATCTTAGTTTTGGACATGTTCATCTTAAGGCCGATCTGAAGGGAGGCTTTGTGCAGGTCATTTAGCATCAACTGGAGATCAGATACGTTCTCAGCTATGATGATAAGATCGTCAGCGAAGCGCAAGTGAGATAAGTGACGGCCGTTAATGTTGACACCTTTTCCTTCCCAATCGAGTCTCTTCATTACGTCTTCCAGAACACTTGTGAAAAGTTTCGGAGAAATGGTGTCTCCTTGAATGAATGAATGAATGAATGAATGAATGAATGAATGAATGAATGAATGAATTGAATGAATGAATTAACACTTTATTGTACACAGAAAAAAACATAAAATACAACTTAAAAATAAATATTGTACAAGGGGCGGCCTTATCGCTGAAAGCGATTTCTTCCAGGCAACCCAGAAAGAAGGAGATAGAGAAAAATTAAGTAGCAGTGCACAATAACAGCTATAATTATACAAAAACAATTCTGTTACCTACTTATCAACAAAATAGGTACCTACTTAGGTACAAAATCCTAAACCTAAAAGCTAAAAGTTGCTACGTAGATGAAGCTAAAAAGTGACGTTTGAGTTTGAGTTTAAAAGTGTGCAGCGATGGAGCTTGACGAATTTCATCCGGTAGACTGTTCCAGAGCCGAACAGCATGGACAGAAAAGGAATTACCGTAGAAGGATTGATCATGAACTGGAAATTTAAGTGTTAAGTTTTCTGATGACCTAAGATTATATGAATTGGAAGAATGAAGGAATTGAAATCTTTCCTTAAGGTAACTAGGAGATGAAGGATTAAACAAAATAGAAAAAAGAAGAGAAAGAACATGTGAATCCCGGCGAAGACGAATAGGGAGCCACTTGAGCAAGGAGCGAAAAGGAGAAACATGATCATATTTACGCAAACCAAATATGAATCTGATACAAAAATTTTGAAGGCGCTCGAGTTTATCTAAATACTCCTCTGTGAGATCCAGATAGCAAGCGTCAGCATAGTCAAGTACTGGTAGAAGGAGGGACTGAACAAGGGCAATCTTGGTAGCAGTAGGTAGAAAGCACCGCAATCTTCTTAGGGACGCTGCTGAAGCATACAGTTTCCTGCAAGTGACCAGAAGCTGGGGACCCCAAGATAAATAACGGTCAAAAGTTATCCCCAGATTTTTTACCGTCACACTGTAAGGAATAGGTATTCCATTAAAAATAACAGGAGGTACCAACTGCCAATCCAACCTATCAATTAACCTGGAGCTACCAATTATGATAGTTTGAGTTTTTAATGGATTAATTTTTAACCCATAGGCTTTGCTCCATTCGGTAATGCGACATAGATCCACGTTGGTAACATCCACCGCATCAGAAATGTTAACGGAGGATCGTAACAGTGGCGTTCTGCCAAGCTTTTGGTGTAACGCCTTCAAACAACACCATGTTGAACAGCGTTGATAGAGGTTTCAGTATGTGAGGACATCCTGCTTGCAACATCTCCACGTACACCCCATCCTCGCCAGATGCCTTTCCATGTTTCATGTGGCTCAGTGCATAACCTATCTCGTCTTCGGTAATATGAGGTAGTACCTCATCCTCTAAACGAGGTATAGGTTGTGCTCTAGGGTCGTCTCGGTCCGGCAAATTAGGTTCCTCTACTTTTGACGCATAAAGGTCTGCGTAAAACTCTTCAACTGTGCGTATTATTTCGTCACGATCAGTAATTATGTTTCCAGAATTATTTGTAAGTTTATTAATTTCTGCTCTAGTTTTATTAAGTTTCCTTTTAAATACCTTTGGACCTCTATTTTCTTTAATTGTTTCGGTTATTATTTTTGTATTGTATGCTCTTATATCGGTTTTTAATGCTTTACGTATATCTCTATTTAACTTCTCTAATTCTCTTTGATCTCTTACACTATCCATTTTCATTTCTCTTCTTTGGCAAAGTAGGGACAGTGTATTTGGTGTCAGCTTTTGATCTTTGACTGTAGCTCTTCTTAAGTATTTCGCCGTGGTTTTGACGGTGATCTCGCATAACTCATTGCTTAGTTTATGCACATCCAAGTTTTCTTCTGAAAGAACATTAAACTGGTTTTTTAGGTCCAAGCGAAAGTCATCTTGAAGAAAGAAGAATGCGGCTCTATCGTATTTAGGATGTTTTTTGTTAACCAAATTAGCTCGTTCTTTTTTCAGTTTGTACTTGAAGGTGGCTCTAACTAATCGGTGATCGCTATTGGTCTTAAAATGGCTTAAAACGTTAACATCAGTTATGTTATTTTTATGGGATGTTATGATATAGTCTATTTCATTGCGAATAGATCCACTTGGGCTATACCATGTCCATTTTCTGGAAGGGCGTTTTTTGAAAAACGTGTTCAGGTACAGGTAAGTGTATCTATATAGTAATAAAACAGTCTACATTTGTTTGTGTTATGTTTTTTGAACAAACAAACGGAAACTCTGGAATCTTAATCATCAAATATTTGAGATAACGTTCCGTGATCGGCCATTCCAAACATTTCTGCCCATCCCCTAAAATCCTAAATAAACGCACACATTCAAATCAACTAAAGCCGATTCTCGGACCATTCATAGTTGCTATCCCCGTATTACACTTTCCGGGCTCGAACCCAAATGTCAAACTTGTAATTGAACCTTCGATTTAGTAATATAAGTCTCCGATCGGTTAAGCGGTTTACTGGAAAAGATTAAGGATACGTTTCTTCCAGAGATAAGCGAGAGATCGATCGATCGAGGGATCAACATCCCTACGCATCCACGCCCATCTCTGGTTCGTTCGTTCGTATGAGCAAGTGGCCAACTCTGGTGACAGAGTTTTTAGACCGCCTAAAGGCCTCCGTCTTGGCTTAACGACTTTAAAAGCCGGGACCGACAATTTAAAGTGCCCTCCGAAGCTCGGAAACGCTCAGCTGATAATGCCACTTGCGGTCACCCATCCAAGTTGTGACCGCTCAGAACGATGCTTAACTTCGACGATCTATTAAGAACGTCTTAACAAGCTTCGCCACGAGCGCTCATCTCTCATCATCATCATCTCTGGTGGAAACTCAAACTAAACTAGTTGGTTTGGTTATATCTGAGAGGATGGTTTAAGTGCTGTGCTAGCGTATTCCATCTTAAAAATGTCCCAGGCACTAACAGTGTTCCGTTAAGCGTAGGCAAAGATTACCTCCTGACGCTGTTTAGATCATCTAATAAATATGTAAAAGCCATGAGTTTTTAATCTTGTAACAATATTAGTTTATTGTTATATTAAGTTTTATGAAAATTTGTTTAGCGTGATTTAAACGCTTAAGCGCCTTAAAAGTTGTCGCTTTCTCCAATTACAATTTTTGTATTTAAAATGAAACATCTTTGTTATGTTGCTGTTATGCAGTGGGTTATTTCCGTAGTAGCAAAATGAATCGTCGCAAGGAATAATAAATCCAAGACAGGATACAAAGGCGCATCCTGTTGTTATCTTTAGCTAAATAACTATCTATCTACTTATGACTGGAGTTCACTATGCATTAAACGATGGTTTACCGGTCGGACTGGATTTGGTTGACAGCTTCGCGTCGCGAATCGCAGCGCGATCTAATCGCGAAGTGTGGATAGGCTGAAACTATATACCTATCGAGAATACCTTAGGTATCAGGGTATCGGTTTTAAGGTGCCTGTATGGGTGAAACTAGCGCCACCGCCTATTTTATTCGCTATTCCTCCTAAACTATACAAAATGAAACTAAGTATTAAGTACACAGGTATTTAAAAAAAGCTTATGATAGGTTTCACAAACTGTACATTCAGTTTTTTTTTTATTCCTTTGTTCAACGCAATAATAAAATAAAATAGGCGGTGGCGCTAGTTTCACCCATACAGGCACCTTAATATTCAACTTACGAATGACCGTAGATTTATCGCTTTAGCAACTTAGTTTTAACATCCAAAAAAATTCAGACATTTTTGACAGTTAACATTGTTATGGTGAGAAATCTACTGTAATTCGTAAGTTGAATATTGAACCCAGAGGCCTTACTCGGGATCAACGAAAACAAAGTTTCGTGTCAATTTTCGGGTTCCAATTACGTTGGTGAGCTATTACGAATTCAGTATCCACCAACATAAGCTGACCTCGAAAATTGACACGAAACTTTGTTTTCGTTGATCCCGAGTAAGGCCTCAGGCATGAGCAAGCTACGCCACGAGCGCTGTTTGTTTGTATGTGAAATCACGGCATATCGCAACAAAATTATATAAAACTAAATGAGTTGGTACAATGACTGTATTTAATTAGGTGTTCTGGTACACAAACGAGCTGGCATTATTCCCTGCATTAGCATGTTTCAAACTCTTTATTGTATGCAATAACATTCCATATTATTATGATAATGGTAGAATTGTTGCATGAAAATATATTCTGCTAGAGTGGTGCTGAAAAACAATTGTCGAAGAAGAATAGCCGGAGTGGGTAAGTAAAAAAAATACTTATAAACCAATTGATGAACAAGAAATAGTCTAATTGATTCAAGATTTGGTAGGTATCCTGTTACTTCAATAATAGAAAGAACATGGTAACCTAACACATTGTTTCTGTCCATCGTTTGGGGGCTATTTACAATTTATACTTATTAGCCTCACTGTTATCATTTTCCCTTATAAGTAGAAGGCATCAATTTCAAAAACGTAATTTCAAAGAACTGCTCTACGTTTTATCTTAATAAGAGAAAATACAGAAAAGTGCACACAACGTCGTTCTGTAGTACAATATAGAATTAAACAACCTTGCTTTCTTTTCCCATACTTTCCTTAAATCCCTCTTTTCTTGAAGTCGGACAAAACGCTGTCCGCAAACATTCGGAATTCACAACCATGTAATGCAAAAAAAAAAAAAAAAAAAAAAAAAAAAATAATAAGTTTCGAATGGTCTGCGTTTTACATAACGTATGGTTACGATTTTAATTTAATTTTGTTGAACGTTTTCTGATGTAAAATTTTTGTTAACTGTGGAGTTTAAATCTAATAATCTTATTACAGTTTAGTGATTCTGTGTATTTAAACATAATAGATATATTTCTTTTAAGGAGCATATTAGCACTCGCGCCTAATTGATTTGTTTGCGCGATATATAAGTAAGTCCGACAATTTAACGTACCGTCCGAAGCACGGAAGCGCTCATCTGTTTATGTCACTAGCGGTCACCCATCCAAATTGTGACCGATCATCCGAGTATCCGAGTATCCGAATATCTGAGACGCTGAAGAAAGGATGAGTGAGGATGAAGACCCAGCACTGATTCCCCGGACGACGCCGACGCCGACGCCAGCACCAACAACAGCGCGCGCCCCCCCGCCACCTCCTTCGCGACCTTCGTCCCGCGCCGCGCGATACTTCGCACGCAGTGTGAGACGCGACCGCAAGGAGTGACCACACTCATACCAAGATGAAGATTCTCTGGAAGAATCGAAACATTGTCGGTATCTAAATCGACGATACTTTTACGTGAGTTATTTCCCGTGTGCTAATAAGACTAAAAAATGTTCGATTCCGACGAACACAGCAAATGTGGTTTTATCACTTTAAATAAATGAAAAATACGTACTTTTTTTTAATAGTACCTAACTGTAATCTGAGTGGTAACTACTTTTAAATAGACGTGTCACTTATATCTCCGGAAAAGGTAGCCATTTTATCGGTCCACCGACTTTTGTTTATTGTTTATGGCCAAAGTTCCCGTCCGCCAGCAGAACAGAAATAATCTAAAAACATTGAGTTACAAACTTTTGATCGGACTGAGTAAAAAACTTGGAGTCAGTCCAAAATTTCCTTTTCAATTTCCGTTTGAAATTGCTCTTACTGATAGAACATAAATTATTTCAGGAGTAAGCCATGCGTATGGCTTGCCGTTCTTCGGCTGCGTTTTATCGGACCAAAGTTCTACCTTTTTATAGTAAACATAAAAATCAGGATACGTTCGGGAAGTCACGTAAGGGAAGTAGTTATCCTGGAATTCATTGACTATTTCGAGGGATAGAGTAAGGGAATTTAGAGTAGATATTTGGGACTTTTTTATAAAATGTGCTACCTGCGTCCTTGTCCTTTTTATGATAACGGAAATTTATTAATAAAACAAATCGTTGCTATTATAATCCTACTTTTTGTTTTATTTATAAGGCTAGTAAGAAAAAAACACTTCTCGTTTTAAGAAAAAATAATAATAATTAAAGTTTTTATACGAGTAAGTTTCCAATTGAATTTATTTCAAGATTTTTGATGCGTGATATACCTAAGCACAAATATCTTTGATGGGTATTTTTGAAATAGTTCAACTAAACTTAAATTATTAATTCAAAGTTAACTGATCTCTTAGATAACTAATAAAATCAGTAGGATTGCATGTGGGTCAAATACGGTACCCCCTTTTCAATTTTATTTTCAAAATGGCGTAATGTTTGCAAAATGTAGGCATGCACCAAATAATGACTTGGACATACCTCTGACTACATCTTCAAAGTACCTAAAAATGCCTAAAGATGATAGAATAATATGTCTGACAGTTCCTTAGCCAAAAACAATTGTGATTATATTTTTTGTTTTTTGCGCAATGTTTCCGAGATCGATCGCCAAATCCTGATTTAGCTAAATGGTAGATAAGAACTTTTCAAATAAATCTAACCAAATGCGATTTGTGAATTAAGGCTTTATGACACGGAAAAAGGTTGCTCAGAATCACCCCTTTACGTGTTTACAGAGATTTTTGCGAGTGTACACTTGGAGTTAAACTCGTTAAGTCGGTCCAGCGTCCCTTTCGACTATCAAATAAAATCAAAGTACGCAGAGGCCGTACTCGGGATCAACGAAAACGAAGTTTCGTGACAATTTTCGGGGTCAGCTTATATTGGTGGATACTGAATTCGTAATAGTTCACCAACATAATTGGAACCCGAAAATTGTCACGAAACTTCGTTTTCGTTGATCCCGAGTATGGCCCCTGGGATGCTCTCAAATCTTGGCTTGTGATAACGAGAGTGGAGCTTGGCTCACACGGTACAATATAGGAAAGTCCGTTCTTCGGTAAGCCATGACAGAGGCTTTATACGGCTGCTACCAGAGTAGATGACTAGCTCGAAGCCGCGATCAACGCCATGACTTCACGTTATGTTGGGCGGCAATTTTCGGCTATTTTGTGTTTTATAAATTCAACTAAAATTTTATAAATCATATCGAAATTTATAGCTTATCGTTATTTAATACTTGTACTACTTCCATTCATAAAATCTACATGACGTGTTTGCATGATTTATTCACTCATTTCTCACCAAAATGTTGTCTTGACGTTGTCAAAGAGATATTGGATGTGCCTATCCGAAATGAAAGTCAAAGGGATGTTTGTTTCCGGACAATTCATTAGATTATGTAGGTAAATCATTGTTTCCGCAAGTCCATTCATGCAAAAAATAAAACTTTTTATTGGTTTTCTAAGTTTTAATAGTTTGAAATTCAGATTTTTTATAGAATTTTTTTTATAAATTCCCATTTCTTTAAAGAAATAAATGATTTAAAAGTCACATAATCGTCTGATCAATTCCAACCTTTTTTGGTTGAGAACTCCGCGGTTTATGTCCACTCCATTTTTTCAGGACTTAAAATAAAAGACCTTTAAAATAAGAGTCCGCAGCGGCCGTAGTGCCGGTCACTCGGTTCTGCCGAATAAAGGGCAAGGGCTCGTGGATCCAATCATAAATTCTTATTCCACGTTCCGCCATGGTTTAGAGTGGAAGATGTCGCGATGTGAACCATAAAAATAATATAAAAGGTAGCCGTTATGTAATCAGACTATAAGGGTCACTTTAAAACGTCCTTTCAGTTAACAAGTCATCATCTTCCTGCCGTAGTCCCACATTACATGGGGTCCATTTCCCTCTATCAGCCGTCATTTCAACATTTACCCCTTTCTTACTCATGTCAACTTTCACACAATCCATCTATCTCTTCCTTGGTCTACCCGCGTAGAGGTATGAAGGAGTGCTTAAGGAGTGGATATAATCCATCCACATGCTTATCAATCACTCTTCTAGTTACTTGCTATTCTTCTTATAAATACATTTTAAATAACGTCCGACACAATTTTTTATAGTCAAGTGAGGGTAGTTAAATATACCTACGCCTTTACTTTGCTGTGCTAGTACCTCCAACTCGACAGTCTTCCCGCGCCCACGGCTGGTGCAATCCATTCAAAAATAAAGGTAATTTTGCGGTAAAATATGTTGCAGCTGATGTTCATAAGTGCTCTTATCGTGAAAAATTATAAAAGACAAACGAAGAGATTTTATAATTCCTTCGACCACACACCAAAGATCACCACAGGCTATTACTTACGGCACGTTAGGGCTCCGCCAGGAAATAAAGTCCACCTCGAGGGTCAGCGGTATTGAAATAGGGTCACCTGCCGCCCTATTATTTATGTTTTCTGTCAGCAATCTGTTGGATGTTAGCAATGAGACGTAGGGAAACATTCATCATCATCATTTACAGCTTGTATGGACCCACTGCTGAGTATAAGCCTCTTTCCCTAACCGCCAAACATTGCAGTAATCGATTGTGATGCATGCATATAAATAATAATAAATAAATATATATGCTTGGACATTCCACACGGCGTCATCTAGTCCCAAGCTAAGCAATTTAATGCTTGTGTTATGGTAACCAGATGACTAATAAACTACATAGATACATTTTTTTTGTAAATACATACATATTATACATAGAAAACACCCAGAAACGAAACAAATATTTGCAGATCACGCAAACATTGTCCCGCAGCGGGATCGAACCCGCAACCTCCGCGTCTCAGGCGGGCTTTCGTCCACTGCGCCACAGAAGTCGTCTGCATCGTCTGCATGTTTTGAAGATGTCGTCATGCATCATCTTCAAGACGCACGTCTTAGCTTTTAAGTTTTGAGAAGATTTTGATGCACATTGCATTTTCTGGGAAAGCTCGCTTCGTCGTCAACTTCATCCTTGCCTTGGCAAGCATCAAAGCTTAGCAAGTCAAGAGATAACTCATTGTGTATAAAATATCCTATGTTCGTGGTATGTAGTGCATTCGTTAGTTAAATATAATATTATTATGAGCGACGTTCTGTACGGTTTTATTAGGTCATTTTTAAAGTAGATTTGATTATACTCGTATTGGCACTATAATTTAGAAAACCAAAAAAATCAGGCTCCTGTCGTGGCTTGAAACTTTAAAAATGTACTGAAAAGTTGAATAAAAACCACGAAATAAAAAACTCAAATGTCATAATTCCAGAGAGTTCCATTTTCGTTTTGTGCCTCTCCGTTACACAATTATCATTTCCACTCTAATAACCTCCCAACAAAAGCAGGCGAAATGTTGCCAAACCTTTATTTGATATCACATTCTCAGCCAAAATAGAAATTAGCTGACAACTCTACCGTGCTCGCTTGTGAAGCGCGCAGTCAACTCAAAAACCATTAGGGGGCATCATTCAAATAAAAATATTGCTTTGTATTAATAACAAAATGAACATGACCACGTCTGTAAACCGAAATGGAAGTCAAGTTTTCATAATTGCATGCAATTATGCACGAACCGAACGAAATCTTAACGAAGAACAAACTCAATATAAAACACTTGCTATGATAGTTACTACTATCAGGCGCTTTAATACTAATGCTAGTGATAACATTTTGACAAATTAAAAATATTAGATGCTATGTTGTTAATCCAACCCAGCAATTATATTAAAGTAAGTAAAAAATATATATAAGTAAGTAAAACTGTTGATGCAAGTCATGATGAGAGTAAATTCAATGGTATGCAACAGGCAATATCTTTCATCGTGTAAAGGACACTTTATTCCTTTAAAATGTCATGAAAAAACTGTAAAGAATCACTAAATGAGCTATTAACGGATTTTGTAAGGTCCCTTGCGGAAATACAGACGTTCCCAGCGGGCTAATGTTATTTTGATTCGAATTTAATTTGGAACGGAGCTAAGAAGCAAATAATATTTTAAATCTTCAAATAAATAGCTTCTTTGATGGTATTAATTAGCAACTGTAAAATAGATAGGTTTTTACAATATTTTAATAAGGCGAATAATATACCTACCTAAGTAAAATGACGAATATATAGTGTTCAAAATTGTCAGAAAAATCAGTCTCATCTATTAAATCCTGAATTTATTCATGCATAGAGTATTCACGAAATAAAAAACATTTTCTTTTAATTTGAGTTCGACTCGATTTGCTTAATTTCCTCGTCTGAATACATTCCATCCGTTAAACCGAATTTGTATCGAGAACTGCAAATTAACTGAATGTTCATTAAATTAAATGCTTTAATTTATAAAGGGGTTTATGAATCGTAAAAAACTTATCAGCATCCATGTCCGAATTAAGCAGGGTTCCGTCATAAAATAAACATAAAATCATACCGTAGAAGCGACACTCCCGAATTCCCCACGTACTATCAATAATCGCCTTCTACCATCGCTCCCCAATAATATTGGCACAGTGACGCGAAGCGAGTACAATTTTTACACGAGTTTAAGTTCTGTGTACTATCATGATTATTTATAGTACTGTTTCCACCCGAGGAGTTTGGAGGGTTGAAATTATATCAGTCCTCTTTGTCTCCCCAACGGGCATTTCGAAACTTTAGCAATTATAAAAGTTTTGAGTGTATTTTTTGCTCGATAACTTAGCAAAACAGACAGTATCTTACTCGGTACTATCTGCTAATAACTTCAAGGGTTCGCCTTTTTATTGTATCCTTTAATGAAAAAATAATTTATCAGGGGTTAGCACCAGTTTACCGTAGTATTGGATACTGTCCTCGATACAGAGGCCAAGTATCACAAATGTATTAAAATCCAGTGCAGCGCCTCTCCCGGTAACTTGCATGAACTAAAAATTCCATACATTTAGAATACTTGACACGTGAGCGAGGGATATCTTTCTATACTGCACAAAAACCGCCGGTAATCCTACAGGCCTCTCAAAGTACGTTAATGTAATTACAGAACTTAGGTACTTGTATTATAAAATTTCGTATTGCATTCATATCTCTCTTTGATCCTCACGAACGTAAAGTGGCAATTTGGTTATTTTATATTTGTACATCTGTTAGTACCTAAGTAAGTAACTAACTAACTTACTTTTACTTACATCTGTTAAAATGCTGACATTGCTCTAGTTTCGTATTTAATACATTTACGGGACACTATTTACTGTAGTGCCTGGGACATTGTTGAGATGGAAAAGGCTTGACCAGCACCTAAACCATCCTCTTAGCTTAACCGGCAGATAGCTGACAGGAAAGAACCATAATGCAAAGTATGGCCATCCCTACTTAGCATTATGGTTCTTTCCTGTTGTAGATATTTTTCAATTTACATACGTTAAAAACAGAAAGAAAGAAAGAAAGAAAAATCATTTATTCTTGTAGGACCTCAAGGATCACTTAAGTTTCGTTTTACATGCTAGGTTATTCTAATGCCTGTTCCAACGCGACTCCCTACACCAGGGAAAGAATCAGGCAACAACCTGGTGGTGTGGGCCTAGCCTTTTTTTTAAAGCGATCAAGAATACGTAACAATAAGTTACAATTATAGTACACTAACTTGGTGGCTTTCGTCCTTTACGTTCAATCAAGGCTCCAATCGTCTCCTTAAAAAATAATATAGGTACTTATTCCCTGTTTCCTACCATAAAAGCAGGAATCATTTAACGTAGATGATATAAAATCCCGCCTTGCACGTTCTATCGGCAGGTTTATTGCATTAGACCGACTCGGACAAAGAAGGAGGTGTAATGGCCGGCCGGACGTGACTCCGACAATGCACGTAATTTGAAGCTCTTTATGATAGGCGCTACGATCGGTTTTCGATCGCAACTCACATTTAATTATACATTTTTTGTCATGTAGTAATACAGTTGCCACCCTGTTAGAAAGTAAATAAAAAAAAAATCTTGGACATCACACAGCGTCATCTAATCACAAGCCGAATTCTTGTGTCGTGGTAACCAGCAGGGGTATTACCTAACTTGTCGCGAAACGAAATTCATCAACAATCCACACTCACAGAGATTTGACAATATTATTCGTTTTCTTTTGTCGCATGACAAACTGACCACAAAGCCGAAGTCGTAAAGAATATGCAAATGCAATCTACACTCATGTTCCGCGGGTTTTTCGCGGCTAAGCGCGAGATCTGCGGGCGAGTGAGGATAGGCTATATAGTAGTCTTCAACTATACATTTTGCTGACGCTGCGGTCGGCACGAGCGCGCGTCATTTTACTTAGGTATTTATTCGTATTTCACACAATTAATATTTAATGTGTATGTTGTAACCAAAGACGATTAATATCTAGAAGACAGACAAAGGCCATACACAAAATCGTAACCCTAAAAAATAGCCTGAAAACTCTAAAACATCAATTTTATCCAAGAAATTTCAATTACTTTCTAGTTAAAAATGTTTAAATATTGAATATTGTTGCTACCTACTACTAAGTATTGAAATTTCTTGGATAAAATTGATGTTTTAAAGTTTTCAGGCTATCTGGTACTGCGGGATCGGGTTACGATTTTGTGTATGGCCTTTGTCAGTCTTCTAGATATTAATCGTCTTTGGTTGTAACTAACGAGAAAGGAATCATCAACGGTCTTTTATCTGTACAAACTTAGTGCATTAAACGGATCTATCGGAATTGTGATCTTTTCTCTCCACACTCAAATTGCAAGTGTACGAACTGTACAGCTATCTTGCATTTCACTCGTCAAAATAAAAAACTGCTAATTTCACGTGGTCGAACGGTTTATTTTGCACTCTTAGGTGACAGAATAGGCTTTATCTCCACTGATCACGTGATCAGATTTCATTCGTTCATGATTAGTTGTCGATTCTATAAAAAAGTTAAATTTCAGAAACGAGAACGCAGTGAATGGTAATGTAAATTATGATAGAAGCATCGAGTTACAAAACGTGCTCTAGTGCGAATGGTAGCGGCCTCTTGACACAGTACAGGAGATACTCCCCTTCGTCTGCTATGTGATGATATTAAACTTTTTTAACTCACATTCGCACAAATGCTGAGGATTTATGAAAATCTCTTTGACAAAAACTTATCGTGCGAGGATTTATGAAGGAAAACACTGTCCTGGTTCACGAAAAAGTTTCCTAAACGTGTTTTACAAACACTTGGAAAATATTATGCATTTTATATAACGCATTTTCTGAACCTTTACACTACAGAGCTGCCCCACAGCCTACAGAAAGCAATTCGTTCGTTCGTTCGTCGTATGAGCAAGTGGCCAACTCTGGTGACGGAGTTTTTAGGCCGCCTAAAGACCTCCGTCATGGCTTAACGACTTTAAAAGCCGGGACCGACAATTTAACGTGCCCTCCGAAGCACGGAAGCGCTCAGATGAAAATGCCACTTGCGGTCACCCATCCAAGTAGTGAAAAAATTGAATCTTTTGCAATAAATTGGTAACAAAAATGTGTACCTATTGCGCCGGGAATTGACACAAAATTGCATTCTGTTTTTAAACATTATGTATTTTGTTTGACGCATTCACTACCAATTCTCTCAAGTGCCCTCTACGCGAGAGCTGCAACATACAGCTTGTACGTCACTATTATGCCCGCGATATGAACTTAGTCGTCGAGCCATAATCAGTCTATCTCGCTAACACTTCTGGGCTTATGATGAGTGCGAGCGAGATAGACTGTTATAATGATGTGCGTTGTCGATATCGATAAGATTAATAATTAAAATAAATAAAAAAGACATTTAGAGCCGACGACTTAGATAATAACACGGGCACTATACAAACACCCAACGTGTTAAAAATGTATTTTGCGCCTGGAATTGACACAAACATGCATTTATTGGTTTGGTTATCGTACAACTAGTCATTATACAATTCGTAGAAGTATTTTCTGTAAGCTAGATTTTCGTATTGACAATAGCGTTTCCATAAATTTCAATAGTGGTTTTACGGGCCAAACAGTCAAACCAAATTCAATATTAAATTTGTTCTGTTCATTGTAATCATTTTAAAGGAAAATATATTCAAAGATAAGATATTTAACTAATAACTACTTAGGTGCGTTTGCATCAGTATTCATTCATGATGTATTATACCTACTGTTATTTCGCACAAAAGCACATCACATCACATCACACTAGTCACATCACATCACACTATCACACTAATATTTTAAAGGTGAAAGTTTGTGAGTAAGTGTATTCTTTACTCTTTCACGCTCAAACGGCTGGACGGATTTGAATGAAATTTATTACCAGAATTGCTTATACCCTGGATATACCCTATTGTTTAAATAGGCTACTTTTGATCCCGGTATTCCCACAGAAACGGGAACTATTCACCGCGGGTAACACCGCGGGGCGCAGCTAGTTATGTAATAAAGTATAGCCATCGTTCATTCGTTTGTCATCGGAATTTTAATGAACCAGCTAGAGAATACGACTTGGCTCAGGCTTAAGTACTAGCTATATAAACTTAGGTCCTTACTTTCGCTATGTGAATATCAGGAATTCTTTTCTAGCACGTACAGGATAAATGACGACTTCCCTGAAATTTCATTATTAAGTTGATGTTCAGTTTGATAGTATCTTTGCACCTTTTAAAATGAGATACGTAGCGAGAATACCTTTGGGTTGCTTTTGTCCCTTATTATCATCATCATCCGCAGCACGATCTCTCCCACTGCTGGGTATAGGCCTCCCTAAGCTTCTTTATGTCCCTTAGCGGGAATAAAAAAACCCGTAACCTCTGCGTCATCACGGAGGTCGTCACATGGAGATTATAGTTGTGAGTCTGTTTACTTAAATAACTTCTTCTTTTCATGTCATGCTTCGACTTTTATGTTTTTGGTGTATGAAGAGGCCACATTAATTAGCCACTTACTTTGGCGTAATGTGACTGTGGTTTTCCGATGCTAACCATGATCTCCGCGGTGTGCCCCCTGTGTCCAAACCAAACCAAACCTGCACAAGAAACCCCAACGCAGCCACAAATAGCACTTTTAAGTAAATGCATTGCACACATCATCTGCAGCTTTGAGGTTTTATTTAACTCCATAAAATAGCGTAATTATTCTAGTCAAGTAATAAAAATAAAGTTTAAAGTAGACATGAAATGAAAAACTTTTAAACTTTATACGTACGAGTGCTTCGTACGTTCTACCATTGACTCGAAAGTTTAGAAGTATTAAAAAAGCTCACACAAGTTGCGTACATGCTAGGTGAAGAATTTTAAATCGTTGTTTTGTTTATATTTTTTCAAAGCCGTGTCAGCCGAATGGATTGGTATCGAATATCGTTGGTTCGAATACGGCTGTGCACCAATGGATTTTTCGTAGCGAAAACTTCATAAACTACGGAAAAACATTATTAAAAAAGTTTTTTTTATTTAGGTAGGTATACTTTATCTAATTGAAAAAAAACTCGACCTGTTTTCTATTTAAAATTATCAAAATTTTAAAAAGCGTCACGAAGTAGTTCAAATGTATACGCCCTCTTAAAGAAAGATGCAGCAATACTTAACCGCACTTCGCAATAAATTGTTGAAAAATGTGTGTGCAAGTCAGCTCAGAGTTTGGAAGTTGGGGCTCGTACGAGTGCGAGTGCGGGTACAAGAGTTATTGTACCGAAGCGAGGAAGACGGAATGATCTCATTTTCTATTCCATTCGTTTTGCACAAACCACACAAATCACCGCTGGTTGGTACTTTAGGTGCAAGTGATAAGAAGCGCTCGTGGCGAAGCTCGCTAAGACGTTCTTGATAGACAATCTGAACGGGGTACGGAAAAATAGGGTAATTGAGATTTATGATAATATTCTTAAAATTTATATATTATTTTTCATAAGTCAATTTAAGCTTGTTACGTACAAACAAATTGATAATCTCATAAGTCGATCTGAAGACAGCGACTTCGCTCTCCACTCGCAACTTGCACCAGCCGCGTTTGAAACGTATTTACACAGCACACATTATTCGCTCCCACAAACACAATCAGGCTGATTTAAATAATCGTTTATTTGAAATGTTTTATTACAGTGAATTATTTCGTCTTAATATTCTTAAAATAACTCTAAGGGAGTTCGTAGCTTTATAAATTGCAGAGTACGTTTTGCCTCTTACAACAGTTTTAGGTTTCAAAAAGTCGAGTTTCGTCTATTTTCTCGCGGTTTGAATGTAGACTTATGTCGAAAAGTGTACTTGCTTTTTTTATGAAAAAAAAGCGAATCCAATGTAAAACTTTTGTTACACATTTTCCTGCTATTTAAATAGAAAGCAAGTTAAAAGCTTTCCACCTCAAACAGCAATAGTACGCATTACAGTACTTTACAAACAGAGGTTTGTACAGCTCTCCACACAAGCGCTGAAAGAGCCGCGATGGAAGCGGCCACGGTACACTCGTACACAAAACCCGATAGAGTTTGTAAAAGCGTATTTCATTTTGTTGGTTCCCGAGTGATAGCTATGACGGATGGGTATGTCCAGTTTGAACCGATTGAACGAAGGTTTCAATGGAACAAAATTTCGAATGAAAACAATTTTTTTGAACTTGGAATAGGAAAATGTAAAGTGATACAAATGAATATGAAAGAATTTTATTTTTATATCTTACCTTGGTGTTATAACTCAATATTCATTGAGTACTCATTTCACTAAGAAAAAGAGGCAGTCACACAGAAAATTGTAAGTTGAAATCTCTCAATGTTAGAAAAAATCCGAGGTTTTCTTAGTTTTATGCAATTAGCTTACGCATTTTAAAACTGTTACCTTGATTTTATGCTATCAAGTAGTACCATAGATGTAGTACTAATTCTCAACAACAAACTAAAAAAAAAAAAATTATAACTGTTAAAAGCCCTTACCTATACTATAGTATCAAGTTGACTCTTTTAACAAGGTTTATTCAGAAAATGTTCATCGTGAATTGTTACGTCATCGCTTCACGGACGTCCGAACTGTAAACCCTACTGAATTTATACCACTCAGGAAATTCTCTCATTTGACATTTGAACCACATCTGTCAGTCACCTTACCCACAATGTTTCGTGTCTTAACTGACCAAAGACGACGTTGCTATGCTGCTTTGGTAGTAAATATTTAATTATTCACTTTCAAAACTATCGTGAGTTGTACTAGACACTATAGATACACAACGGGAAATTACTAACTTAAAAATATCAATATATTTCGGTATTTTTTTAATACGACGAAATTTTTACGTGAGTACGTTCCCGTTGTGTTAGTATAAATAGTTAGTAGTTTGCTATTTATTCGTTTCCTTAGTAACCTCGGCGCTTTTTTTTAGTTTATCTAATTCGGCATTTCTCAAGATTATTGGTGTTCATTATTTTTCAAATCTCAACGACTTGAGCTCTCGAGTGTACAAAACCACAAACCGTGGTTTAGCAAAACCGCCTAACGATACAAGCTTACTTACTAATTAGCTAGGTACCTACATAATGCTAAGCAATGTGTAGCTAATACTTGGGAAATACAACTTTGAACACTTTAGTTAGTTTATCCTGTTCGTGTTTAAGCATTTTGTTTTGTCATTTTTTATTGAATCCTACTTCTAAAGGCGGAAGTTTAAATTGTGTATAGATGTTTGTTACTCATTCAAGCAAAAACTACTGAACGGATCTTGCGGAAACTCGGAATAACATAGTTTATAAGTAAGTAAGTTCGTATGAGCAAGTGGCCAACTCTGGTGACGGAGTTATTAGGCCGCCATAAGGCCTCCGTCATGGCTTTAAAAGCCGGGACCGACAATTTAACGTGCCCTCCGAAGCACGGAGTTTATAAGTAAGTTCGTATGAGCAAGTGGCTAACTCTGGTGACGGAGTTGGCCACCTACGTTATGTATTTAAAAGCTTACGAGTGAGTATTTGTAATTAATTGTCCATATTAAAATATTTATACCTAGTGTAACGCCTCACCTTCAGCCAGCCTGCATCGCCTGTCAAGCTACGCCAGCCATCAAGCCAGAGGCCTCGTCCAGCCTGCCCAGCCATGCCAGGCCTCACGCCAGAAGCCTCGCCAAGCCAGCCTAGCCTAGTTCGACCCACGACAATCGTCCTCGCTGATTGGTCGTGACGTCAGCGTTGTTATTGTCAAACCGTCCCTCCCCAGATTGTGGTGGGGGTATTAGCTTAAATAAGCCGGGAGTTCATTTTTGTTATTCATTCTGTACCGAGCACTAAATTAAGCTGAAACTCTGTTCGAATAAGTTCTTATAATAAATAAATTATTTAATCTACCAGCATTTATATTCTTCGTTACATTCAGAAAGTGGGATGAAGCGTCATCGTCCTGAAGAATTTGGGCAAAATGTCCGCCCGCCGGGATGGAGTTCCTCGAATCAAGAACGACAGCAAAGCTGCAGCGATGAAGATAGTGACTTTCCAACTCCTCCGGCCAGAAAAATACTCAAATCCTTGCTAGAAAACGAAGTCGACAGGGCGATACGCGACCTGGACCAAGATACCACATCGCTAGGCCGCATCAAAAATCACCGCGCTGCGTCACTGATTCCAGAGTTTGACCCGGATGGAGAAGATTGCACCGTATCAGCGTGGTTGAAGAAAATTGATCAACTCGGGGACATACATCATTGGAATGACAAAATAAAAGCATTCCACCTACAAGATAAACTGCGCGGCCAAGCCCGCAAATGGTACAACCGACTTGAAGAATACGATTATTCCTGGGACGAGTGGAAACAAATGCTACTTCGTGCTTTCCCGAAACACCGTGATTACAGCGCATTGTTGGACGAAATGATGCAGCGAAGAAAGTTACCCAACGAAACGATGACGAAATATTACCAAGATAAGGTCGCCATGTGCTTTCGTTGTAAGCTAAGCGACAGGGCTAGTGTTTCGTGCATTATCAGAGGCCTACCTTCCTCACTACAACCAAACGCACGTGCATTTCAATGCGAGAGACCGGACGAACTGTACGAAGCTTTTCTTTGTGCTCTCGAAGACTATCGAGGTCCGACCCCAGATGTTCGAGCAAATTTCAAAGACACGAGACAGCCGCAGGCGCTAGAAAAAAAGATCAATCCAGAAACGGATCCGTGTCCGCGTTGTAAAAAGACTGGACACATGCTGCGCAACTGCACACTGCCTGACCAACGTATCTGTTTTAAATGTGGCGCACAAGGCCACATTGCTACTCGATGCCCGAATTCCAGCACGCAGCCAAAAGTTTCCGCATCCGTTGAAGCGAGAAGTAACATCAAAGACATCAAGGTACTACAAAATTATAGCAGTATCTACAAGAAAGTAGCCAAGGTCAACGGAGTTTTTGTCAAAGCCTATATCGATACGGGGAGCCAAGTCAATGTAATGAACAGTCAAATTTCCAGACTTTTGTCACTTGGAGTAGTACCGACAAGCACCATTCTGAAAGGTTTTTCTGGCGGATTGATTTCAAGCCAAGGAGAAGTTAATTTTGACCTAGAAGTTGACGAGATCAAAGTTGAATGTAAGGCATATTTGACGGACATAAACATGGATGGTATAAATTTGCTGATTGGTCAACCCGTTATCAACGACAGCAACGTGTCATTAACTGTAAGCAATGGCACGGCTACATTAATGAGAGAGCCTGATTTCACCACAAAACTTGATGTAGCGGTAGATCCTCAACGGTTTAAGGTTATCACAACCAGTCATGAAACCTTGCCACCTGGTGCATCAATCATCAAAGTCCAAGTCCTGGGAAACTGCAAGGACAACGACGTCTGCACCACCCCGCGCCACTTCGAGTTTGAAGGAGTTTCTTACTCTTTGCCAGCTACCTTGCTACGCGGTGGAGAAGGACACATCAAAGTCGTCAACACCGGCGATCAGGACGTCGTGTGGAGAGCCGGCCAGACCCTTACGCGAGCAGAGAGCTGCCAAGAATCAACGACACTAAGCCAGGTCAGTTACCCAGCCATGCCATTCCTAGATACTTTGCCTAATTTGCCTGGTGTTTCTAACTCTGATAGTTCCACATGCTCTCCCAGTATCCTAACCATAAGTCAAGCCGCTGACCCTAGTATAGGCGGTGTTTCGTTAGGTGATATTAAAATAGGAAATTTAAATAATAACCAGAGGAGCCAATTAATCGATTTATTGATAAAATATAAAAACAGTTTTGCAAGTAGTACAAAAGATCTGGGCTGTACAAATTTAGTACAAATGAAGATTAAACTTACCACTGACGAGCCTATATATCGCCAGCCTTATAGACTTTCGCATTGTGAGCAGGAAATAGTAAAATCTAAAGTAGCTGAACTGTTAGATGCTGGCATAATAAAAGAATCCGAGTCCAATTACGCCTCCCCTGTGATTTTAGTGAAGAAAAAGAATGGCGACAGTAGACTATGTGTAGATTATCGTGCTCTTAACGCTATAACTGTTAAAGATAGATACCCGCTGCCTAATATTGAAGATCACATATCTAAGTTAGCTGGTAAAAAATATTTCACTTGTCTCGATATGGCCCAGGGATATCACCAACTGCAAATGCTGCCCGAGGATACGCACAAAAGTTCATTTATTTGTCAACAAGGTCAATTTGAGTACATCAGAGTACCTTTCGGATTAGCTAACTCGCCCTCTGTGTTTATGCGACTAATTAACAAAATTGTGAATTCAATTCAAAATAGTCAAACTAGCATTGACAGTTCTACTTATGAAATTCTTGCTTTTCTAGATGATATTTTACTACCCTCTGTAGATGTAGAGACTGGTTTAAAAACATTAGATACAGTGTTGCAAACATTTCACTTCACTTCACTTCTTATATTTGGCTTTCGCACGGCTTGTGCCACGCATTTAGCCACTACCATGTGTTTAAATTTTTAGTCAGTTTAGTCAAGGTCAAGTCAAAGTCATAGTCAGCGTCAGTAAAGATGTGGGTTCTTTACTGCAGCTTTTTACATGGACTTCTTGAGAGAACTCGAAATGCAATGATATACAGTTTTGTTTCATTTGCCTACACTTATGTACGTTCACGAACACTTAACAGTTAATAATCCACCATTATTACATATTAACATTCGCCAAAACACAAATTTCGGAAAATAAAACAAAAACGACAACATGCCATCTTGAATTCCCGTCAAAAAGCCTGCAAACATTTCAATCAGAAAACCTAAAATTAAATATGAAGAAGTGTTCATTCTTACAAAGTCAAGTGACGTATCTCGGACATGACATTTCGCAAGATGGCATACAACCTGCGGAGTCAAAATTGACAGCTGTTTCACAATTTCCGGTACCTAAAAATGTACATGAGGTACGGCAGTTTATAGGTCTTTGTAGCTACTTTCGTAAATTCATTTACAAATTCGCGCAAATCGCTCGCCCGCTTACTGATTTGACAAAGAAAAACGTGCCATGGGTGTGGGGTTGTAATCAAATAGCTAGTTTTGACGAGTTGAAAAAGTGTCTGTGTTCCAAGCCAGTGCTAGCATTGTACGATCCAGTGTTGAGGGTAGAAATACATACAGATGCATGTAAGTTGGGTATTGCCGGTATATTATTGCAACAACAAACCGATGGCACTCTGCGGCCTGTTATGTATTTTAGTAGGGTTACCTCCAAGCAGGAAAGCATGTATCATAGTTATGAATTAGAAACGCTAGCGGTAGTAGAATCTTTACGTAAGTTTCGTATCTACGTCGTAGGTAAACATGTGAAGATCGTCACAGATTGTACAGCGGTACGCGCCACTTTAACAAAGCGAGATATCATTCCGCGTATTGCTAGATGGTGGCTGTTAATACAAGACTACGATATCAGTGTTGAATATAGACCAGGCGAACGAATGAGGCATGTCGATGCGTTGAGTAGAAACCCGATTGATGTTATGAACATAAATCGCCTTGAAGTCACCGATTGGTTTTATACAGTTCAATCTCAAGATGATAAGCTAAAATATATAATCGACCAGTTAAAAAGTGGCACGGCGGAACTCGATATTACGAAAAATTATGCGCTTCTAAATGATAGGCTATATCGTAAAACCATTGGCGGAAATCGTCTTGTAGTTCCCGGACCGGCTAGGTGGAAAATAGTTCAGATGCATCACGATGAAATAGGTCATGTAGGGTTAAAGCGCTGTATGGATTTAATTAAAAATGATTTTTGGTTTTCTAAAATGACGCGATTCATTCGTAAATATGTAGCTGCTTGTTTACATTGCGCTTATGGGAAAGGTGAACATGGGAAAAAGGAAGGGAAATTACATCCGATCCCCAAGCCAACTGAACCTTTTCGAATGATTCATGTCGATCATTTGGGCCCTTTTTGTAGAACAAAGAAGGGTCACGAGTACATGTTGGTGATAACAGACGCGTTTACGAAGTTTGTGATTGCGGAGCCAACTCGAACAGTAAATTCAGTAGAAACGATTAGAGTTCTAAAAAAGACATTCGGCTTGTTTGGATATCCCGATCGAGTAGTAACCGATCATGGGAAGGCCTTCACTAGTAGATATTTTAAGAAATTTGGTACAGATAAACAGTTCAAACATACGTTGAATGCCATTGCGTGTCCCAGAGCAAACGGCCAGGTAGAGCGTACGAATCGTACCATTCTCAATGCCCTACGAGCGACCGACCCTAGTGAAGCAGCTAATAACTGGGCCAACTGTCTTCCAGATGTAGTTTGGGGTATAAATAATACACTAAATGACACCACTGGTCTAAAACCATACGATTTAATGTTTTCCCGTAGTGGTAGGTCAGTGTGTGATGTAGCAATGCCAGGGCGCGTTGTTGAGTCAACCCAGTCTAAGCGAGCCAAGGCTAGTGCTCGTATAGAAAAAGCTAGTGCTAAAATGAAACGTAACTTTGATAAACGCCGCAAAAACTGTAAAATTTATAAGAAAGGCGACTTAGTACTTTGGAGGCAGGCTCCAACCAGTAGCGCTTCTAGGGTTAACACCAAATTAGATGACATCTATTCAGGGCCTTACATTGTAACCAAGGATGTTGGTAATGACCGATACAGGATTAGAAGTATCAAGGGTTTGAGGGGATATAAAAGCTTTGTTGGGTTAGTTTCGGCAGACTCTTTACGACCGTATAGAAGTATAGCTCCTGTATCGGACAGTGCCAGCAGCTGTGATGAACAGTTAGAAACTGATGACCTTATTGATCTACTAGAGAGCTAATCTTAGTTTTGTGTTCCCATTGCGGGAGCAATTGTTGCAGAATGGCCGATTGTAACGCCTCACCTTCAGCCAGCCTGCATCGCCTGTCAAGCTACGCCAGCCATCAAGCCAGAGGCCTCGTCCAGCCTGCCCAGCCATGCCAGGCCTCACGCCAGAAGCCTCGCCAAGCCAGCCTAGCCTAGTTCGACCCACGACAATCGTCCTCGCTGATTGGTCGTGACGTCAGCGTTGTTATTGTCAAACCGTCCCTCCCCAGATTGTGGTGGGGGTATTAGCTTAAATAAGCCGGGAGTTCATTTTTGTTATTCATTCTGTACCGAGCACTAAATTAAGCTGAAACTCTGTTCGAATAAGTTCTTATAATAAATAAATTATTTAATCTACCAGCATTTATATTCTTCGTTACACTAGTCTGAATTTGTGTCTGAATAGGGGATCAGATCAAGCATCTATTTTTTATTGAACTTTTGCATACAAAGATAGATACGGCAAAAATTTCCACGTCTGTTTGAAAATGAATGCGCTTAGACAGAATATACGAGAGTTCTATATAGCGATATATCTAATAGAGCTATCCTATACATGAACTATTGGTCCTTTTTTGCCCCTGGGTCAATGACCGAAGGCGGTACAAAGCACCGAGAATACAGATAACACAAGCAGTTTAATCTTCCCGGAATTTAAAAGTGCAAAACGGCTGTAATATATTGCTCGTTGGGAGTGGAGAGTAAAAAATTACCCCGTGAATCATTTCCAAGTAGTGCCTTGCTTCACTTTATTTTATTTTGCTTGGGAAAGACGAATGGGAACAAGACAACAGCTGTTATGCACAAGTGATTTGTTATGCTTCTGTGATTTTAGAACATTTGTGTACCAAAATTAATACATTTATTTCCATATCATTACGTATAGCGATTGTGAGTTGGTTTGTTACACTTTCAAGACTTCCACCGATCATTACGTAATTTTTTACTTTTAAATGTACCATTCTCAAAGGGGGGGCTATATCATAGACAAGTTTAAGATATCCATGGAGCCACGGGCTAAAGTTAGTATTAACATAACTTACAGCAATTATCTTAGAACCCGTTGAGCAATCTAAGGATCGTTTCAAACGATTTATAGACAGCTCAACTGATCAGACAAAATAAGGCTGACAAATGCAGATCGTTGATTCTCCGAAACTGTTACAAATAGTGTCTTTAATGCGGAGAGTGAGTGCTGAGATGATGAGTGATAGAGGAAAATGGGAAGGAAACATGTAGTGCCGACTTCACTTAGTGAGATATGGGCTGTGAGGTTGGCGTTTGACTTTGGAACTTTTTTTCACCTACTGGAAGATATTGCACAGTTTTCAGAACTATTACTAGGTATATAATTATTATTATTATTTTAAAAATATTAATTATCTGTCGCATGCTGGATAAGCTGTTATGTCAAAATTTTTTATAAGTATGAAATGCGATGGTTACACTGTAATATTCACAATTTTGGAAAGAAGAAAGAAGAAGAAGAAAGAATAAAGTTTATTCAGCTAAAATTTTTATATCTAACAAAATTAAAAAAAAAAAAATTGAAACTAAAAAAAATATTAGCTGAAACGGCAACAACTCAGCCTATTCGCCTAGATCCAGAGATCAGGCGATCTACAGAGAGGAGGAAGCAAGTCCCAGGAGGGAGCAAGTGGGATAATCAGCTGAGCGCTTCCGTGCTTGATAAACGATAAACTGTTGCTCAGTTACATGCAACACAAACAGTTCACTAAATAACAATTAATTGGATTAGTTGAAACTGGGTCGAATGGGACACCTCGCTGATCCAGCGATAGACGTGACCTGGACGCATTGGGGGAGCTCAGGAAAAACAAGTGTTGAATACAGTCAAATCCATTAAATAAAAACAGAATTAAATAAATAAATCCTTGGACATTTTACACGGCGTCATCTAGTCCCAAGCTAAGCAATTAAATGCTTTTGTTGCTAAACTATGTGCTTTTACATGTGCTTTAAACGGTGAAGGAAACATCGTGAGAAAACCAGTTAGCTATCTAATAGCGTCAATGGGCTTGCAACCAGTCACGTATGGAAGGTTAACTTCTGCAAAATGTGGGCATGTACCAAACATGTATTTGGACATACCTCTATGACTACCCCCTTCGACATCTTTAAAAAGGACCTGTCTGTCATCTGTCATCTGTCATCTGTCATCTGTCATCTGTCATCTGTCATCTGTCATCTGTCATCTGTCATCTGTCATCTGTCATCTGTCATCTGTCATCTGTCATCTGTCATCTGTCATCTGTCATCTGTCATCTGTCATCTGTCATCTGTCATCTGTCATCTGTCATCTGTCATCTGTCATCTGTCATCTGTCATCTGTCATCTGTCATCTGTCATCTGTCATCTGTCATCTGTCATCTGTCATCTGTCATCTGTCATCTGTCATCTGTCATCTGTCATCTGTCATCTGTCATCTGTCATCTGTCATCTGTCATCTGTCATCTGTCATCTGTCATCTGTCATCTGTCATCTGTCATCTGTCATCTGTCATCTGTCATCTGTCATCTGTCATCTGTCATCTGTCATCTGTCATCTGTCATCTGTCATCTGTCATCTGTCATCTGTCATCTGTCATCTGTCATCTGTCATCTGTCATCTGTCATCTGTCATCTGTCATCTGTCATCTGTCAGCTGTCAGCTGTCAGCTGTCATCGATCAGAGTGATAGATCAGGAACACAAGCAACGCTACGAGTGCTTTAAATGTTTCTTATTAAGTTTTATCATACATAGGTGTCAACGACCTCTAATACATCCGATACATTAAATATGCAAACAGTACCGTAATCCTCTTTCCCTCGCCTTAGGTAAAATAAGTTCCTCCGAACTCGTTGAACAAATAAAAATAGCGTTAGGACATGAGTGGGGTCGAGGCGCCGTACTTGCTCAAGTGGGGCTGTGAGACAGAAATGGAACAGGCTCGTGGCTAGGAAAGAAAGAAAGAAAAATACATTTATTTGAGTAGAACCTAAGGATCAAATAGAATCGTCTTACATAAAAAAGCAATAGTTACCTATTAGGTAACTATTGCTTTTTTCAACCGCGACACACTAATAAAAAGAATAAGGTAAGACAAGGTGTGGGTCTAGCATTTTTTTTCGGTGTGGGCCTGGGCATAGCAGTTTAAATAAAATTAAAAATGAATCAAGAAAACCACAACTTGTAGGTGCTAGAAAATGTACTTATCTAATATCTTAGGACAATTTTTTTATAATATGAGCCCATTGTGTCCCACTGCTGGGCAAAGGCCTCCCCTTAATATTGGCCTACAGCTAGGCATTCGGCAAACATGACTAGTCCTGCTCCATTTAACCTTATGAGGAACGTTAACAATTTATACCTAAATTTTTTATCAAAGCAATCTAGGTACGCTAAAAGCCTTCAAAAACTTCAGTATTAAATATCCTCATTTCCAAATCCGTAATCAAACTGAGTCCTACCCTGTGTACCTGGTTCTGCAAATTGATATTCAGAGGAATGAGATTATCTCGACTGATGTGTATAGAGTGTAGCTCAAATCGTCTCTGTGATGTTCTGTGCTAGCCAAAAATATTAAATAATATTGAAAGTATCTGAATGGCGTGTGTGGGTGAAAGCCCGCCCGAGACGCAGAGGTTGCGGGTTCGATCCCCGCTGCGGGACAAAATGTTTGTATGATCTACAGATATTTGTTTCGTGTCTCGTTTTCTATGTATAATATGTAAGTATGTAGGTACAAAAAAAATTATCTATGTAGTGTATCTATGTAGGTTACTATGACACAAGCATTTAATAGTATAAGTTCGAATCCCGTCGCGGGACAAATGTTTGTATGTTTTGTAGATATTTGTTCCGGGTCTAGATGTTTTTCTATCTATAACATAAATAATAATAATTATTGTAACTCAAAGTTAGTACCTATAAATTTTTTTGGTCACAGCATTATGTATTTTTGGACATAAATATTTATGAGTTGACTGTACCTGTTTTTAAAGAGGTCACCAAAGGTTAAAACTACCCCGTCAAGCAATCTGCTGACTCGTGTTATGATTATAGGTGCGCAGATGGCACCATCTTGCTAATTTGATTAATAGCTGGCGTTGCTTGTTCCGGCTCGATGGACGGGAACATTACATCTCACTATTGCTATTTGAGTCTTGATTTCTATGAAAGTGCGGTCGTTTTATGCGGTCGCGGTTTTACGGAGATAGCAAAAAAATTTGTGAATTGGATCGAAATATCTATTCTATATTATAAAAATAAACCCCTATTTCTAAATGTCACGCTATAACTCGAGAATGGCTATGCTAATTTTGATATTGATAATATATTTGTGAAAGTTCAGGGAAGGTTTAAACGGTGAGAAAAGTTAAAAAACTATGATGGTACGAGTCTTGTAAGAATCAAAAATTGTTTAATCAACATGCTCATTGTATGTAGTCGCGTCAATGTAAAATTTGTAAAAACAAGTAAAATAATTATTGGTAGCTTTTAATAACGAAACTCTATAATGTCAAGCCATGAAGGTACATCAAAAGTGTATAAGGCTGTTCTTCACATAATATGGTCATAATATGACGGTAGCACAATTTTAGGAATCCTAACCCATTTCCAAAAAGCATTCAATCATTTCACTATCTCAATCGTATTTAGGGAGATAGCTGAATGGCATGTTTGGGCGCGCATTTGGGACTGTCAATAATACTCCAACTAAGCCATAGCTTAACTTTCCACAGAATGTAGAGCGTTTTAAAGCGTTCGTGGGTGATTAAGAGTATCAAAGTTCAGGAATCGTTTGAGCATGTTGAAAGGATGTGAGGGTGGATTGAAAAAAACGTGTAGGTCGTTTATGAATGTGAAAGCTTTAAGTTTTTTATTAACACTTTGTCTTTATAAATATTTTTATAACGATGAAAATGAAAAAGTATGTTAATCGTAACAAAAAAATACAATAATAATGAATTATAAATTACCTATTACTTGAAGATAGAGTCAGCGAATTGTTAACATTATTTAACTGTGACTCCGATTTTTATCAGTAAGTCTACAACTATCAATTCGTATTAAATAAAAGTTACGGCAGTAATATAACAGTCGCAGCTAATTCAAAACCAGGGTTAAACAAAGGTGACACCTCCGAAATTTCCACCACTTCGCACCATGAATACTTACTCGGAACATGGAAATAAAACCGTTATTCACGTCGCCGTCGATAAAGCGGTCCACGTTTCGGCAATTTGCAAATGGCGCGGGCCCGCGATTTATTATCCCTGCATTGAGTATCAACTTAATTTACAAGACCCTTTTCAGCGGATTTTTAAGATAATATTTTAAACGCGAGATATGAAGTGATACGTAATTTATGAAGACGTAAGGATGTGGTCCTTTTCATCCTTTGTCATTTGACAATAGGACGTGCACAAAAGGCGCACTTTAATCTTTCAACACTGCGGTTCTTTTACTAATAAGGTTCTATTAGGGTTGCTGATTTGACTTAACTTAATATAGGGTTATCACTTATCACGGTAAGACAATTTTATCTGTGAATTTATAAATTTTGTTTCGAGTTCGTTTTTATTCATTATGTATGTTTTAAATTGAGTTTTATTTATTCGAATTATGCACAATTATAACACGGTAAGATAACCTACTCCTTGATATTCAATTCTTGTTAAATTCTAGCGAAACAATAAATATTATTGATTAAAAAACGGATTTTCAGATACCTACTAAAATAATATTTCGTTGTAAAAATATAACTATTCCGAAAATACAATAGCTTTTGATGTTTTCTTTCTTTACCTACGCTTAGGCGTGCAATAGGCTTTTCCAGCACCTAAATCATCCTCTCAGCTTAACCGGCCATATCCACAGGAAAGACAATGGTCAATACGTGTGGGGCTGACTAAGCCAAGGTTTCCTCATGATGTTTTCTTTCACGGTTAAGAGCTCGTGTTAATGCGCATATTCGAAATGAAACATCAATTGATGCACGGCCGGAATTCGAGCACAACCTTCGGATCGGAAGTTGAGGTACATCCCCACTCAGCCAACACGGCACTTACCTACTGGATTATACGTAGTACGTACAGAGGGCCTAGCCAACCGGCATTCGCTATGAAGCGAATCGATTTCTATCATCGCTACACCTTTGATTTGACATTTCTGATCGCTCGAGTTTTCGTCATCGAATGTCAATTCCTATACTTACATTTTTTTTAGTTTCTAATCGAAAGCGATTGTCGAAATGTAACATGGCTAGGGCCTCAGGTTTAATTAGAACTAAAGCCTGTCCAATATAACCAAAACACATCAATTATTATGGTTGCCGGCCCCAATAACCACTCGCTCAATTTACGCCGAAAATCAATTAGCGTAATAATTCTGAGAGCAGCAGACCATGCCTCATTCTTATTATATCGCCTGTCCGAACATGTCTGTTGGGAACTTCTTAATATTACCAGATAATGTTATGATATCTCTATTAAATTGTAGAGATAATATTGTTTTACAATTGATCTCTGAAACCTTTAGTCATGGTGGCCAAGTGGATAAGTACTTCGACTTTCGAAGGTCGTGGGTTCGAATCCGGCCGTGCACTAAATGTCAAAAAACAAACATCCATCCATTCATCCATCCAAACTTTCGTATTTTAAATTTAGTATGATATTAGTACGACTTTTTCCATGTATAATAGTCGAGTCGTTTGTAATGTGAAATGTGAATACGGTTGTGGAAAGTGACCTTTAATGATATAACTTTTTCACCAACAGCCGCATCGGGCAATGGACGATGGAACGGAGGGCTGTCCCTTCCGTATCGATTAGGTTGTGGAAAGTGACCTTTAGAACTTTTTCACCAACAGTCACATCGGGCAACGGACGGACGGAAGGCCATCTTTCGTATCGATTATCCGTTAAACTTTCCTCTTAAAAACATAATTTCTACATCACAACTAATCTTAAGAAGAGAGTGGATGAATTGTGTCATAGTTTCAAACTCCGATCAATGGATTCTTTGTTTGTCGTTTTCGTCTTTACCATTTGGTTTGTACCATCACAGTACATACACACTTGATAGCAAATGCCCATCACTTACGTAGGTTTATTGAGTGTGTTACCATAGCTTATGTACTTACTACTGAGCCATCAATAATGACCCTATTGATAGGGTACCCTGTACTCACCACAGAGAGACAAAACTATCAATTCCTACTTGGCTACAATCTTTTGTACAGAAACTTACCTCCTCAGAAAGGGTGTTCTCAAATTGATTAAGAAAAATCACACTGCAGATTTCTATTAAACCATGGTTTTAAAACCATTTAGTGTGTTTTAAACATGAAAGCCCTCAACTCAATAACAAGCAAGAAACAGCCTAATTAAAATGAGGGAACAAAATCCCTTGTAATTATTCAAAGCCTTAGAAATTCGTCGCTAAACTTGTGATTAGAACGAACAATTTCACTATCGTTTAAAATTCAAGACGTCCCTCGATCAAAGGTAAGATAAAATGTAGATTTCCATCAGATTGAAGGCTAATTTGACGGAAATTATGAATAGTTCGAGCGTGAAAATAGATTCTAAATCTTTAAGAAATTGTCAAGGCCTTGTTATCTTGGTGGTAAATTAGACGTCCTAGCTAAAGACTTTGTATATTTAGTCTTAGCTAATTTGCCTATTAACAAGTCTCTTCTAATTAGAGTTTGTAGAGGTTTAAGAACTCTTTGTTAAGTACCGTTTACTTAATAAAGATCGTTGGTAAGAAACTAAACTAAAATTGCGGCAATGGTAATTCTAATAGTCTCTACTTAAGTTGTATAAAATAAAGTCGCTTACCCTCGTCTGTACACTTAGATCTACTACGCATCGGATTTTGATGCGCTTTTAATCAAAAGACAAGTGATTAAGTAAAGTTTATATGTAGGTATAATATTATTATATACATATTATAGTAGAATTTAAATGATTACCTATACCTAATTGTAAGTTTGCGGTCATCATGCTTCAAAACGGATCACACTGAACGATTATTATAGTAGAATTTGTCACCTTTTAAATGATTACCTACAGTAACAATTGTAAGTTTGCGGTCATTCTTCAAAACGGATCACACTGAACGATACGACTAGAGAGAGTACGACTTCACAAGCACTTCAGTTCTATAATGTAGAGCGCCTAATAAAAAGAGCTAGCAAAGACACGAACCACTCTATACTAAAACTACTCTGATTCGAAGTTTTCGATCTCTAAACGGGGTCGTCTATAAAATTGGGCACTTCACTTATTTCCTCTTATCGTTGCCGGAACCCATCAGCCTCAAATTGAATTGTAAAAGGCTTCACAAAGGACATTGTCTTCATATGGGATGCCTTCGAAGCTATAGAGGGAATTGATTGAGCCCGGGGTGCGGCTATTACAGCGCCGTCGCCGCTTTTCGTTGGCGAGTTATGATCGCAGATTTTTCAACTACAAGTGGTTTTGAAATGCAATCGAATTGAGCGCGGTTTCCATTCGCTTTGACGTGGCGTTCGATTGCTGAGCCTTTAAGTCCTTTGTTTGGAGCGTCGCTCGTTCCCCTACTGTGCACGAAATTGCGTATTTCCGCATCGCGTGCTTTGGATAGTATTATTTAGGTAGATTGATATTTGCAGGAATAGCCTTGTTAGGTTAGTACCTTGACTTATGAACCAAGTGCATAAAAGCCTAATTTAACGGTTTCATTCGTTTTTAAAGGTTTATAAGATGTCCTACTGCATTGATACTACTGACCTTCATGAACTCAAACTCAAAATGTATTTATTCAGTACGATCGTTTATAGACCACTTTGACACGTATCATAATCACGCATCACACCATGATGGTATACCCGAATTGGTCGGTTGGAACTGCTTTAGTTTTAATCCGGGCTGTTCGATACCAGATTTGTATTCTAACATGGCTCTGTCTGTCTAACCCTAAAACATTTCATCATCACCGTCAGCCATAGCTAAAACATAAACCTATTCTCAATAATACAAGTTGAATATATTCAAATAAACCTACATTACTAATTATTAAAACTCCTTGAACAATAAACAAATAACAAACCTTGAAAATACAGTCCTGTTTTTGACCCTTTTGCATTTTGTCTCCATTCTAAGAAGTTGGCCATTTGCTCATACGAACTTAACTCTTCGGCGAAGAGTCTTCGCCATTCATTACGATGGTTCGTAGGTATTTCCAACTATTAGCTATTGTTTAAGGTAGACTTTAAATAAAAGCAATTGCGGTAAGCGAAGCAGTAGGTAATCTAATTGGAGAATGTTCTTCGTAGAAATAAAAATGGCTGGAGTTGTTTACCTGCAATCTGCGCGTTCGCGACAAACTTCACTAACTTTAGCAGTAGGTATCTTGTACACTGCATTCGAAAAAGATCTAAACTCGAATACATTTTTTACATTAGTATTAATAGAGCCATGCTGGGCGAGTGGGATAGTGTTGACTTTTGATCCGAAGGTCGTGAGTTCGAAACCTGACGTGTACCAAATGTTTCGAAAAATTTACATGCTTTTTGATAAATTAAAACATCGGTATTTTTTTGTAATTTCTCCTTGATATATACAAGTTGACTTGCAAGAAAGAAAGAAGAAATAATTTATTTCGGTAGGATTTCAAGGATCACGTCTTCAGCTTCGTCTTAAATGCTAGGTGATTCTATTGCCTGTTCCAACGCGACTCCCTATACACCAGGGAAAGAATCAGGCATAGGCAGTGGTGTGGGCCTAGCTTTTCTTTACACTTTTACAGCGATCCCATAACAATTTAAATAGTCAAGCTTCAGTGGGACTGTACCAGCAAATTAATTCCGTTTATCGGCGAATAAGAGCCAGGGCATTTCATGAATGTTTAATAGCGAAGTTCGATGTTTGTGGACCTCAGTTTATTGTGTTTTAAACGAGAATATCCCGGGAGTAGCTGGGACGGAGAGGGACAACTATTTTGATAGGATATTGACAACGTTTTGACTCTACAAAGTTTCAACATTTCACACAAAGGGCGTTATGCATAACACGAAAATCGCTAGTAACGTTTATCACGGAAATGTCAAGGCCTGTATAGTCTAGCTCAAATACAGAGCAGCGCTGTGCACGCCACCTTTTTATTTTTTGTAATAAAATGATAATTATCATCTCTTTACATGTCATTGCTTTTCGAAAGGTCAAAAGGTTCATTACGATATTTTCCATTGCTGTTTAAGTGTGTAGTATTTAACGCTAGAGTGCGTGCGAAATTTGTTTAAACGCAAAATTCCTTTTGCACAGCCAGTTTTGAACCCAACGACTTAGATCATAAGTTGAGTAACTCAACCAACACGGCTCTTCTCATGTCTCAGTATGTAAATTCGGCACAACACGTTTCCTATCTCCATTTTCCTATATCACTCCTCCTCCTCTATCACATCTTAGCACACCCTTATCCAAATTTGCACAGTCCATCCATCTTGTGCCAAAATATTATTTAAGTATTATTTTGGTTTGAGGAGCGTAAAACAGGCGTAATTTGCTGCATACACTTGGAGTCTGTTTACACTGATAAAATAAATAAATAAATATCCTTTGGACATTTTACACGGCGTCATCTAGTCCCAAGCTAAGCAACTTAATGCTTGTGTTATGGTAACCAGTTCACTGATATAATACTTAGATATTTTTTTTTTGTAAATACATACATATTATAGATAGAGAAACACCCAGACCCGGAACAAATATCTGCAGAACATGCAAATATTTGTCCCGTGGCGGGGATCGAACCCGCAACCTCCGCGTCTCAGCCTTTGCCCACTGCGGCTTTGCCCACTGCGCCACAGAGGTCGTCATAAAACAAGACAATTTAATAAACATTTTAATGAATCTTCAGGAAGTTACGAAGAACCCTAAAATTAAAATTATGAGATAGTCTGAATTGCGCATGTCCACTTTTACAAGTTGTTAGTGTTCTAAAAGAGGCTGCAGGCCCATGTCACCACATACTAAATTATATTTTACTATGTTTTTTCAAAGTTCAGAGCTCCATAATGCCTGTAGGTATACCTACAATTTTAAAAACGTAAATCAAGGTTGATGTTCATTTGTTCATGCGTTTAAAAAAAAATACAAATATCATCACTATCATTCGTGGATATACTTAATTAATTTAATTAATATACATGCTGCGAAATATTTTGTTTCACATTTCACAATCTCATCAAGTGGCATGTTGTATTTTTAAAATCTGTTTTCAGTAAATATTATTAAAGTTTTCAGTACCATCAGCTTTTAAAGGTAAGTGGTGCATTGCGGTTACGAATATACGAATTTATCGTGATTTATCGGTGGTAGTTTTTTAGAGTTGCATTTGCCGTAATTGATTATGTCGAATTTTAGGTCATGGATTTGACTTCCGTACGTACGTACATCTATCATTGTACGTCTAAGAAAAATATATAACACGAAATCGCAAAACATCGTGAGGAAACTATTATAATAATGGTGAACTGTCTAAGAATGTTTTAATTTAAATTAATGAACCATCTTCAAACAAACTGCTTGTAAAATCTGAAAATAATCTTTCAGCTTCTAGAAATATTACTGCGGCAAAATGTAATGGTTACAATTTGTGCCAAAGTTACACGCATCACAAATATTTCGCAGCATTATATTCATCGTAGCGGCCATGTCATGTCGTAGTGGATGCATCGAGCACGGAATAGTAAGTTCTAAATATTACGCAAAAGAAAAAAAAACATGAAATATGATCACTGGTATTCCCAGGGAGCGGTAGACATTTCTTTCAGATTTTTAGGAATTTTCAAATCCTATGAAGATGTCTACAGTAATTGTGATGTCTACATAAAACTGTCACTGATTTACTAACCGCTTCATGTTTTTTTTTTTTTTTTTTTTTTTTAATTATTAGCCTATATCATCCTACTGCTGGGCAAAGGCCTCCCCCAATTCCTGCCAACACTCGCAATCATTTACAATTTAAAAAATAATAATTCATTATTATATTATTTGAGCACCCAATTATGATTATGAATGTCAAGAAATCAATACCTAAAAGTCTGTGTGCAGACTTTAATACAGTACTCGGATTCAAAGGTATTTCTCAGTATTTGGCAACGTTAGGTCGTCCTAAATACATTTGGCTGAACCCAATATTTTGCATCAATTTATCATTTCCTCTATGACAGCTTGCACACGCCCTATGCTCCAATTCTGCCCATCTATTGTCATCATTATCATCCACAGTGGAATCTTTTCAATCATTCTTATAAACATCAACTATTATCCCCACCATTACCTATCATTGTTATGTTCTTCTACATTTACACAATATCAACTAAATAAACCCTAGGACATTTTACACGGCGTCATATAGTCCCAAGCTAACCAACTTGATGCTTGTGTTATGGTAACCAGATGACTGATATTGATTAATTTACAAATTAAATATTTTTTTTGTAAATACATTATTATACATCGAAAACCCCCAGAACCGAGACACACATTTGACAAACATCGAACCCGCAACCTTTGTGTATCAGGCGGGCCTTCAGGCCCTCCAGCCACTGCGCCATAGAGGCCGCCAAAGCCAATGACTATGACTTTAGAACTCCATTGCTTGATCATCATACATTGACTTCATAACCCTTTTTTTCCACTGTCTACGTCTCAGTAAGCTACAGAAGCGCTCGTGGCGAAGCTTGCTAAGACGTACCTACTTGATAGATCCTAGAAGTTAAGCAACGTTCTGAGCGGTCATAACTTGGATGAGTGACCGCAAACAGCTGAGTGCTTCGGAGAGCACGTTAAATTGTTGGTCCCTACTTTTAAAGTCATTAAGCCGTAACGAAGGCCTTTAGGCGGCCTAAAAACTCCGCCAGAGTTGGGCACTTGCTCATGAACATGCTTGCTTTTGGATGTCAAACTCATCATCGCAGAATTTAATATTTCCAGAACATTCCATTTAATAAAACTGTTCAATTCCCTCACAATGTGTCAGTTCATCTCGAAACTGAAGTACATTTTATCGAATTTCAACAATGTCGGTATGCCATTCTCTGTGGATAACCGAGTGAGACACGGAGCTCGCTTTTAGCGAGATTAGGTGATAGATTGAATGCGAGGCGAGCTAGCTCACTGTAAATTATAGGTTCTACTGAAATCAAATGTTTGTTTTGACCAAAGACGGTTAAGATATGAATCGTCTTTGGTTTTGACCAATTGAAGTAGTGGTGTAGCTTGGTTAGGCGTTCCTCGGTTCTATTTTGGTGGATTCAGTGCGCCAGGGGGTACGTTATTTCCAGTCTAAAACCATAGCAGATTACAGAGTAATTCAATGTGACTAACTTATGTTTTCTAATTATTTAATAATTTATTTACGATACACTAACTAAAGTAATCCTTACTTGAGCCATCCGACCCAATCAAAGGAAGAAGTGATGTGCTTTATTATATTTTCTTATTTTTCGTTGTTCGTATGAGCAAGTGGCCAACTCTGGTGACGGAGTTTTTAGGCCGCCTAAACGCCTCCGTCATGGCTTAACGACTTTAAAAGCCGGGACCGACAATTTAACGTGCCCTCCGAAGCACGGAAGCGCTCAGATGAAAATGCCACTTGCAGTCACCCATCCAAGTAGTAACCGCTCAGAACGTTGCTTAACTTCGACGATCTACCAAGAACGTCTTAGCAAGCTTCGCCACGAGTGCTTCATTATTGAAAGAATCTGTTTTGTTTTGGCACGGGACCGTGGGTGTACAGAGGCTGTCTATCTGTCAGCATCAAGTAGCTGTCTTGAACGAATAACAAGATATTTTCTTCAAAGATTTGTTCTATTTTGTTAAGCGTATATTGTTTTTGTAACTACTTCATACATATTATGTAAGGCAGGTATAAAACTTTTGCTACAAGTTTTCTCGAACTACCTAATTATTGTGATATTATGATTAAAAATCAGGAAACAGCAGATAATAATTATACCTACATTACTATCTATTTTGTATGGGATTTTATATATATATTACAAACCTATCTCAGGCACCAGGCTCACACAAAACTGTTCTGTTCCATTATTTACTGTATAATATTATAAGCTGTAGTAGGTACCTACCTACCATTTTGTGTGAGAGAATAAATAAACATTATTATTATTATTATTATATATTTATGTATTTTGAAATATTGGTGGTATCTAAATCGATGATATTTTAACGTGAGCGTTATTACGTAATTACATCCTTCATCCGTCTAAGGGGAAAGTCAGAGATATGTCCAAATACTTACATGTAATTTTCGTAAGTAGGTACATGCCCACATTTTCCAGAAATTAATATTCCATACGTGACAGGTTGCAATCCCATCGACGCTGCTAGAAAGCTAACCTCACAATGTTTTCCTTCACCGCAACATTTTTCGAACCGAAAAATCCATTGCACGGCCGGATCGTACCCGCGACCTTCGGATCGAAAGTCGGGGCAATAACCCACTCGCAATCACGGCTGTTAGAATACTTGACCTCGTTATAGGTGTGTATAGGAATAGTTATTTACCTAAACCTATTTATATCTCTTGGGTTTTTATAAAACACATTGGGAATTCCAAATAGCACTTGGAAAGCCCCAACAATATTGATAATGTCATCGTTGTTTTATTATAGGATAACGTAATGAGATAACATTTTCATAACTACCTAATAGGTAGTACCTATTTATTACTATGAGAGCCGTGTTGACCGACTGGTAACTCCTTCGACTTTCGTACAAAAGGTCGTGGGTTTGATTCCTAATCGTGCATCAATTATGTTTTCTTTTCTCAAAATGCATTAGCACTAATAATATGCACTTTAGGGCTCTGGTTTCAGCCCGACACGTATTGTCTATTGGTTTTCCTGTGATATGACCGGCTAAGCTGAGAGGATGGTTTAGGTGCTGGGCAAGCCTATTCTATCTCAACATTGTCCCAGGCACTAGTGTCTTGCCTCTGTATACAATTCATCTAGTAATCAGCGTTTCACGCGTCTCAGTATTGAAGAGTAATATTTTTGTCGGCCGGATTCGAACCCCGACCTTCGGATCGAAAGTCGAAGTACTTATCCACTTGGCCAACGCGGCTTTTATTCTACCTATAGGTTTTTTTTCCGACGGATTTTTATGTTAAGTGGTCTTCCGGACCTTTATAACTTCACCGGGCTTTTTACCTATAGGTATAGTAGACTGTAGACTGTACTAATACCAAGTTTGTAGATGGATGCTATGATGAACATTGCGAAAACTACTGCACTATTTGGCTGAAACTTGAAATATACATAGCTTATGACTAAGAATAACATATAGGCTACTTTTTATCAGGGTAGGTACCACGCAAGTTAAGCCGCGGGCGTCTGCTTGTATAAAGTATGTACTGCAATTCAGATTTTCAATAACCCGTTCGCTTGAAAATACTTTCGACGGGTAGGCGGGCTAACAGGCACACTGTAAATCCGAACAAAGAGTCGGACATCGAAGCCTTTACTTTTTATTTTCGGTGTTGGTCGACACCGGCAAGCGACATGACGCTTAAGCTTTGGTTTCTGAAACTTACTGATAGTGTTTTTACTAACCAATAATTCTGATCGCAATTTTTAGGCCAATGTCATGTTTATTATTTTAGGAAATAAGCACGAAACACCAACAAATATTAGGTTAGTGTCATCACACGTTGAATTTTGAATACCCATACGATTAAATTTAGAAATTAAATTGAACAATATAATCACGCACTACTGTATCCCAGAACAGTGGTAGACATTCTCTCATCTCTTTAAGATGTTGTTGCATCGTTGAACCGTTGTTAACATCTTGGGAGTAGTCTCAGAACATTTAAAATCTGCTAAAAAGCTTTTCAGACATATTGGTGTTATTAAACTATGATTTAGATCTCATAAGACGCTATCTTCGACTTCATCTAATAGCTAACAAGCTATTTACATAGATCAATGCCTGTTCCATCTGACACCATAGAGGGATTATGACGATATGCGTAGTATAGGAACCACGGGTGTAGAGGCGACACAGCTAATGCGGGATGCTGGGAATTGTGGGATTAATCAGTCGAGCTGACACATCCGGGCTCAGACTGTCCATGTCGGCAGCGTCTACTGCTTGCGATGTTGCGATGTGGAGGATACTGGACACCAAATTACTGAAGACTTGTTTGATTTGGGCGTTTGATCGGAATTGTGCAGGAAATCACAGATTTGGGCGTTTAACCTGATCGTTCAACTTCGGCAAATTGTCAATAAAAAAATGTGAATCAAAGTCAAAAAATGTGTACCTAGTCAGTTGGCTAATTTTATCTAATGCTCCTTGAAGTTTTCTATGTACTTATGGTTAGACAAAGTGTACTTAATCTACCAGACTTGCATATTTTAATGAAATTAAAATTGAAAAAGTATTTGACTAAGTAAACTAAGTCTCATCGCCAATTCATCAATGTGACCTCTGGGCCCGTTGAAGGTTTATTCGGTACCGTGTTAAAAAAAATTACCAAAGTTTTTATTCCTTTTCCGAGTTTTGTAATAGCAGTAGCTTCATTGTTAGGTACTAGTCGGTACTTAGAAACATCTGAAATGCAAATAATCTAACTTAGAATTATCGACTTGACTAAAAGACAAAAACAACCTCGTACGTTTTAAATAAGCTGTTGGAAAGTAAAATTACGCCAAACCCCATCACTAGAAGCTGCCGTTACGTAGGTGCTCAAATGGGAACAAGAAATTAAAGTTTTCTTGTTCCCATTTTGAGCACCACGTCAATATTTTGATGGGTGCTCAAATGGGAATAGCTTAGGTGCTCAATGCATAGGTGCTCAAAAAATAGGTGCTCACTTCAAATATTGAAGAATTCCCAAGTTGAAGCAAGTATTCCTAAGCTGAACTGTCCTATCAACACTGTAAAACACACGACTGGTCGTAAAATAGCCGCGTCAATGTCTTTATTACATCTTCCAAGTAAAAGTTAGTCGGCTGATGGAAATTGCTCATTCAGAGCTATCTCTCTTAAGTTGAAGGGTACGACCAGGCCAAGCAGTTTATGATATTGCCTGCGAAGCAAAAAATAAACTGTAATGACTTAGTAGCAGTTTGTTCGAGATACTAAAAGTAATGTCAACTAATCCCTAGTAAAGTCATTGTTATTTATTCACAACTAGCGACCCGCCCCGGCTTTAAACTGGTGTTTTATCTAGGTACCTACTATAAAATGCATGTTTTATAATGTAAACCTTCCTCTTGAATCAAAATCAAAATCAAAATGTATTTATTCAGTACGATCGTTTATAGACCACTTTGACATGTCACGTTCTTAAAACTAGGTAATTCTACTGCCTGTTCATTCTTGTCTTATGAAAACCGCAAAGAAATCCGTAGTTTAAAAGATCAGCATAGACGAAGGGAAGCGACTTTTCTATATACTATTTAGAGATGCTTCTTTAATTAATGCTACTATAAGCCCATGATACTGTCATCATCTTTTCTCTGTCGGATTGTTTTCTCAAGGTGCAGAAGACAACAATGTTCTTTATGACCTTTAGATCTTTTAAAGATGTATGGGGTACCTAAGCCAAAGATATGTCCAAATGTTTACTGTTATTGACTCTGATATATTCACTTGGTACTGATATATCAGGCGTAGAATTGTAATAGCTTGGAACTCGACGCCATTGAAACAAATGCCCCGAACTTTTCCTCTTACTTTTGTTCACTTTTACTACGTAATTGACCTTCAGAGTTAGGCAGTGTTGCCAAGTCGGTGAGAGACGGCCGATACGCGATCCTGTCCGGTAACTAGCCATGATCCAGTGCTCAGAGCACAGAGGAAATAGTAATACTATGAGCGGATGTTTCACTTCACATAGTATAAAAATACATTATACGATATTTTGAGAGTTTTCGCGTCTATAACATTTGTCTGGGAAGAATTTAAGTTAGTCTAGGAGCGTACTAACTTTATAATAACGTGTTTCAAACACGTTTTGAAATTGCTTGAAGCATCATCGTGTCATACTTGCGTTGTGATTGTAATAGACCGAGTCAGCCTCAATATTATTAAAGTACAGTTAAAAGGTTGTTTTAAAGTTGGTGGTAGGTACGCACCCTGATGCAATTTATGATGGGATAAATAAAACTGAGCAGTCAATATCATAGGAAATATGATAAGATTTCAATTATGATAAGCAAAGTGTGAGTGGATGCCTCAGCTAATATAATTATTAGATTCAGAATGTCACAGAATATTATTAAACTGATAGGTACTCGACTCGTATGTTGTAAACTATATTCTACCAAAGTCTGATACTATTTACACTATGCTATAACTTTGCAGGTTTGCAATGCTCATTCAGCCAAGAAGTAACGGCGTCGTGGACATCAACACCTCACATCAATTTTAATCTTAACTCTTGGTCATACAGCTCGTTTTACGTTGAAGTCAGCTCCATAGTTACACAAGCTGTAAGCCAGCGTGGCGTGGAAAGGCGTCGTAGTGTGTCGTGGTATGTTTGGCCGGCCGCCAGCCGCTAGCCGCCTGCCCGCTCAATAATCAGCTCGGGCTGAGCCTCGGAATTGATTGATAGGGAGCCAACGACTAGGCTTTCGAATTGGTTGTGCTGAAATTTATCACGATGCAGTCATAAATGCAACACTTGACGGAAAGAGAATTTGTCTAAAAAGGTTAATACATGTGCTAGTTACTTACGAGCAAGTAAACAGTATGAGATTTAGTACATGTCTCTACAAGGGCTTTTACTAATGACTGTATCGCCGTACAGTCTGCAACTAAAATAAAAGTAAAGTGGGTATTTTCAAAATTCTTGATCAAAGTAAATAAAAAAAATCATGTTAGGTTCACTGTCTTTAAAAACTGCGTTGTCTTTGTTTTTTACAAGAGTTTATAATAATAAAATATGTTTAATTCTAACTGTTAAAATCTAAAACGTTTGTAATTTTTTTTTATTTACTGACTTCAAAATAGAGCTATAGTTTTTTTAAGAACAAAACTTTATTTTACCCCAGTTCGTAGGTAAGGTTGATAGTAAACAGACAAACTAGAATTTTACCTACAAGATATTATGTAGTAATATTAGAACCAATTTTCGATAAATGAGTCTACGACATCTCACTGATTAGGGTAATCTATTTAATTGATATAGTCATGGTATTATGCTTTAAGTAATTAGAGTGAGTATTGTCGACTGATTATTATCGCTCAAGTGTGATGTTGTGGTTTGTGGTGATAGTAGATTCACACATGAACGGTTCTACTTTGTAAGTGACTAACTGCGACATAGCGGATAGCGGTATTACCCGCGTGGTGATTTTATTAATGATGACAAATTGAGCCCAAGAAATGATCTATTCAAAAACTCAGGGCATAAAGGACAGCGTTAGGAGACAATCTTTGCCTACGCTGAACGTGACACTTTAGTACCTTGGACATTGTTGAGATGGAATAGGCTTGCCCAGCACCTAAAGTTTACCGACTAAGCTGAAAGGATGGTTTAGGTCCTAAACTATCTCAGCTTACGGCCATCGGCCAGTCTCAATAACTTAGTTTTTTGACATTTATTGTATGGGAGTAATGTCAAATATCTACCGACAGTAAGCTGAACCAAAGATAGATAAGGTTATTGAGTACTAGCTGTGCCCCGCGGTGTTACCCGCGGTGAATAAGTTAATAGATTTTTTTAACGACTTTTAAAAAGGAGGAGGTTCTAAATACGTCGACTGGGTGAACCGATTTGATGATTATTTTTTTGATCTGATGAGGATCGTCAGAGATACGAATAAAAATGCACCTTGAGAGTGCAGAAAATTACTATTTTCTTACGTAATTATTTTTTTTTCATAATTTTTTTAATTTTGCTCCTTGGCTAAGACCAATGCTGCATTGTGTCACTTGATTTTGGTGCTCATAGAACAGGATGACTGCTGGTCGGTTACTGTTCTATGGTCTAACACAGTTTCTATGGTGTTCTATGGTGTCAGAGACTTGTTTGAGAGCTACCTATCCAACCGTACACAAGTTGTTAAAGTCCTCAACACCTTTAGTGACGAACAACAAGTTTCTTATGGTGTTCCTCAGGGGAGTGTACTCGGCCCTACCCTTTTTCTTGTGTATATAAATGATCTATGCAAACTATCTCTTCCTAATTGTTCTATTTTTACTTATGCCGATGATACAGCTCTTATTATTAGTGGCAAAACTTGGGCAGAAGCTCAATCTCTGGCAGAATCAGCTCTTGATACTGTCCTACACTGGCTATCTCTCAACTTTCTTACACTAAACATTAATAAAACAAAATTTATCACATTTGCAACTGCTTCCAGATTCCAACCCCCATCATGCTTTTCCATACGTGCCCACACTTGCACACTTCCATCTGCTAACTCATGCAACTGTCAATACCTAGAGCGCACTCATACCATCAAATACCTAGGTGTCCTTCTCGACGACTCTCTTTCGTGGTCATCGCATATTCATTGTACTGTGTCTAGAGTTCGCAAACTTATATATGTTTTTAGAAACTTGAGAGGTGTTGCTGATGCTGACTGCCTTCGGACAGTATACTTTGCCCTAGCACAATCTTTACTGTCTTACTGCATTACAGCGTGGGGCGGAGCCACAGGAACTTTATTACTGAGAGTTGAGAGAGCCCAGAGAGCCATTCTTAAGGTCATGTTTTCGAAGCCGAGGCGTTTCTCGACTACCTCTTTGTACTCTCTGTCTGAGGTCCTAACAGTAAGACAGCTATTTATCTTATCGTCGATTTTACGCAAGCACTCCCAACTAAATTTTGATCCCAATATCATAAACGTAAGACGTCGGTCAGATATAGTTTGTAGGATTGTTTCACGTCGAACATCTGTGGCAGGCCGTAACTTTGAATATTTAAGCCCCCCCTTGTACAATAGAGTCAACAAAATCTTAAATATTTACCCGCTCTCACGCTACAAATGCAAAACCAAATGTAGGAAATGGTTACTTTCGCTATCCTATCAGGAAACGGAAGACTTACTTAAAATTTCCAAAATAACTTATTTTAAACAATTTCTAACTACCTTCCACTATTATTTACAAACATCCATACATTCTAAGCAGATTCATTGAAGCGCATAAACTCAAATACATAAATTATTTACACAGGCACACACACACACATACGCAAACACCCTAACCCACACACACACATTCTCACTCACACATACACACATACATACACACACCCACACACCCTCTCACACACACACACTCAATATACTTATACTACAAAAATCATACATCTTTCAGCTTTTCCTTTAGATTTTAAAAACATAAAATTTAAACATTGTTAATTTGTATTGTTTTTTTTTAGTTTCATAACATATTTTAGATTGTTTCTTTTCATTTGGTTAACTTTATTTTTATAACTTTGTTTTTTATCCAGAACCAAGTACAAAAATTGTATTATTATAAGGTCCAGGAGGTGGCGTTGAGGCTGCAACACAGTTTTAATAACTTTTGCAGCTCTCTTCGTTCTTTTTGTAATCTGTCTCATGTATTTGTTCTGAATAAATATTATTATTAGTTTATTTTGCTCGCAAAATATTCAAGAAGCTACCATGCGAGCGAAGCGAGCTTCGACCCAAGCGAGCGCAGCGAGCCGAAATTTTTAAGACAAATTCATTATGTGACACTTGATGTAGCTTATATTGCTTACAGAAAAGGCTGACTGTTGGTCGGTCCCTATTCTATTGTCTGACATAGATCAATTTGCCAGCAAATATTCAAGAAGCTACCGTGCGAGCGAAGCGAGCTCAATGAGCGTCTTAAACTCGCGAAGCGAGCCGAAATTTTTAAAAACAAATACTCCACTACACTTGACACTTGATTTTGCTTATGGAGCTCATAAAAAAGGCTGACTGTTGGTCGGTTCCTATTCTATGGTCTGACATAGTTTATTTTGCTTGCAAAATATTCAAGAAACTATCATGCGAGCGAAGCGAGCCAAAATTTTTAAGTAAAATGCGTCATGTGACACTTGATTTTGCTTATAGTGCTCATAGAAAAGGCTGAAATTTAATTTAAATTCATCCAGCCATTTGAGCGTGAAGGAATAATAACTTTACCTGTGCTGCCATCTATTGAAATTATTTTGTTAGTTTTTCACGGCCAAACTATTTTGTATTTGTTTAATAATCCCACGGAATCAATGCACTTTTCAGGAATTTTAAGTAGCGTATATTTTAATCCAGGGAATAAACAATCCTGCTACCAAATTAATTTCAAATTCATCTAGCCGTTTGAGCGTGAAGGAATAATAACATTGCCTGTGCTGCCATCTATTGAAATTATTTTGTTACTTTTTCACGGCCAAACTATTTTGTGTATACTATTTTAATGAATTTGATTAATAATCACACGGAATCAATGCATTTTTCAGGAATTTTAAGTAGCGTATATTTTAATAAAGGGTATAAGCAATCCTGCTACCAAATTTCATTCAAATCCGTTTAGCCGTTCGAGCGTGAAGGAGTTATATTTTTGCCTGTGCTGCCATCTATGAAGTTATTTTGTCTGACAGCTGCCTTTTGCACGGCCAAACTACCGAAACTATTCTAATGAACATTTTGTTTTATAATCCCACGGGAACACTGCACTTTTCAGGAATTTCAAGTAGCCTATTAGTTATTCTAGGGTATAAGCAATCCTGATACAAAATTTCATTCAAATCCGTTCAGCCGTTTGAGCGTGAAAGAGTAACAAACACACTTACACACTTACACACACCCTAACTTTCACCTTTATAATATTAGTGGGATTAGTGGGATAGTCGGCAATATCCAGGTGAAGCGTTTACCACTTTCAATAAATAAAATTGTGTCAAAAATAAATGTAACTAGTCATATCCTATGATGAATGACCATACCTATCTTCCGTTTTGATAGTCATGCGCCAGTTTTTTTTTTACATCAAACAAGACATTATCTTTGTATTGATTAAATAGTTTACTTAAAGCATTAAATTGATTATATACTAATTCTCTAAACACTATTGATAAACCTCTGAGGCTCACTTTGAACCTGTTATGTCCCTTTCAAGCATAATAAGCCATCTTAAAAAGGCACTTGTGACATAATTGGAGGGACATGTTTGCACGAACAGGTGGGTCGGTGCTCGGGTACAACTCGGGTACAAATGTGGCGTGATCCTGCCCTTTAATTAATGTGAACCGAATCGCATTGCGGGGCCATGAAGCCAGCTTAACAATCGGCCACGAAGTCAGCTCCATTGCCATGAACATAGTCCATGATGCACGTCTAGTTTCAATATTCTCTTCTTTGGCACCACTGAAAACCAGCGCTCCAACAGTCATGATGCTGCTTGGAATAAATGCTGAGGGGTAGCCTTATTTTCTTGTCACTCGATTGTCAATAAGTAGGTATTTTTCATTTGTATGTTACCCATGTTTATGTTGATGGAAAATAAAAACTTTTTCTATTCTATTCTATTCTATTCTATGTACGAAGGTATGTGGTTTTGCTTACTGTAGATAAATGACATAGGTACATTATAGATCAACGTAAAATAAAGGCACACACATTGTGTTCTTGCTTGAATCTTTTTCTTGGTGTGTCGCGTTGAAACAGGCAATAGGATCACATAACATGTAAGATGTTTCTATGTGATCCTTAAGATTCAACTGAAATTAATTATTTTGAGTCTGAGTTTGATACACATTGCTTGACATAAAAACCCCCATGCACTTAATAGTAGATTTTTACCTTACATTACGCGTAAAATGTATCTATGTAGTTTATCAGTCATCTGGTTACCATAACACAAGCATTGCTTAGCTTGGGACTAGATGACGCCGTGTGGAATGTCCAAGGATATTTATATTTATATTTAATTGAACCATTATAATTCCAAATATTAGGAAACTTCATAACAAACTTGAGCCTCTTATGTTTTCAATATGAAACGTTCTGAGCGGTCACTACTTAGATGGGTGACCGCAAGTGGCATATCAGCTGAGCGCTTCCGTGCTTCGGAGGGCACGTTAAATTGTCGGTTCCGGTTTATTAAGTCGTTAAGCCATGACGGAGGGCTTTAGGCGGCCTAAAAACTCCGTCACCAGAGTTGGCCACTTGCTCATACGAACGAACGAACGAATATGAAAATACGCAAGAATCAGAATACTCACCAACTTGTCTATAATGTTTCATATAAAATCACAGGCCTATTCCTAAAAGTTGCAGGAAATGCCGATAACTTCAGAAAAGGGTCTCTAAACGCCCGGTCCGTGGCCGTAAAATTAGGGCCATTACACACAGCGTTGACCATAGCCCGCAAGAGATGAGACCAGCTAATATAGTTAAAACGCCACGCGTGAAGGAACAGCGTGCCCTTTTGGTGGCTGGACTTGGTAGAGAATACACTGAGACCGCTATTTGGGTCACGAGCCTATGTATATTTTCGTGTATGGACAAGGTGTTGAATGGCCATTTATCCTAGGTTAGTGCCCAATCTTGATATTTGAAATGTGAAAGTTTGTGTGTGTGTTTGTTACTCTTTCACGCTCAAACAGCTGGATGGATTTGAATGAAATTTGGTACCAGGAGTGCCTATACCGTGGATTAAATAGGCTACTTTTGATCTCAGTATTCCCACAGGAACAGGAACTATTCACCGCGGGTGACACCGCGGGGCGCAGCTAGTTGGCTAATAAATGTGACCAAGTTTCACGACAACAAGAACTTACGCAGCTCTTCCTGTCTGATATTTTATATTGTGTCAGAAAAGGTACGGCTGATACACTGATACAGGGGATTTTAGAACGAATTCTAATTGTTTTTAACAAAAATTGAGACATATCCGCGCCTTGTTAGGTAAATAGTAAATTCATATACCTACTCCAATTATCGTAAAGGAATAAGAAAGTCGCAACATAATCCGAGGAAAAATTTTGCTCCAAACGAGTAAATAGGTATATGATTTCAGTGAATGAAACCATACAATCACGTGCTGAATACCTACACCAGATTCAGCAATGTTATTCCAGCTTTGTGAAGTTTGGATTTAGAGAGAAATTCTCTTTAAACAAACAAGAGGTTATAGGCCAATCCATTACATTTTCGTATTTCTAAATCAGAGAGCTTTCATGGACTTAATGTGAATTGAGGCCCACATGTAATTAATACTCTGTGCAATCACACTATCACACTTATATTGTAAAGAAGAAAGCATGTGTGGGTAAGTGTGTTTGTTACTCTTTTACGCTCTAACAGTTAGACGGATTTGAGATAAATTTGGTACCAGGATTGCTTATACCCTGGATTAAAAAATAGACTACTTTTATCCCGGTATTCCCACGGGAACGCTTTGTCTCGCTTTCGACGTAGGTAGGTACCTGTTTGATTATTTCGCGTGATTTTGCGGTATCATAATTAAAATAAAGTGCTGGATTCCCTATCCGACCTAACATTAAAAGAAATGCCTTGTAAAAGTTAAACATATGAGATTTGCATGAATATTTACCTTTTTCCCTTTGTGCTTGAAGAAATAATGAAATTATATCCAGCATGTGGTTTTAGCAAATTCTTTTGTAGCTTAATTATTATGACTGTTGAAACATCAAACGGTTTGGAATTAGGAGCCCCATTTTTTTAACTTTATAAAATGAATATTATATTAGTGGAATCTTAAGTATTTATTACAATTACCACAGAATAACATTACTTAATAGAATAGGTAGGAAAAAAGTCTTTGTGAAAACATTAATTTAATTAGTGACTCTTACTCTTGTTATGCAATCCAGCTCGCACAACCGCCTCGCGCCTATCGCTGGTGGTATCGCTGGTATCTTTCCCTGGTGTAGGGAGTCGCGTTGGAACAGGCATTAGAATCACCTAGCATGTAAAATGAAACTTAAGTGATCCTTGAGGTCCTACAAGAATAAATGATTTTTCTGTGGCCAACCGTTCCCATCAGTATAGTCACTATTAAGTAAACTATGTCAGTAGTGCCAGGAAAAGTGCAAATACACTCGTATAGACAAGTGCAGTTCGGGTGAAATGTAACGCCCGCCGCCGCCGGGCCGATCCGAATCACTTCCCAGATTGAGCGGTGCCCGGTGCCTGACAGATTTATATGTCGTTTATTGCTGGAGATATACATCGACTGTACCGATAGGGTAACAATACAAACGGTTTATACCAGTTTTTTCGTAGAATAGTTTAAATTAACGCCCGATTCGATGGGCGAATGATCATGTTGAAACCAATTTGTCAATCGAAAAATGTCATCCGAACTTCAAAGCTAAGCCACTATGCTATTCCTTTATGAATTCGAATGTACTACATTTTTTAATTGAACTCTTTGCTTTCGACAGTTCATACTGAAAAGCAAACAAAGGGATAGCGCGGCGACTTTTTTGGTCATAGATCTAGGATGTCTAGACTGCCAGCTAGCGTGCGGTGTATTCACAGTTTCTTAGTAGGTATAAAATTTTGAACATAGATGTTTCAACCAAAGAAAAGGCGGCACGCGCTAAGGGATAAAAGTATTATGCTATGTCTCTTTTTTACAAGAATGTGAAGGTACATAGGTTTAGGTATCCTTTTGTTTTGTGTGAGAAGAAACGATTCCATACCAGTAATCCATACTGCTTCTAGATCCATTATTTTAGCCCTTACTTACAACGGATATCCTTTTCTCAGAAAATCAATGTTATTAAAATCAGGTCCGTTTCTCTTTTCATTTTTCAAAACACCATGGGAATATTCAGAGAAATTAATAAAATAATAAATTATCCTTTATCTGTATCAACAAAAAGGTTTTAGATAAATATTTTAATTTAATTCTAAACAATTTTTCGCCAACAAATTCACAACAAAGTTAAAGCCCTAATTTCACAGAATTGAAAACGAAACTTACACAAAATGCGCTCAAATAAACGGTTACGTAAAATATGACCTCAGATATGAGAGTAATATATAAAAATGTAAAACAAGCTAAGCGCACTCCTTTGTGTAAGTTTTAACAAAGGGCGAGGCCTGCGGTCCACTGAAGCGTCACCTGATCAGATGATCCGACAAAATGTGGACCACAATCTTGAGGACATTTTGACCATTTCATTAATTAGCGAAAATATAAAAAACTAGCTGCGCCCCGCGGTGAATAGATCCCGTTCCCGTGGGAATACCGGGATCAAAAGTAGCCTATTTTTTAATTCAGAATATAAGCAATTCTGGTACCAAATTTCATTCAAATCCGCCCAACCGTTTGTGGGTAAAAGAGTAACAAACCACACAAACCTTCACCTTTATATTATTAGTAGTGGCAATTCGGAGTGTCGCAAAAGCTAAACTAAACTAACTAAAATTAATGCCATCCTTTTTATTCCCATCGCTATGAAAGGGACGGCAACATTTTTGGTTAGTTAAGTTTAGCTTTTGCGATACTCCGAATTGCCACTAATATCTGTTAAAGTTTGTTCTCGTTATTAAGTCCATGACGGAGTAGGTACTATAGCTGAAAATTCTGTCACCAATTTCTGCCATTTGTCATTCCCAAGTTTTTTATTTCTATTAGTTTTTTCCTATAGATTACATTTATAATTCTCAGAATCAACAGAATCGCAGGAAATCGCAAAATGTTTGTATAAAGGGCATATGTTTTCCCCCACGATAAGTAAATACCCAATGATACCTACATCAATCTATTTTATGTGTTTTCTAAAAACTATATCAGTGCTATTTTGTTATCAACAGTCGGGGGAATAACATAATTTTGTTCCATTCATAGATATTCACGTGTTTTGCCAATAAAGTTGTAGCCTAGATCATTCGGTTATTGATTTTATTAGCTGTGTTGGCTGAATGGGATTATAACTCGTCTAAGGTCCTTATACTCCTTAATTATGATCCTTATAACTTATCCTCCCATACACACACACACTCAAACCTACCATAGTTTTAAGTTTCATTTTAATTTTTACTTTAAATTTTATTTTACTGTTTCTACTGTGTAAAGGGAAATAAAGCTCTTTTAATTTTATTTATTTATTTTATTTTATAACTTATCATCAATATTATTATTTTTGAAAATGTTTATGCGCCTTTACGAGTATATAACGCTCTAACTGGTGCAAGGGTTTTGTGAAAACCACTCTTCAATTACTTTCAAACATTTTTAAAGTCTACGTATCGGTGAAATATTTTTTGTAATAGCTGGTGTAGTTTCGGTGATAACTAAAATTACGGTGTGAATTTTACAAAAAAACTTTACCTCATAATAAAATTAATGTTGATAATTTTTTCGTATAGAAATTTCTCTTATCTGTCTGAAGATCTGAAAGAATGCTTGGACATTCATGTAGTATTTTCGTTTTGTTTATATTTTATTCTTTGCTTATTTAATGCTTAAGTGGACAGTACACTTCAGTTTCAACAAAGGACACCTAAATGGAATAAATTAATGCTTCAGAGCACTTACACAAGCGAGTTGGTGGGATTTAAATGTTTGATTCAGAAGGATATTTCAGACAGCATTAAATGTGGACACTATAGTGTTTAATTGCTGCTTTAGTGGATATGAAGTGTTTAGTTGTAAGGGATGATAACTAAATTACACGATGTGAGAAAACACATTATTTTGTCTCTCTCTGGCTAGAGTCTAGCCTCTAAGTTTGGCTGGAATAAACACTTTTTAAGGTTAAGCTCGCCGTTGAATAATTTGTACATGCCCTTACCAATGAAAGTTGATTACTGTATGTTCATTGTATTATTTTTGTGTTCAATGAAAAATTCATAGAAAATGATGAAGTATCTTGCCTTTGATACATAAAGGCTCGGCTTGGTACGGTAAACAAATAAATAAATAAATAATCTTTATTGAGGAATTTGTATAGGTACCTACTAATGTAAATAGGCTTTCACAATTAATGTATCCCACAATCGGCGGTCTTATCGCTCATGGCAATTTCTTCTAGACAAAAAAATAATAGTTATTCATTTTTGATTTTTTATTTAATTACTGCTAATTTTAAAAATAGGTACACTGTTTTTGAGGCAAGTCCAAAAGTAAATCATAAATTATTTTGCAAAAGTAATTTCAAAGCACGAGAAAAATGCCAAAAAATCTGATACATTAAGATATCTCTCAAAGCAGAAGACAGATCCTTTGCACTAGGTAAGATTAACAGGGTAGTCAGAGACACGTCTAATCTTTGAAAATTTTCATATTTCCACTGTTAAACCAAATCTGATAAACAGGCGTCTCTTCGTCTTTATGCTATGGCCGTTTCCTTAAAAAGCTAAATTTTCAGAAGAACCGCCACATTTGTCTAACAAATGCCCGTCTAGTGTCATTATCTAAGGATGAAACACTTTTAGAACCTCAAATTACGCCATTAATGCCTCTCTTTACCATCTTGGAGGGTATTAAGGATATTTGCATGTTAAACATTGATTACTTTTCGTTATGTACCTTTGAAGTACCTACATCCATTTTTGAAGTTATTTAATACTAGCTGCGCCTCGCGGTATTACCCGCGGTAGTTTCCGTTCCCGTGGGAATACCGGAATCAAAAGTAGCCTATGTGTTATTTCCAGTCATAAACTATGTATCTTCCAAGTTTCAGCCAAATCCGTTCAGTAGTTTTAGCGTGAAAGAGTAACAAACACACTTACATACTTACACACACACAAACTTTCACCTTTATAATATTATTATAGTAGGATCTTTACTGAGAATGTTAGACATACAAAAAAAAAAAAGACATATCTAAGCAAGGACGAATTTAGCAAAACTTGTAACATCAAAATTATGTAATTACTTAGGTACTTGAGTGAAGTTTTTACAAAATCAATCGCGTCAAGAAATTTATTTAGCAAAAAAAACTGTGTAAGAAACCTTTAGTAACACATACCTACAAACTTAAAAAAACAGATAATAATGTTAGTAATATAATTCAAATTTGAATAAACGAGTAAAAAAATAACCTCAAAAACGAAGTTACACAAATCCCTTTGAATAATTTCGTCAAGCACAGAACACCTACTTCACAAAGTAATAACTTATACTTTACGACTGTTTTAACAGCACTGAAAAGTTGTTGTGAATTTTAAAACATTAACTAGGTATATTATAATAAAGTGATTATTCATAATAGTTAAACTTTATTCTCAAAGGAGCTGCGATTGGATGGCATCCCACTTAAAAGTATTCAGCATTGGAAGGTTTCTCGAAAGTTCCACGATTAGATGTAACCTTGGTTAGAAATAATGCTACTGGGTACAATCAAACATATAAACTGTACGCTTACATGTAGTAGTGTTAAAAATACAATAGTGGCAATTCTGAGTGTCGCAAAAGCTAAACTAAGCTAACCTAACTAAAATTGTTGCCGTCCCTTTCATAGCGATGGGAATAAAAAGGATGGCAATAATTTTAGTTAGTTTAGTTTAGCTTTTGCGACACTCCGAATTGCCCCCAATATTTATTTATTAAACTTTATAATGCTTAGGTACCGAAATAAAAAACTTTGTTTGTCCGTAGGAGCAAGTGGCCAACTCTGGTGACGGAGTTTTTAGGCCGCCTAAAGGCTTTCGTCATGGCTTAACTACTTTAAAGGCGTGATCGACAATTTGACGTGCCCTCCGAAGCACGGAAGCGCTCAGCTGATAATGCCACTTGCGGCCGCCCATCCAATTGGTGTATGTATACTTTTTTAAACTTTCGCGATCAGAACACATGATTAAACATACATTTACGGGTATTTTTCAGTCTGCCCGCGACCACGGCTGGTGCAATCCAGTCGAAACGTCGGGATAAAATTAAAATTAAATAAAGGTAAATAGCGATAAATACCCGTAAATGTATGTTTAATCATGTATGTATACTTATTCAGTCAGATATTTTATAGCTGAGTGTACCTATCTGTGGCGAGGACTGGCGTCGACAGTTTTGCCGAGGTTACTCAGATTCTTTGGTACTGAAGTCAATTGGCTATTTAATTAATACTCTCCAGCTTTTAAACAGCTGATATTGCTCACTTAACTTACAACATTATGCGCAACCGTTTTTTTGTTGCACAAAACATTTTGAATTTCGAATTCAATTTGGATTGTAATGTTGAATCACGATTGGTAGACATTTTCTCATAGATCTTTAGGCATTTTAATATATCTCTTTTGAAGATATTTAAAGGGGTAGTCAGAAGTAGGCCTCAACATTTAATAAATGGCACATGCCCAAAAAATTAAATGAATTGGAATTATCTTGATTTAATTTTATTAATGGTTAGAGAATTCAGAACTTTGTTCCCTAGAAGTTATGTTACAAACTTGAACCGTTCAACTCGTTGCAAGTTGAAGTCCCTTAGGGGTACATTTCGAGAATTATTATCTTAATATACGTAGCCTAACATAACACAAGGAACCTCTATCAAGTTTATACGACAACTAGTTTTCCTTGTAAAAACCACTTTTCCATGAAAGAAAATCATGACAAAGCGGAATGCAAGCCATAGAAATGTGAAAAACATTCATTTAATCGATACACGCTTTAGTAACAGATGGGAAAGGAAAGTCACTAGCCAATCACGGGCGATCAAACAGTATGGTACCATAAAATTAGAATAAGAATAAAATTAAGAATATTTTGCAACAACAACAATTCAGACATTTAAAATAAGACAAGAACTTACAATACAGTTGTTACAAAAAAAAGGGCACTAACTCAGCATAATACTGGATAACCAGGTAACCCAGCGCTGGTCTTCCGTCAGAGCCTTTTTTCATATATATTCTATTTCATGAAGTCCGTCTATTGTGTTCACGTCAGACTATGTTAGCGAGTACCGTCAGCATGACAACTAGCGCAAAGTTGGGGCTAAACGGACTTCATGACATAGAACAACTATACCAAAGTAAAGAAAATACATTTTTGTTTCATAAACCATAGGAAGGGAACACTGCGGACCCACGATACCCCTGGCAATATCGTGGGTCTTTTAAAATCAAACGCTACCCCTGTTCGAAATGACCGTAGAAGGGAAAGGTAGTATGCCAATCACTTGCGATCAATATTCAGACAGGGGGGGGGGGCTAAACGGACTTCATGAAATAGAACAACTATACCAAAGTAAAGAAAATACATTTTTGTTTCATAACCCATAGGAAGGGAACACTGCGGACTCACGATACCCCTGGCGATACCCCTGGTGGTATCGTGGGTCTTTTAAAATCAAACGATACCCCTGTTCGAAATGACCGTAGAAGGGAAAGGTAGTATGCCAATCACTTGCGATCAATATACAGGGGGGGGGGCTAAACGGACTTCATGAGATAGAACAACTATACCAAAGTAAAGAAAATACATTTTTGTTTCATAAACCATAGGAAGGGAACACTGCGGACTCACGATACCCCTGGCGATATCGTGGGTCTTTTAAAATCAAACGATACCCCTGTTCGTATAGTTGTTCCCCCCCCCCCTGTCTGTATATTGATCGCAAGTTATTGGCATACTACCTTTTCCTTCTACGGTCTTTTTGAACAGGGGTATCGTTTGATTTTAAAAGACCCACGATACCCCTGGCGATACCCCTGGTGGTATCGTGGGTCTTTTAAAATCAAACGATACCCCTGTTCGAAATGACCGTAGAAGGGAAGGGAAATGCCAATGACTTGCGATCAATAGAGCGGTGCCAGCCTGTGCCAGTTGGTGACAGTGTACTCCCTGGGACAGCTATCTATTACTTATTCAGCAGTTGAATCCTTTTTTTGATTAAAATCGTTTTGGTTTACGGAACACGCAAGAATGCTGGGTATTTGCAAATCGTATCAGAATAAATGAATCGCAAACCATAAAACAGGACATCAGACGCACTTTAGATTTTTTATTTTAATATAAATTATTATAAGTTTTGCACTTGCAATTACTAAAAATCTTTATCGAGTTACTACAATTATTCAAATATTATCGGGACATAATCGCGTATGGAAATCTTTCTATTTACCTTGACGTTTCGAATGTTCGCGAAGGTTTAAAATCTTTTATTTACTACAAACTGGCAATTACAAAGATTAATCGAATCATGACATTATAATTATTACAGGTATACCTACACAAAACACAGTAATCAGTCATTAACTCAGATCAGATTCAAGAACTAATCAAGATGTCTAAGGGGGAGTCAAATCGATCCTTCAATGAAGAATTCCAAAGCCTATCAAGTGTCAATGCTTTCAAGAACTGTTAATAGATTGTGTGGTTAAATATGCTACTACATAGAATTATAGACTACACTTAGGGCCAATTTACACTGAAGTGGCGGTCAGCAGCGTCCGATTGCTAGGCAAAGAAAGAAGAGGCCGCCCGCTTACCATCTCGTGACGTGTCTAGTCTTTTAATCGACACTATGCATTATCTACATAAATAAATAAATATCCTTGGACATTCCACACAGCGTCATCTAATCCCAAGCTAAGCAATTTTATGCTTGTGTTATGGTAACCAGATGACTGATAAACTACATAGATATATTTTTTTTTTGTAAATACTTACTTATTATAGATAGAAAACACCCAGACACGAAACAAATATTTGCAGATCATGCAAACATTTTTGCCCCGCAGCGGGGATCGAACCCGCAACCTCTGCGTCTCAGGCGGGCTTTCGCCCACTGCGCCACAGAGGTCGTCGTCGATTATCTAATGGAAATAAAGGTTAAAGGATGACTTACGTTAGTTTCACTATCAAACTATTTTAAGTATGACTCGCGCTAGGCCGTGTCGTTTCCAAGACGTGTGTCGGCCGTAGCACGGTCAACTAATATTACCTACATAATATAATCGCCGCACGGATGCCGCTCGGTATAGCGTGAGTGTATAATATAATATATTATACCCGCAGTAGTTCCCGTACCTATTAGGATCAAAAGTACCCTATGTGTTATTCCCCGTCATAAACTATGTATGTTCCAAGTTTCAGCCAAATCCGTTCAGTAGCCGGACACGGTCTGGCGTTAGTAATCCTTGATAGTGAAACTAGCGACCGCGCTGCGCCAACCGCTACCATTTCGGTGTGAATGGATCCTTAGGTTAAGTTAGCCGATCCCAGTTGATTGGCTGTGATGACAGTTCAAACGGATCTCAATGGCGAGTGGTTGAGGTCGATTCACTGAGGGTGCGTTGATTGCTACGTTGTTTCTGAGATGTATGCTTTGGATAGCGATGCCATTTGCATAAGGATTTAATAAATAAATATTCTTGATCATTTTTCACAGCGTCATCTAGTCCCAAGCTAAGCAAAGCAACATTTATTGTAAATACATATAAATAGCGTTAGACCGAAACGGCTGGAAAACTCGAGGGAAGGCATTTGCCCAGCAGTGGGACACTGCGGCCTAACAACAACATTTTTAGATAGAAAAACACCCAGACCCAGATCTCCATACATCTGTTGATCATTATCTATTTCCTATAGTCTTGTGACACGGGAAAGGCGGAGTCTCGATTTATTTAAGTCCCAAGAAATTATTATATTGTGTTATATCCCAAGAAATTAAGATAATCATTGCTCAAGCTTTGAGCTTTGATTTATTACAAAACAGAAAATAATGGTTCAATGATTTGATGCTCAACATACTTACATTATTGTCTATAATAATTTATTTACAGAAACTAAACTACTACATATTTACATAACTGTACAAAATACAATTAGAACCAGTTGAGCCACCTATAGATCGTTTGTAACTGATCCAAACCACTGCACTTTTATTATTTATCTTTCAAAATATATTTATAACAATGAAAAAACAATGTATAAATCCTCAAAAAAGTTATTTCCCGCAGCACCCGTAAGCCTTTTGGGAGTTTATATACCATTTCAATTTGTTGCACATAAAAAGGACACCGAAAATACCAAATTGGTTAAAACATCGGAAAATTCAAAGGAACAATATGAATAAGCAAGACTGTATGTATATACTCGTACCTACGTCGTGTTTGTTTTGAATTGATCCACAGAGATGTACCGTGTCCTAAATAAATACAAGCCGTAATTTAAGTTCAATATTGCTGTTTTCAGTTCGAGTGATGAATAATAAACAATCAGAAATTCGACAGGGGTGTAGTAAGGACCTATTTATGTTAGGCTTCTGGTTAGTTTTGATAAGGTTCCCCGCTTAGAAGAAGTTAGGCAGTAGAATCCCCTAGTTTTAAGGACGTGACATGTCAAAGTGGTCTATAAACGATCGTACTGAATAAATACATTCTGAGTTTGAGTTTGAATTTGCTTGCAGTTAAATTTAAAATAACGTTGAAAGTAACTGTTTAATTTTAAAATTTAAAATAACGTTGAAAGAAATTGTTTCATTTTTATGATTTGTATGGAAGATGTATGTTATGAGCTAACGTGTAGACTATTATGTTTTTAGGCTGTTTGAAGTGTTCACGACGACTTTTAGGCCGGAACGAAAATTTAAATTCTCATTTTTTTATTATACTCGTAGTAATCAGCGAAATGAGTTTAAGTTTATTCTACTACTAGAATATACATACAATAGGTAATACCAAAGACGATTAATATCGTAATACTAAGGACGTTGGTAATACATACTATAATCTAGTACAACTCACGACAGTTTGAAAGTGAAAAATAATTTTTTTTTAATGAAGTAGGTATTTATTTACAGAAACTAAACCACTACATATTTACATAACTGTACAAATTACAATTAGAACCAGTTGAGGCACCTAAGGATCGTTACAAACGATATTATATAAGCTGTTAACCTCAATAATATTGGGCACTGAACTGATATTTTAGTGAGTGCGACAGCTCCGTATTTCTTTTCGTGTGTGCTCGCCATTTGGGCAGCTGTAATATGACGTGACATCTCTATTCCATTTCTATTGTGTTTGTTCTATGAAGTGGGAATAGGTAATTTACCTAGATTGGATTCGGGCAGAAATAAATTCATTATAAATGAAAAATCTTACCAAAAGTTTACGGCAACGACGGGATTCGAACCCGCGATATACAAGCCGGTCTGCCATAACCACTCGGTCACGAAACCTTATGACCCAGAAATAGTATGGACTGCTGGGGAAATGTTCTTTCTCAGTCAGACAAAACAAAAAAAAACAATAACTATCTTAAACTTTTTTACATTTTGTACTACGAAATTGTGGATTCACGAAAATTGTGTGTTCAATTCGGCGGCACGCTAACAAGGAGTCTATTGTGCTTTACTATGTCTATGGTGCTGAATATGACAATTTTGGTTTAACTGATTCGTGAATTTCAACATAATAATAATAATAATAAAGTTATTTATTTCAAAAAATGGTTAACAAAAAGACAGAAATGTATGTTCTCTCGCGCCCGCGGCGAGCCGTTCGCGCTAATCGGCGATTAAACGTAAATGCGAGCGAGCATTCGCAAACAATGCTGTAACGGTACAGTCGGCGTCATTCACTAACAATATCGACTCGTTACACAAAACCCAGGACCGCTAATTTTCAAAGAAAGTCGGCTACATAATATTTTACCTTACGATGTGTGACCTGGGTTTTGCATTCAAAAATCGATAGGTACATAAAATCAATACATTATGTGCTTTAACGCTAGACAAGTTAACGTAAAGCAAGCTTGAACATTAGCAGACGAAGTTTATGTTAGTAAAAATTAAGACCAATTTCAAGACTCTTTTTTTGGCACAATTATAATGTTAATGATTAATTAATATCGTTTCGAATTATAAAAGTAAAACACCAGAGACATACCTAGGCTAGATTGAAAAAAAGCAGTAAGCACTAGTAATAGTATTCCTAGAGTTTTTTGGTATTTGTTATGCTTAGAAACCGAAAGCATACGGTAAACAAGCTGTCACAAAATATGACATTTTTATGACATTTTCCACGCCATTCATGCCACTAACGTTTCCTTATGTAAATTCCTGGTTCACTTTGACGAGAGTGTAGAGTTCGATGTAACTTAGAATTTGTAAATTTTATTTTGACGCTAACGCATTTACTAACAATAAGTTAAAATAATCTTGAATTTTTATTGAGGTTTTGACATGGATTTCCATGCCTCATGCTTTTAAATGACTTTAATTTTATAATATATTTTATAATAGCACACGGGAAATTACTTACTCACGTAAAATTATCGTCGATTTTGATACCGACAATGTTTCGATTCTTCCGGAGAATCTTCATCTGAGTATGAGTGTGGTCACTCCTCGCGGTCGCGTCTCACACTTATAATGTCGTGTGCTATTATAATGTCTAATACAACTCACGATAGTTTTGAAAGTGAAATATTTTATATTTTGTTTAGACATGTCATTTGCAACAAACGTGGTAATAATGTTTTATAAAATAATCTCCAATTTGTGAAGTTTTGACATGACTTTTCATGCTTCATGCTTCTAAATGACTTTCATTTTATATTTTGTATAGTGTATAGACATGTCATTTGCAACAAACGTGAGAAGAGCTCGTGGGGTAGTTATATAATCGATTATGCTGACTGTACGATCATTTAGATCTTTATTACTTCATCTTTATTATTCAGCGATAGAAGATTTCAAACGTTTAGAGATAAAATAAAATAGCGGGAGTCAAAGTATTCCGTAGTTACTCGTATTTACGAGAAAATCAAAAGGGTTATTTCGTTGATCGATTTGGTTGTTTACGTGATTTGAAGATTAGCCGATAATCAACCATCTTGCTTCAGCACAGTTTATAGAAATAAGTACTTACCTCACTTCGTTTTATTGGGTAATTAGGAAGTTAAGTTTCTATTAAACAATGTATTTGAATTGAACACACATTCTAGACCTGAATAGGTATAGTAAATTATACCACCAGCTCGTGATATAATTCTTGATAGATCGATGAAGTTAACAATTTCAGTGCCCATGACGCATATATGCTCTTCCGTCCACTCTCAGGTAATTAATGGGGTAAATGACGTTCTGAGCGAAATCGGGATGGGTGACTGCAAGTGACAGTAACTGAAAGCTTCCATTATTCGGAGGGCACGTTAAATTGTCGGTCCCGGCTTTTAAAGTCGCTAAGCCATGACAGAGGGCACAAAGTGCTGAACTGAGAATAAACGCGGGTTCGCGAGTCCTTTTTATTAAGAGCGGATAAGTGGATCCAAGTGGATAAGTACTTTGACTTTGGATCCGAAGGTCGTGAGTTTGAATCCGGCCGTGCATCAATAGAATTTTCGTGTCGAAAAATGTATATGCACTTTAAACAGTGATGGAAAACATCGTGAGGAATCCCGCGGCTAGTCAGCCCCACACGGATTGACCATTATCTTTCCTGTGGATATGGCCGGCTAAGCTGAGAGGATGGTTAGACAAGTCGCGGGCAATTCCTGGCTTGGCACAGCGCAGGACCGGATTATGTGGCGTTTACGAAGAGAGGCTTCACCAACCTATGGGCTGTGGATGGTGATGATGTTAAAAAAGTACCCTGGACGCGCCATCAGTCAGGTCGATACGCATTAGTCAACAGAGTGATAAAACAAACCCCAGCCGGATGCGGATCATGTGAACTCGGATGGAAATCCCGGAGCTGATTAATCGCAAGTAATTTACATTTTTTCCCCAACACTCGTGACAGTGTTGCTAGAACAACTGGTCTGCTCTCGATATTGGTTTGGAAACTACCGCAAAAGCTTTTGACTTTTGAGAGTACAGTCATCATCATTTTAGTCTTTCTTTTTCTCCTGTCAAATTTATTAGTTTCATGCATCACGGGGCAAAAATTTATCCGAGATCCTTTCGTTGACTTCGAAAGGTTCGACAACTTTTAACAAAAAATGGTAGGTAGGTCTCTTTGTTCCAAAAACAATAATTAATTAATTTACACACTTTTTTATATTATAAGCTTTATAATATAAAAAGGCAATAAAGATTTCCCCTATGTGGGAAATAAGTTTCCCCCGTCTAAGCTGAGAGGATGGTTTAGGTGCTGGGCAAGCCTATTCCATCTCAACAACGTCCCAGGCACTACAGTGTCCCGTTAAGTGTAGGCAAAGCTTGCCTCCTGACTCTGTATAAATCATCTAATAAAGATGTAAAGGCCTAAGTTTTTTTTTATGTCATAGGAAATATTTTTTATGTACATTGATGTATTTGTAAATATGGTGTGCAATAAAGTATTTTTATCTCTTTATCTATCTAGGTACTTTCTGTGAAGAGCACCAGCCACACTTCCCGTACAATATCTGTGACGAGCTCGCCGATAAATCAGGTGCGATCCGAGGACTACACAATATTCGATAAGGGTGCCGGCGATTTGCTCTCCGCGGCTACTTCATCATTGAAATTATTCGATGAAATCTGCGGCTTACTGCCATTCCCATTTGTATAATGAATGAGCCAGGGTTTCATATTTTCACTCACTTTTGACCTCATTATCAGGCTTACCTGATAAGCCTCATCTCCAAATTGGTTTTGCATTGCTTTTACGGAAATAACTCCTCTAAAGTAAGGTTGAGTGGATATACCGCGAGTGTTAGGTATATTGATGTCATCAAAGAACTTGCAACAGTATTATACCCACATACAAAGACCTACCAAAAAAGAAGGATAAGAAGATTTTTTTTTTCGGCTTAGAGCATAGTTAAGTGCTCTAAGTTTTTTTGTTGTTGTCAACAAGTGGAAACTTTTAATTGGCCTTCAGCAAACCTGTACCTACAAAATAGGTGCATGTTAAGTTATTTCTTTTTCCTATTTTCTTTGTCTAGCTGTAAGTTTTCCTAATAATTTAAAAATAAAATAAAATTACTTTAAGCTTCTATTTCGAGAAAAGGACTTACAATCTTGCTCATTATAAACTTATAAACAGCTCAGTCAGTCCTACTTCTAAATCTGGTTTCATCTACTGTCACTGTTAAGAGGACCAATAAAAAAGTGGTAGTTAGTAGATAAGCAAATAGTGGTAGAGATAAACAAGAGTGGTAGTAAAAGTAAGCAAGTTCGTATAAATTATTGGCCAACTCTAGCCAGCAGTAATTATACCATGTAAATATATTATATTAAGCATTTATACTTTTATATTAACAATGTCCCAGCATGCAAAACATGCCTCCTGACTCTGTATAAATCATCTAGTAAAGATGTAAAGGCCCGAGTTACACTTTTAAATTTGCCCAGTGCGATCCAGTGGGCTATTTAGATTAGATAGATATACTGTTAAATATAATTATAAAACAAACAGAACAATAATTTAAACATTAAAACTATCATTATGGTCAATGTAATTAAACAAAGTTTCTCTATTAGGTTATATAGCAACAATTCAAATTACAAAGTATCTAATATTTCCGACATTTTCCCAGGATCCCAGTATTTCCAGATAATGTCAAGAGTATGATAACGACACATTTCTCCCCTAGGGTCTTCCCTAGGGGAGAAATGTGCTGAGCTTAGAGGAGACTCGTGACAAATACGCTGCTTTAACCACTTCGTAAATACGCTTTACCAAATACTTAACGTAAAGCAAAGCGCTATACGAACAATACTATTGACAGCCTCTGTGGCGCAGTGGGCGAAGGCCCGCCTGAGTTGCGGGTTCGATCCCCGCCACGGGACAAATGTTTACATGTTCTGCAGATATTGTTCCGGGTCTGGATGTTTTTTCTATATTTTTGTAAATACATACTTATAGTATGTATTTACAAAAAAAAATGTATCTAAGTATTATATCAGTCATCTGGTTGCCATAACACAAGCATTAAGTTGCTTAGCTTGGGACTAGATGACGCCGTGTAAATATCCAAGGATAATTATTGAAAGAAAGAAAAAATCATTTATTCTTGTAGGACCTCAAGGATCACTCAAGTTTCGTTTTACATGCTAGGTGATTCTAATGCCTGTTTCAACGCGACTCCCTACACCAGGAAAAGAATCAGACAAGAACATGGTGCTGTGGGCCTAGCTTTTTTTTTAAAGCGATCCCCTAAGCGATTTAGATTGCTAAAATAATCTAAATTATCTATTTATTTATCTAGTTATTAATTATTAATCTATTTATTTGTTATAAAACATAGGTACCTACAACTTCTTAAGTACACGGTGAAGCATACATTTATAATGTTTATATCATCTAGAGTCCTCCAGAAGTTACAGTGACATGATATTAACTGCTCAAATACCCGAAGCGCACCTGAGTTTCGATTAAGCCCTATTACTGATAGCAAATGGATCTTGACCGGCATAAAGTTGAACATTTCCGCACCGCAATATATAACTGTGGTAATGGTGATCTTAAAACATGGTGTTGATGGTATCTAGAAGTTGGGTAAGGGATAAGGTAACTAGACAGACAGACAAAAAAGACCGAACACAAACAAATATGTGTAATTTAAATAGCACACAGCATTACAAAAATGAAATTGGAATCATTATTTTTGTCACTGACTTCAAAAAAGAAGGATGTTTCATTGTATATATTTTTTTAATGTACGATGGAAGGCGGGGTCGGGGTCGGCCGAGAAAACGTTGGCGGGACGATCTCGCCACCTTCGAATTGTTAACCGATTATTCCGTCAATAGTGGATCGATTTAATTTTTTTGTGTTTAAATGAGTACCTACCTTAACCTAGGTATAATATCATTGATGTAGTCCCATAAAAAAGTTGAGAATTTAATGAGGATCTTCTCAGTTATGAATTGAAATGTACTTACCTACCTTTTTTTTTTTTTTTTTTGACGGGCGGAAATCTGCATACAGACTTTCCAGTTACGTCGAGGGAACGTAACTGGAGGTATGTGAGGTTTATCGAGCACTTGAAGAGCACTCGACGACTCACTAAAACCGACCGGTGACCCTCCTCACTGCATATGAGGGACTCTGGGATCTCCAATTGGAACGCACCAGTGACCCTCCGCAGTTTGCACAGAGCACAGTCCCGATAATGGCACCCATAGCCACGACCGAAACCCGCGCACATGGCTGTTACACCACGTGCGCGGAGCTCACGACGACACCGAGTCTCCCTGGTATCGCCGCCCTCCCGAGACCCGCATGATGGGCAGCCAGAGCCCTCACCCCAACCACCCGCGAATCCGAAAAGCCCCCTGTTTGGCAGGGGGTACCACTCCGCCCCTTACGGGGCAGGCGGATAGGGCCGATGTTGCCAACGACCCGTTGCCGCCTCCATCCCGAGCAGGTTCGGCCTCGCTCCGAACCCACTCAGCGGCTTCCCACCTTTCGGTGTTCCACCGCCTGATGTAATTTTTTAAAGAGGTTTTCTTCCTCGCTCAGCAGTTTCCTCTCCCAGACAGTTAAGGGACTGGTAGCAAGGCAAGTCAGTCGACCTAAAGAACCACGACCGAGTCGCCAAGCTACCCACATCCCAAAACCGTCGGAAAACTCCACCACCAGAAGTAATTTTTTAAAGAGGTTTTCTTCCTCATGCAGCCCACAGGCTTGTTCATGCCACACATCCCTTTCACGGGCGTGCGACACGACTTGCCCTTTCACGGGGCCGCTAGAGAGAAAACCAGCCTCACCCTGGTCTCACTCAGCAGCTTCTACCTCCGACAGTAAGAGACTGGTGGCAAGGCAAGTAAGCCTGCTTATGACCTAGTCGCCAAGCCACCCACATCCCAGAACCGCCAGAGGGGTCCGCCAGGGTAATTTTTTAGAGAGGTTGTCTTCCTCGCAGCCCGAAGGCCCTCAGTTCCACAAGGCCCTAGGGACCCTGCGGAGTTCCGAGCTCGGGACGTTGGCGGAAGAACACTTCTTCCGGTGCCTGCTCGGCGGCCGTGAGGAAGCACGCCAAGCCGGTACGTCCCGGCTTCATCCACTGCGCCCTCTGCTATTCAGAGGGACGCGCGGAGAAGCTCACCCCCCCCGTCAGACCATCAGTTCATTCGACAACAAGATCCCCCTAGGTAGCAGCCATGGGGAAAGTTATTGTCGGACTTAACAGGGCACACCGGCCCTCGGCTGCCGTTCCCCCCGGATCCCTCATATCCATAAGGGACAAGCAGCCTTGGGCACACGAGAAGGTTGTCTGACAAGTGCCCCGTACTTACCTACCTACCTCGAGAGTGCAAGAAATATCTCTCTTGCGAAATTGAAAATGAAAAAAAATTAAATATGATCACGACTGTATCCCAGGGAGCGGTAGACATTTCTTTCAGATCTTAATGCAATTTTTAGATCCTTTTGAAGATGTCTAAGGGGGGTAGTCAGAGTATGTCCAAATACATATTTGGTACATGCCCACATCTTGCAGAAGTTAACTTTCCATACGTGACAGGTTGCAAGCCCATCGACGCTATTAGAGAGCTAACTGGTTTCCTCACGATGTTTTCCTTCACCGTTAAAAGCTCGTGTTAAAGCGCATATAAATTTTTCGATGCGAAAAGTTCATTGATGCACGGCCGGATTCAAACCAACGACCTTCGGAACGAAAGTCGAAGTACTAATCCACTTGACCAACACGGCTTTTGTACGAAATTGAAATCAGTTTATAGAAAATCTTATGGTTGTTTTTTAACTTGTGCAAAACTATAGTAATAGTCCAGTTAACACTTTCAGTGCCACCGACTACTGCCACGCCGTGTTGCAGACAGCCGAATTAACCGCTTATATTTTCGACAGGAAAATAGATGGCCAATAGCTCATACGAACTTTAATATTATGTGGCTTGTAAAAGCAACACAATAATGTTCGCTGCAAAATGTATTTTATTTCGCAAACGTTGTAAAAACCCTCCGAGTCATGTTCTTCCCAGGGAACTAGCTTCAGTATTATAAAGTAAACGTATCCTCGGGGAGTAGGGTTGCCAGCTACAAGATTAGAAGTGCCGGTCAAATACGAAAACATGAAAAAATTTTCAGTGAATTTTTTTGCGAACTTAGGAACTGGATTATTTATAAGAAGGTATCGTCGAGGGTATCTATAGTGATCTTCTTTTGTGCCTTAGTTTAAACTTTTCAGGTTAATTTGTACCTGAAGTTTATCCCCATTGTTCTATACAACCGTCCATTTAGCAAGACTTTTAGAGATAATATTCTTTCCTTGTCACTGTGATGTCAATAAAAAGCGATGGCAAGAGATTTGGTAGCCGGTTGAAATCTAGAGGCTATAAGTCCATTATGAATAGCGGAGAATGACAGATAAATATACAAGATTCTTGTCATTTATCTTTTTAGGTACATTATTGAGTGACGTGATAAAATCCTCTATATTTATATAGGGTATGAATTGTGATCGCGACTGTTTAAGAAATACTATTAAATAATAATAACTTAATATCGTAACTTTTTGTACCGTTTAATGTCGAATCACATCTGATGCAGAAATATTTCATTGCAATAGGTACCTACTATTTGCTAATACTGACTTCATATCAGTATTTCTGGAATTCTACTAATTACTACTAAGTTAAACAGAGTACGACTCTGTGTTGGTTGTGTCATTGTGTTTGATTTGCTTTAGATCAATCGAGTTATTTAATTGTTATAATATTTTTTGCGTTAGCTGACACAAATCTACTACTAATATTGTAAAATATATAATTATAAAAATTATAAAATATATAAATATTTATAAGTACTTAATTGTAAAAAAAACTACTAATATTCAAATTTTCATCATGACAAAAACTGCAATTTCGAAAAAAGCGGACCAAAAAAGCCGGAAAAAGTGGCAGTCCGGATGATAAAACTGTGGCAACTCTGTCAAGATCGGAGTCCGTAAGTTATCCGCTCGGGGGGGAATACCCGCAAATTGCGTATAATTTCTCTGCACTATTCAACGTACGACAGATGCAAGACTGTTATTTATTTGAGTCGAGCAGTCCCTTGTTGATGGGGAGTTATTGGGTTAGGAAGGTTCTTGACCAGAATAGGGTTCGGTTTATCTTTCTTATAAATTAATAAGATAAAAAGGTTAATGATGTAAGGAAATTTTCTAAACACGAAAACGAACTTTTAAGATGGGATGGGTGGTTGTTATAAGTTTTAAGTGTGTATCTGTGTAATTGTGTATTTGTGTGTCTGTCTGAGGCAACTGGTAGCTCTTGGACGTATGAACCGATATTGTTTTTCCTGTCTTTTAGCAGTCTTAGCTACGAGTAGTGACTTTCAAGAAAATCTATTCAGCCGATTGATAGTTAAGTGGAGTTTCTTGTTACATTTTTATATAAATGTTTAAAAAAGTTTTCCGCACGTTACACTGATATAAATTTAAATAATAAGGCTAGATATCCATGACTCGACTGTGTGCTAATTCAGGATATAAACAATTGTATACAAATTTTGCATTTCGCAGTGTTCGTATAAAATAGTATACCTACTTCAACTCTTCTGCATCAACCTGAAAAGTCAAACAAAGAAATTACAAACATGAATAAATTCGGTCAAGTGCGAGTAGCATAGCCTATAGAAGGCGCGCGTATTCGAATTCGCCGGAATTCCCACGAAGCCGCGGGCATTCGCGCGACTCGTTCGAGTTTCTCATGCGATAATAAGTAGGTAATATAGTAAGGCAAATAAAGTTAAAATTCATATGACACTGAAACTGCGCTCCACTTCGCTGCGCTTCGCCGCTCTTTTGGTGTGATTTGAGCCTAACGGGTACAGGTTTATGTCAAAATCCAACAAAGAAAGAAGGACCAGAAAATTTTCATATTTTTCCCAAAGTTTTATCCTCGTTATCCTTTTGTTACATCGTTCTTCCTAAAAGCACTGAGCCCTAAAAATTAAACGGAAAACTGGCATATTAATTCGGTGTCGCCAGCAACTCTTTGTTTGCCAGCAAAGTTAGCCCACCTGGCGCGTTACAAAGAAATAAACCAAACAAAAGAGCCTCCATGTCCTCGGCAGTTCCACATAAATTCATAATGGACTTAAAAAGTGGATGATACGTCGCCGTGATTTACATGGTTCCGTACAAAACTCGCAAGATTACCAAGTTGTGAGTTATAGCGGTGCATCGCACCGAGGAGCCGGGCCGCGATAAGTCTGCGTCGGGTTATGCCACGAGTCGTGGACTAGTCACTCCTAGACACACTGCAAACTTTTCGATAGTTGGTCGGCCTGGGTAGACAAGTGACAAATGTTTCGTATCTATTCTCTTTCTATTATCGCTACACCTTTGATTTGACATTTCTGATCGCGCGAGTTTTCGTCATCGAATGTCAATTCCTATACATTTTTTTTAATTTCTAATTGAAAGCGATTGTCAAAATGTAACATGGCTAGGGCAGCCTGGTCTGCTAGTAAAAATATGGCCAATACTAGAAAACGAAAACGATGCATCGGTCAATAATCGCAGGTCAGCTTATGTTGGTGATAACTGAATTCGGAAGATTAACCAACATAACCTGTGATGTCTGTTATGATTGTCACGCACGATGCATCGTTTTGTTGGCACTACTCAAGTTTTTCTGTGTAGATAGATACCTATGACATTCTTTTTTTAAATCTTAGATCTTAGTAACTGAAACAAGAAATGAGAAGGAAATGTAATCCAGTGTTGTTGTCTCAAGTCTGATCCGCTCTGGGGACGTGTCCGCAAATTGCATCGAGTACCGCCGGCTATACTTTTGAACCCGACGGAATGTTATGCGCAGTATCCGCGGAATAAACGTACCGGTAACGAGCATTCCTCTCGACTGCACTGGCTTGCGCTATGAGAGCTATTTTGTAGTCGAGTTAGCCTACCTATGGATTTGTTATGGCCGGAATTTGAGAGGTGCATACCGATTCCAAGTTTGCATCATATTTCAAATTAAAAAAAAAAAAAAAAAAAAAAAAAAAAAAATATTTATTTCCAAAAGGTTTACATGTTTGTTACACTATTAGCTGCTAAATACAATGTCACTTATGTGGTTATTGACAGATAAACCTTATAGCATCTGAAACAATTATCACCTCACTCTAACTAAGTTTTCACTTGTATATAGACATGAGCGATCACTGCCTCGGTTTGTTCGGTCAGGATGAAATTCTGTGCAATAATGTTTTACTTATGTACTATGCTCGTGTGTTTAAAAGCTAGATTTAAGTAGGTATTACTTAAAAGTTTATATAATATAAAGTAGTTAGAACAGATCGTGTGACCTAAAATTAATTAACTAGATACCTATTTACTAAATATGTCAGCTTTAGCCTTTTTTGTGTATGAGGTGTGAATGTGTGTGTAGATGTGTTGTGTAGTGTGTTTTATGTTTTAGGTGTAATATCCCACTAATATTATAAAGGTGAAAGTTTGTGTGTGTGTGTAAGTATGTAAGTGTGTTTGTTACTCTTTCACGCTCAAACGGCTGAACGGATTTGAATGAAATTTTGTATCAGGATTGCTTATACCCTGGATTAACAAATATTTATAATAAATATGATTTAAGCAGATAGAAGTCTCAAAAGTGTAAGAAGGAAAGGCCTATGACTGTGTATAGAGTAGCCCCTCTGTTTGATAGTAATCAAGGCTATGAAGGAAAGTTTTTATTTTCGTTTTACATTTGGATAAAATCATATTATGAATTGACGTGTGTTCGTTTATTTTATTGTACAAGAATGTTGACAAGAAGTATTGGTGATGTTGAGCAAAAGCGGTTCTGCAGAGTTTGATGTTAAAGACTTTAGGTTTTCTTCTTCTGGAGCCGGTAGTGAGTGCATCCGGCGTGCATTTGTGCTGCCTCAGTATAAGTTGAACGATAAAAAGTTTCCTGACAGAAAGGACGGAGCAGTCTGCATAGAGTTGCGTAGTTGAGTACCTGAATGGTTTAGAGTAAGCTACTTTGAGGACCGCTCTCTGAGCTCTTTCCAGTGGGAGAAGAAGTGTCTTTGCTGCGCCCCCCCAAGCCGTTATGCAATAACACAGTAGAGACTGGCATAACGCAGCATAGGTCATTTTCATTTGGGAATTAGAAACAGCATGTTTTATATTTTTAAAAACAGCCATAAGCTTTCTAACTCTAGATGTAAGTGAGTTTATATGATCTTTGTAAGTCATGTGGATATCGAGTGTGACTCCAAGGTATTTTAAAGACCTACAACTTTCAAGAGTTAGACAGTCGCAATAATTTTTTGAACTCTGTAGACATTTCATAGTATGAGCTGTTAGCTTGAAGTTAGTGTCATTTGGTAGACCTGATTTACGTAGAGCGAAGGAGAGGTATTTGGTTTTTGTCGCATTCAATGTTAGTTTATTATGGTAGAGGTATTTTGATACCAGATCGAACCCGTCTTGTGCTTTAGCAAACACCTTACTCCAACTCTCATCCTGGAATAACAATACTGTGTCATCAGCAAAGGCTATTAATTTACAGTGTGATATGCTAAGATCACAAATTTGGTTAATGTACACCAAAAAGAGAGTCGGACCAATGATAGAGCCCTGTGGTATACCGTAAGTGACTGGAAGTTCGGTGCTAGTGTAGTTCCCTATTTTAACACATTGTGTTCGTTCGCTCAAATAGCTGCGGAAGAGTTCGAGTTGTTTTCCCCGAATTCCCAGTCCTTCTAACTTGTCAAGGAGCAACGGAATCGACACAGTGTCGAAGGCTTTGGCTAGATCTAGAAACAATCCTATACATTTGTTGCCTCTATCTAAGCATTCAACAATATAGTTGTTAAGCTCCGACACTGCGTCTGCTGTAGATCGTCCTTTTCGGAAACCGAACTGGTTATTCGAGATGAGGTCAAATCTATCTAGATAATTTACCAATCTATTATTTAGCGCCTTTTCTAGGATTTTTGATAGTGTTGGTAGAATTGAAATCGGCCTATAGTTAGAGATAATGTGTTTGTCACCAGATTTATAGATTGGCAAAATTACCGATTTCTTGAAAGCTCTAGGAAAAACAGATGTCGAGAAACTTAAACGAAAGATGTGAGTCAGGGGCTTCACTAAGTACTCTTTGTTATCTTTAATGATACGGGATGGGATATTATCACAACCTACAGAGCAATCAATTTTCAGAGTGTTTATTATACTTATTGTTTCAGTTTCGTCAATATCCATCAGTCCGAAAGAGTTTAGGGATAGGTTCGTGCTAGTTTCATTGTGTGTGTTGATGGTGCTAGATTGTATTTTTTCCGCTAAATTTTTCCCAACATTTGTAAAAAACTCATTTACTAAATTTATAGTAATTGAGGGAGAAGCAGGTCCTTGTATGAGGTCTAATGACAAGGGTTTTTTAGGCTTAAAACAAGTTATGTCATTTATAGCCTTCCACGTTTTTTTCATGTCTTTACCCGCTTTTTCTATTTGCTCTTTTTCGAATGACTTTTTTAGTTTTTTAAGTAGAGAGTTACAAAAATTACGATACCTTTTATAGATGACTTGCATCGTTTCATTATCCGGAGATTTGCGAAGTTTAGCGTGCAGGCGATCCCTGTGCCTTATACATCTGATTAGCCCTGGTGTTATCCAAGGTTTGAGGGGAGTCTTCCTTCGTGATAGTTTTACCGAGTACGTGTGTTTAATTATTATTTTATTTAAAATGTCTAAAAATACTTCGGTTGCAAGGTTACAATCATAATTATCCAAAACGGGGAAAAAGTTTGTTTTAGATAGAACGGTATTAATTGCTGCAAAATCTAATTTAGATATAATCGTCTGAGCTGAATCTTTGCAGAAGCTGTTTTGTAGAGCAAGTAGTATAGCGTTGTGATCTGTCACGCTGTTTTGAATGACTAAAGTTAAGGCAGACTGGTTTGTTTTAATAAAAATGTGATCGAGGCAGCTTGAATCTCTGGTGGGATAAGAATGGGTTGGTAGGAGCCCATGGTAAGCTAATAGGTCCATGTAATCTGAGCACTCTCGTGTGTCGTCATCCATTAAGTTTATATTTATATCACCGATAAGTATTATGTGTTTAAATTTAGAAAGAGTTGAGAGTACTGAATTTAAAGAGTTAATGAAATTATCAATATTTTTATACGATGGTGAGCGGTAAACCGAAATGATTGCAAGGTTGTTGTTAATTATCGTTACAAGGCAGTTTGCGTTTAGGAAAGTAGGTTCATATGATTTTGATATTATATGTGATTTTATGTATACCGTTACTCCATCATTTTGCAAAATATTGTTTGTGGTCGCAACAGCTTCATAGCCATCCATAAAGGGGAGACTGTAGCATTTTGACAGCCAGCACTCGGTTAGAACGATCACGTCTGGAAGTATATTCATTAGGCTAATCAATATTTGAAATTCGTCAAGGTTCTTAGAGATACTTCTTATATTTTCAGAGACAATACATAATGGTTTTTTTAGTTTTGTTATATAGGACAAGCAGTTTTCAGGTTTACACATATATGCCTCCGAGATTTCCACGTTATCTATGCTATCATATAACACTTCTACGTCTCTACTCATTAATCAGCAATGATTTTGCAAACACTGCGTATAAACATGCAGTGTTATATTTTTTAGGGAGATAGGAATTGAGGATAGCATAGAATTTTGTGATTAATCGGAGAAAGGAGTGTGAAATTGACCAGATTTTATTATACGTTTGTCCAATAAAGTTCCGCAAGCAACCATTTGTAACGGGATTTGGTAGTGAGATGTTATATTGTTCGTAGATTGTATGTGTAGAGTGTGAGAGAATTGTATGGTGTGTATACAAAAAGAGGTATGATTTATGTGTATAAAGGCTAAGGCTGCAAAATACAATATAACTGGCTAAAATTGCAATAAGTGCAATACTAATATAGACAAAAAATAAAGATAGAATGCTCGTATAAGCTTTGAAGCTTATTAACGTCTTGTAGAATTGTAGTCATGCACTACGTTCTAAGGTTTTTAGATGTTCTTCTTCCTTAATGATGATGGTCTTAGAGCCCTCTTCCTTACGCAGGTATACGATACCGTTAGATGTCCAGCAAAAGGAGTATTGTTTTTCTTTGGCAAATTCACGAGCCTTGTAGAAAAGCCCCTTTGCCCTAAGAGTGAGATGTTCTCCAATATACACTGGTCTCTCAGGACCTGGGATTGATAAATGAGAGGTGTTTAGTTTACCTGTGCTGTTTTTCTTATTAAAGTTTCTGACTTCTTGAATTATGCTGGTTTTAAGAGAAGAAGTCGCCACCTCTAGGACAATTGGTCTGGGAGCATCTTGCTTGCCTGGAAGTCTTCGCACGTCGCGTAGTGTAGTTGGACCTACTTCAATCTTAAGCACATTTAATAAGTTTTCAGCTATATGATAGAGGTCACGTGTAGATTCTTCGGCCCTAGATGGGATGTTCCTGAGTTCCAATTTGTAAGCGCATGCGCGACGATTTAGATCCTCGATTTTGTTTTCTAATTGCTTAATCTTAGAGCAGTTGGCTTCCAGATCATTCTCAAGCTTGTTAGTTTTCACTGAGACGTGATCGCAGTGAGTAGTAAGCTCACTTATCTTTATATCGGTTTCTTCGTTGGCTGTTTTTATTTCCTTCATTTCCTGTTTAATAACGTTTATATCAGTCATCAAGGCCGAGAACTTTGAATCTTGATGCTGCTGGAATTCCGTAAATAACTGCGTCATATGCTGGGTGATATCCATTTTGAACGAGTTGAGCGTTCCTTCAAGTTTGAAAGAATTTAGAAGCTCAGGGCTGCGGATAGCTCGCCTTTTTGTTTTGCGGGTGATTACGTTAGTTTCCAGCTCCTGGTCAGTTTCTGACCGGGAAGGACCTGGTACCGCTGTTTGTAGATGGTCTGAGTTTTGTGAATATTGCTGCTCCATTATGTGAGAATCTGTAGTGGGAGCCAGAGTGAGTGGCTTCTGTGTCGTTTTTTCCAAATTATCTTCTTTAGGAGGGGAATGTCTTACCCTTGGCATACTTGTATAGAGTATTTTCGATCGATTTCGATCGAGTCGATCTTCCAAATTCGTTCCTTGCTATTGTAGAAATTAAAATATTAGCAAGATGGTTTAGGTTTGCAGAAATAATTTAAGTAGGCGCTATAAAATCCTTTCCTGCTTTTAAGCTATAGCAAGCGCCTTGCAAAAGAAGAAAGGCAAGCGTAGTAGTTAGAGCTTGCTACGGATCGATAATTTCGTCGCGGCCGCTCACTGACTCGCTGGCTCAGTTGTCCGGGTCCCGGCCGAGACCAAGGGGCGGTCAGTTCGGTTCCCGCAAAAGATGCAAAAAGTGCAAGAACTCACGGCGGCAGCACAGGTCCCCCCGTGAAGACAGGGGCGAAGCTCCAACGATCCGTAGCCCTTGGCGAAGCCCCGGGGCGAAATCCCACTCCGAACAGCAACCACCAGCCAAGTAGAAAACACACGTCCGATTTGCGCGAGCACCGAGTGCAGAATGAAATTATAATACTAAAGTTTGAGCAACATTGAATAACAAACATTTACGGGTATTTATCGCTATTTACCTTTATTTAATTTTAATTTTATCCCGACGTTTCGACTACTGTTAGTGTAGTGTGCTGTCCTAGTGTGAACCGGCCCTAATTAACATTTATGAAGATCAAGTGAGGGTAGAAAAATAAATGCCTTCGCTTTGCTGTGGTGTACCTCCAACTCTTCAGTCTGCCCGCGACCACGGCTGGTGCAATCCAGTCGAAACGTCGGGATAAAATTAAAATTAAATAAAGGTAAATAGCGATAAATACCCGTAAATGTATGTTTAATCATGTGTTCTGATCGCGAAAGTTTAAAAAAGACTATTGAATAACAAATTTTGACCATCATGTTTCGACCAGAGAAAATTGGTCTATTCTGGTTTATAACTGTTTGTAACTTTAGCTGTTCTTTTTCCATAAATAAATAATAATAATGAAGAGTAGTTAATGTATAATCATCATAATCTTTCATCTGAACTTCGGCGTATACACTTAAACAGTTTAAACTATCAAAAATATAGGAATATCCTGCCCCTCGTCGGTAGTGGCCACTTGCGCCATGGGCACTGAACACCATTACCTACATATTATGGTGAACGAACATAATATGAAAAAAATACATACCTACAGTGAAACATAAAACATCCTTTTTTTAATACGGTTAATAAAACACAACATAAGCCCAGACAAATAGGCAAATTAAATAGCGCAAAAGCGCATTATCATCATACCACATCAAGTCGGTAAAGATTAATTCCAAATTAAGCGAGTGATAGACATCAAAACGGTAAATAAACAGTAATATACATTGTTTGTGAATGCTCGGTTGCAGTTTTACGTTTATCGGAGATTAGCATGTGTGTAGGTGCTGATATAAAATAACTGGTCCAAATGTATATCGTACCAACATAATTGAACAGAACTAAGCGATGTAGCAATGTTATGTAGGTATTAAACCACTCAATTAAGCAACAGAGTAATTGTTAATTACTGTAAATATTTATATAAATAATATCTAAGTAGTATTACTTTATGCGAAAGTTTGATGGAAGATACCTAGATGAATGTTTGTTATTTTCACGATTTTTATGACAGTTATAACTTTTGGGCTCGGGCCTGGGTTTGAAAGACCACTGTCCTTTGAGAGGATCGATCACCTTCTTCTTCTCGTGTCGAAGACTAAATAATTAAATAGTTTTGTACCAGTAAGTTGCGACTGCAACGCCCTTGTATGTATCAATCACCGAAAAAAAGCCATGCCAAATCGTGTAAGTCTTTTCGGTATTGGTCGCGAAGGTACAGGAGAAGAATCATTAAGACCATTAATGTGATCCCAGTGGTCCTCTGGCCTCGCAGTAGTCGTATTGAATAAATTCTTGCCAATAGGTATAGCTAAAGGTATAGACTTCGATTTTCATTTTACTAAAGCGCTCTGCCGTAATTGCCAATAGGATCAGTTGTTTACTGCACTGAAATCAATTATGTAAGTGTCAAGAGCGCATCAACATTAGGGTTAACACAATAAATAGGACAGTAATTATTTACGCAATACATAGGCTATTACAAATTCAAAACCACGGACCTAGTATAGTAGGTACCTGGACGAATAGCGAGCCTGTCGCCGAGAGGGACAAAAAATGCAGTAAATCCATAGTTTCGTAGTACAAAATTCGGAGCAACAAGTTTCCGGCTATACAAAAAAGGGGCACGAGATGAGGGACAAAAGATAATACTTTGTCTCTTTTACTCACAAGAATGTTTTTGTGTGACTGAGAAAGTAATATACAGCGCTCTATTTCTTCTCTAAGTTCAAAACAAACTCACCGACTATACCCGAACACAGCCGAACGAAGTTTCGGGAAAAACGAAACGTTCCGAAAGCCATTCGGTTGTCTTCCATACGGTTTTACATTTTTCCCGGTTTATTTCGACATTTTATGTTAAGCTAAAATCAACTTGCGAATTTCCCTAGCCAGTGTGGCGTGATTCATAATTTGTTAAAAAAACTAGGCGTTCATTAGCGTAGCCGCGTCCGCCGGCAAGGCTGATAAAGTCATAGGGATGGGCCAATGATTGGATGTTGTTTACACATTTTATCTAAAATAAGATATTTATAATCGCTGTTTCGAGTTGGTACCTACATGCTGACCACAGAACACTAATGCTGACGTTTTAACCCGATGTTTTTATTATGAGCCGCTGCGGTTGCGTTCTACGAAGCAACGGTGTAGGTACCTACGAATTATTAACAGCAATGATAATATTTTCTGACTTACCAACTTATTGAAGAATACAAACCTGAACCACAGATTATCAAATAGTTTCCGTGAAAACTACAAAGATGGCGACAGACTCGTTCTTTGTGTGTGTTTTACAATGTGACCATTTGCATGGTGTTATTGAGATCGGGTGTCTCTGGGACGGGTTTTTGCGGGATCAGGGTACTCAGGGAGTAACCCATACTAACCGCTCAGTTACTGTTCATTATAAAAGGCACGAAAGAATACAATAATATTTTAATTGCCAGCTCAAAGAACGTATTTTGTATTAAATAATCTTAAAATGTAACAATATTAAGGACCATTTTCAATTAGTACCTACCTCTGTTCTAAAAACCTAGTTACTTACGATTCACAAGTTACAAAAGTGGGTAAATGGTAAAAAAAAAAGCTCTTATCATAAGTAATAAGGTTCATAGAATGCCTGCCTAATTTCAAGATCAAACAAAGCATAATTTAAATATTAATTTATTCACTATACATTATAATTACTGATTATTATGAAAATAATTATTATGGATCTTAAGATCCTGAAATACATAATGGATAATACAGCCCCTGGATTGTGTAACTTGTTTCGTATTGTACCTATCCAAGTTGTATCAAAGCAAAAATCACAGGAAATCGCGAAAATAACTGTCAGATTTAACGTTGAATATATAAATTAGTAAGTAACTTAGGTACTTAATTACTGTGATATTTGACAGTTGTTTTCGCGATTTTCTAAGATTTTTGCTTTGATACAACTTGGATACAATCCGAAACAAGTTACACAATCAGGGGCCTGATAAACGGATCGTAGAAAGAAAGAAAAAAGAAAAATCATTTATTGCAGTAGAACTTCAAGAATCAAATAGAAATACATACTAGGTGATTCTATTGCCTGTTCCAACCGCGAAACACCAAGGAAAATAATCAGGCAAGATCACAAGGTGTAACTAGTATCTACCCTTAACTAGTACTAGTATTATTTTATCTGTGCTAGTATCGAAATATATCCAACGGCAGGATGTACTCACCACCAACCTACTCGCGTTAATTAATAATGTCTGCGAAACCACATCTTCCTAAAGCTAGTCTTAATAACACAATCATGTTTGCTTAACATTATAGAAACATCAATACTTAGTTAATAGGATAACCATTCTCTCCTAATGAAATAGGACGATATACAAGCGAATAATTTATGTTACGTGAAAATATTTACTCAATAGTTCAGACTACTGTAATCATAGAACGAGAAAGATGTAGAATTCTGGACATTCCTTTTAAAAGACACAAAATAAGGAAGGAGGGATTTATACAAAATTCATGTGAAAAAAGAGACATAGCATAACATTTTTCATATTGTGTGTCGACTTTTTCTTTGGTTGGAACACCTTTGTTGTAAATTTTGTAGATTATTTAAGTATATCAGCCCCAGGACGCTAAAGCGCCAAGAGACAGAATTATATTGAGAACGTGGTCAGGAATCAGTGGATGAGGCAAAAGAAAGATCCCATAATAAAGCGTTAAATAAATATCCTTGGACATTCCACACAGCGTCCTCTAGTCTATCTAGTTGGCCTATAGCCAGCAGTGGGCGGAACCAGGCTGAAATTATGTTGATGATGATAAGTTTGGTTGCTTGCTTGGCATTGTATCACTTTCTATCAAGATATATGCTTGTTCGTTGTCGAGGATGATCTTGGACTTTTCATTGTTAAACGACCTCAAGCAATTTAACTTTATTCAAAATGGTCAGGGTAGACTTCTTGATCTTGTGCTGAGTAATGTGAAAATCGAAAATGTAAAGGAGGATATTCCCTTGACTACTGTTGACTCCTTCCACCCTCCATTGCAATTCCATCTCTTGCTACCACCTCATAAAGATGTTCTCTCTTCAAACGACAATATGCCAATATTTTGTTTTCACAAAGGGGATTATGACAAAATTAACGAAGAGCTTGAGAGTCTGTGCTGGGAGTATGAATTTGAAGGTTGTACATCTGCCGATGAAATGCTTTCAGTTTTTTACACAATTATTCGCTCAATCATTATCAAACATGTTCCTAAGTCTAATCCTCGCAACAAGAAATATCCTGTTTGGTTTTCGTATGAACTCATTAACCGTCTAAGGGAAAAGTTTAAATATCGACAAAAACTACGGAAATACAACAACAATCCTCTTGACCGATTGGCGTTTGACCTAGCGAAGAAAAGGTCAGAACATCTTATGTCTTCTTGTTACAATAAATATATCTCGCGTCTAGAATCTAGTCTCACCTCTAACCCTAAGCTGTTTTGGTCCTTCATTAAAAATAAGAGGCAGTGTCGTAGTGGATTTCCTGCGCAGATGTCTTTCGAGAGAGAAACCGCACATAACGGTAGCGATATCTGTAAGCTCTTCTCCAAGAGTTTCGCGTCAGTATACAACGGAGATGATGTGATTAGTTCCAGTCTGTACAGTATAGAGCCAAAAACGAATAACTTCTTGACCTCTATCAAGTTCAGAGATGACCAGGTTCTTAAAATCTTAAAGAGACTGGATCATTTTAAAGGCGCAGGTACCGATGGCTTACCCTCGGTGTTTGCAGCTAAATGCGCTTCTTCCTTGGCTCATCCATTATGCCTTATCTACAACAAATCTTTAGACACGGGCGTTTTTCCTTCAGTTTGGAAAAAAGCTTTAGTTGTTCCGTTATTAAAGAATGGCGATGTAGAGCTCATCAAGAACTATAGGCCTATATCAATTCTTCCAGTCTTTGCAAAGGTATTTGAACAGCTAATATATCCTTATTTGTCATGGCATCTGAAACCACTAATAAACTTTCATCAACACGGGTTTATGAAGGCAAAATCCACTGCCACGAATCTCGTTTCATTTATTAACGAGGTTACACACTCTCTGGACCAACGCTCCGTTGTGGACGCGATTTATACAGACTTCAGCAAGGCATTTGATCGCGTTAATCACCTGATTTTAGTCAAAAAGCTTACTGCGTTCGGCATAGCTGGGCCCTTACTGTCTTGGTGTGAATCATATCTAACTCGGAGAAGTTCTAGGGTGGTGGCTAAGGGTTTCACATCTGAGCTATTTCAATGCGTATCTGGTGTTCCTCAAGGTTCTCATTTGGGACCTCTTTTCTTCAATGTATTTATAAACGATATTGATATCTGTTTTCTTCATTCTAAGTTTTACTTGTATGCTGACGATTTGAAGCTTTTTAAACAGATTAACAATGAAGGAGACTCTGTTTTACTTCAGGAGGACTTAGATCGGTTGTGTAACTGGTGTGACGTCAACGGTATGTGTCTTAACGCTACGAAGTGCTTTTTCATCAGATTTTCGAGACTCTTAACCGAGCTTTCAACCACTTATACCATCAATGGCGATACTCTGCTTCGTGTGGAGGGCACAAGGGATCTCGGTGTATTCTTGGATAGCAAACTGCGATTCAATGCTCACATAGATGCTATCACCTCTAAAGCTTTTAAAAATCTTGGGTTTGTTTTGAGAAATTGCAAGGACTTTAAGTCACCAAACACCAAAATACTGCTTTACAATTCTTTTGTGAGAAGCGGTCTGGAATATAACAGCGTAGTTTGGAATCCTTTTTATGACGTTTACAAAAAGAAATTAGAACGTGTCCAAAAGCGATTTCTTTGGCATCTTACCTATTCATGTTTTAAAGGTAAAATTCTCACAAGCTACATCGACCGTCTTCAATGTTTTAAAATGAGTTCCTTCGAAAACAGACGATGCTTACTGGATATTGTTTTTCTTTTCAAGCTTGTTAATGGCCTCTTGGATGCTCCGGAACTGCTGGCATCCCTTCGTATTTCGGCTCCTTCTAGGCTTCCCAGAGCCTCTGCGTTTAATTTTTTTCAGGCAGATTATTGCCACTCAAATCTCGGGCTCAATGCGCCATTGAATCGAATGGTACGCCAGTATAACTCTGTCTCACGGGGCAATGACGAGGTGGACTTGTTTCGGGGCACCTTGAATAGTTTTAAAAAAAGTATTTTAAAGTCCCAGACTGAGATTTTTTTTATAAATTAAATTTTATTATAATTCAATTAAATTATTTCCTTTTTTTTTTATTTTTTCAATGTAATTATTGTAATTTGTGATAATTAATTGTATTTTTGTGATAATTAATTGTATTTACTAAGGCACTGTGATAATTTTTATATTTTTTTTTTTTTTTTAAATTTGTGAAAATCTGTTTTTAATTAATTTATTTTTTGTTTTGTAAATATTTAATTTCTTTATTTTTAAGAGATTATTTTAAATTTGCATGTTTTATTTTGTAAAATTAGTTTCTGTTATTACTGTTTTAACTCGCTTTTGCTTTTTATCTCTTTTACACGCTGTCTGTCTCCTATAATTATTGTGATACTTGGCATGTTTCTTTTGTTCGTCTATTTTAAATGTTTTGTATTGGTGTTTACAATGTTGGAGATTCAAATAAATAAATAAATAAATAAATAAATAAATAAATAAATAAATCTCGGAACTGTAGGTATGAAACTTGGAATAGAATATAAACTACTCTACAGGAACGAAGTACAACACAAACCAAAGCCACTTAAAGGTCGATTTACACCAAACGAGCGAATGCTCATTCTATCCCCACTACATCAAATTCTTTTCGTAAAAAGAAGAATTTGATGTACCTAGTGGGGATAGAATGAGCATTCGCTCGTTTAGTGTAAATGCACCGTAAAATATATTTAAAAATAACAGGCGCCAATTAAAATAAACACAAAAATCCTTTTCACGTATTTATCTGTCAACTTCTAAATTCGAAAAATAAATTCGGCATCCATGGTTGTAAAATCGGTAGAATCCACCGCAAAATCGTCACAGCACTAATCCAGCCAGATTGACGGGTCGGTAACTTGGTACAAGTGGCGCAGGTGGAACGCGGGAAAAACATTTTATACGATTCAAATAGAGTTTTTTTGGATATTCCTAACGAAAAATGTGTTCTATAAAAATGTTTTGTATTGTACGAAGAATAAAAGATTTAATGTTTCAGCTTGTATGAAATTTTTACTTTACTTTTTCATTCGTTATTGGCGATGTTGATCAAATCTATAAAAACTATAACAATCCATCATACTTAGGTATCTGTTGTGGTTGTAGATTTTTTTCCAATTCTCTTCGAGCGATATAAAAGATAAAGTTCCACTAAATAAACAAAATAAGATTTGCATGAAATTGCCCGAGAAAATATTGGCAACATTCCGCGCAAAAGAACTACTTACACAGATGAATTGAAAAACTGCTGGTAGCTTTTCTTGAAGAAAAACGTAAAGTGAAAAAACGAGCGGCAAAACATTATACACGAAAAATATTAAATTAAATCATCTATTTATCTTGGTGACTTCCATTTGGTTTTTTAACCTCTTGTCCCACTGTTGGGCAAAGATCTCCTCCAAACTCTTCCAACCGTCCCTGTCCTTGCCTATACCTTTATGTAATACTAGCTGTGCCCCGCGGTGTTACCCGCGGTGATTAGTTCCCGTTCCTGTAGGAATACCGGGATCAAAAGTAGCCTATTCTTTAATCCGGGGTATAAACAATTCTGGTACCAAATTACATTCAAATTTGTCCAGCCGTTTGAGCGTGAAAGAGCAACAAACACACTTACATACTTACACACACACAAACTTTCACCTTTATAATATTAGTAGGAAGTAGGATTAGTAGGATTGTCTTACATATTCTTAGTAATAAATTTTTTAAACCAAATTGTTACCCCGTTTCCCAGCTCTAAGCCTCGTCAATTGACGGCTGGCGGGCGCGCGACAAAAACCGCCCCTATCTACTCGTAGCCGCGTTTTTGTCGACGCAGCCTCCTTTGTTGTCCGACGATAGCACGTAAGAAAAATAACCCGGAGAATAAACCAGTTTTTTGTAAGGATTTAGTAAAACGCCGGGCATTTTGAAAATACAGATAAACACGTGTAGCCTTTGTTTTAGAGATTAGAATTAGAAATGGGTTGGTTTTTTCGAAAAACGTAAACAAGCCATCCACAAGCACGGTACCTAAGTATATCAGTCTCTGCTTTTCAAATATTTCGTTAAATGCAAAAAGTGGGCCAGTATCAAAACGTATTTGAACATACCCTTGTTCGACACTTCCGGTATGTGATAAAATGAGCTTCAAAGTCTAAGTTTTTAAAACATTAATAATATAAAAACTAGAAATAAACCGACTTAGGAAAACATTTGATACCTATATACTTTTCCTTCGGCGAAATGTTTGTATAAGTACTACTTATATACTTTCTTTGCTTAAATTATTTATTATTTTACAGTGTTAAACCACACTTAGGTATTGGAAATTTCATTATAAATGAAAAATCTTACTAAAAGTTAAAGGCTCCGGCAGGCCTTTAACTTTTAGTAAGATTTTTCATTTATAATGAAATTTCTTTGCTTATTTATTTATATGTGATTGTTCAGTTTTCTTAAGTACCTAACCATATTATTATACTATTTCTTTCAGTACCAGTCTGAATGTTTTGTTTTGTTAAAACACTCTAACCATATTGAATTGAAAACAACTTCACGAAAACAAACTCTAAACATTCGCTCGGATCGGATTGGGATCCTAAGATATTCGAGATATCTTTGAAAATATAAATCAATGTTCGTTTAGTAACTACAGGTAAATAATCAGAATATTAAACAATTATTGTATTTGACAAAACCAATGATGTTTTTAAAGTCCGGCCTAAAGGAAAGGTGTTATAGTTTTAAGGTGTGTGTTTGTCTCGTTGCATCGTAGCTCCTAAACGGAAGCACCAATTTGAGTTTAGTTTTTTTTCAGCCGCTTCTAGCAGCGCAGGGATATACAATATCGCGTTCAGTGCCCATGACGCACATGCATAACTTAGTTCAGCCTCAGCCCTCTCCTTCAGACAGCATTGTGGCTGGAATGGATTTTGTTTAAAATGTAAGCAAAAGTTAAAAATTATGGATTCCTTTCTTACATAATATGCGATCTAACAAGAGTTCAAGTAAATCAAAAGCATCGAATTTTTCCGTTTATCCATGACCTAAATATCTAGGTTCTTAGGTAATACATGAGGTAATAGATATGGAGATATCCCAACGTCTGGACCCGAGAGGGAAATTGGATGTCAAGTTGTTGATGGCTCCGGGGCAAAATAGCGACGGCTCAGAGGTTTCCGCCATCAATGATTTAATGCAACATTTACTTCAAGAGCTGCGATACATATAAGAACCTTTTAATTTATCAAATCTCAGATTATTTATTAAAAGAGGTTTCATAATACCTCGCAGAGGACAATAGGCATAGCCTTCGTATCAAAAAGTTACGTAATTAAATGTTTAGTTGAAGCTCTCGTCGTGTAGATACCTTGCCTATTATAAATAGCCTGTCCGGACCAACGTGGTATTCGCTGCCACTATGGGAAGCGAAAATACCGCGCAGGTATTTTATGAAGTTCCGCGGCTCTATATTTTCGCTTCCCATAGCCGTCTATTCCCGTTGTCCCCGTATGCCGTGTCCCCGTACTACGGGGACAGCGGGAATTTGATTAAATATTTAAAAATACTTCCCGTTGTCCCCGTACGTATGTCCAAATACATACAATTTGGTACATGCCCACTTTTTGCAGAAGTTAACTTTCCATACGTGACAGGTTGCAAGCCCATCGACGCTATTAGAGAGCTAACTGGTTTCCTCACGATGTTTTCTTTCACCGTTATAAGCTTATGTAATATGAAATACTTATATAATAATACTTATGTAATATGTCACACAGTCCTATTGCTTAAAACGCATCTCTCTACTTCTTGAAGTCTTGTTCCATTTCATTAAACATAACGAGGCCTGTAAGTGATAACGCTATACGAATATATTGAGGTTGTCTCAATCTAATTGTATCGCTACGCAGGAATGAAACTATTATGTTTCAACCAAGCAATGCAATACAAGCTTAAAACAAGGTTGTTTTAAAGTTTGTGGTACGCCCCCTGTGCTTAGTGTTAGTGAGAGTTTGAGCAGTAGATACTTATGTCCACTATGATTTACAGGGTAAGTCGAACTTTTTAATCACTTACCTTTTTGTGAACATCATCGTGAAAGATGCTTTTTGGCGGGAATTTGAAAAGTAATGTTGTCTTTTTGTTTTATTTTCCGAAACTTGTGTTTTAATGTGTAATAATGGTGGATTATTAACTGTTGAGTGTTCGTGAACGTACATAAGTGTGAGCAAATGAAACAAAACTGGTTAACATTGCATTTCGAGTTCTCACAAAAAGTCCGTGTGATGCTTCAGTAAAGACCCACATCTTTACTGAGGCACAAGGGAATGGGTGGGATATAATGTAATGTATGTATCATAGTATATAATTTGTATTTGTGTACCTTTATCTCATAACTTGAATTATAATAGAACATGATAGTGGCTATGCACAAGCCGTGGGAAGCCAAAAATAAAAAGTAAAAAAAAATCATCGTGAAAAATGTGAATCACGTAAGTTTGTATTTATAGCAGCGGAAAGGGTAATAGGAACCAAAACCAACAAAAAGTACTTTCAAGTGGCGTTCTCTAACTAGAATAAAAACAGTACTGATCTCTGAAACTTTGTACTGTAACCTTTTGTGTAAGCGCATAAAAGTAGGAAGCCTGTAAAAAGAGCATGTTGCTTGTTTAAGAAACTCCTTGCTGAATTGCAGTGCAAGTAAAACTTTAAAAACACTATTTCAATAGCAGAACATAGAAACGAATGAAATATAACGTTAAAACGAAACTGCACAGGTTGAACAATAGTCAAAGGTAATGTTACATTTCACTGTGACATCATACAATTAAATTATTTACGAATATCAGGGATGAATGTTAGTAACATTTAATTACTGACTGTAATTGTAATAAACTATTGTTTTTTAACGTTTATTTTATTTTTTTGTGTTAAAACCACGCTTAGATGAAACACAAATGAAAAATCTTAATCATCCCGCCGGAATCGAAAATTTCGGTAAGATTTTTCATTTGATTGTTTTTTTTTATTTTTTATTACAAAAGTGTGTTCAAATCCCGAAAGCTCAGAATACTTAAGGTATAAATAATTTAAAGACCGATGATGAAATGTAGCAACCCTATGTCATCAAAAAGGTTTATAACAAGGAAACGCTATGTATTTAAAACAAATAGAACATGATACACTCTATTCAGCTTTATAATAGGAATCAAATACTCTGTAAGTCAGTGATAATAAAGTTCAATTTACTCGAGAAGCGACAAGCAGTGGAGCGGACACAGTAAAAGAGTAAAACAGTAGTGCATCTACAAAGGGAAATTAAAACGTAATTGTTCGTTTTACCGTTTTTAGCTCGTTATTGAATGAGACTGTGTGTTTTGGTTTTGTTACTTGTTTTAATTTAAATTCAGTTTAACTTTTTTGGAAAGAGAGTTGGAATACTTGGAATTTGGTGTTCATATTTTCTGTGAGGTTTAAACTTTACCGATATGAATTGAATTACATTGAGTGTAAGGTTTTAAGAGTACCTACCTACCTACAGCTCTTTGAATATGTTATATTGTATTTTTAGTTCTTACTTTCTCAAATTTCGAGATTAAAAGCTTTCATATCTACAAGATACTTAATTATGTACCTATGAGATGTAGTCGTAAAGCTAACCTAACCTAACCCTTTCTTTATCTGTTATCTTAAAAAAAAAATTCATATATTTTTGTAAACTCGCGCCAAATGAAGGTAGGTGTACTTATGAGTTCCTCTAGATATCTTCCAAACTTCACAAATGTCTCAAGATCTATAAGGCTCAACTCACACCAAAAGAGCATCGAAGAGCAGCGAAGCGGAGCGCAGTTTCAGTGTCATACGAATTTCAACTTTAATAATAGTAATGAAAATAAAGTTGAAATTCGTATGACACTGAAACTGCGCTCCGCTTCGCTGCTCTTCGATGCTCTTTTGGTGTGAGTTGAGCCTTAATAACCACCTATTTGTTTGTTTCTACCGCGCATGAAAAGAATCATAAAAAGATACGTCCAAACTATCAACTTCGCCGGTGACTACGTAGAAAATGAACCATTAAACCGTACAAGTTAAATGTTAATTTTCAAAAGCACCCGAATGCAATTTCGCTAATAAAAATGAAGCAGCCGAGCTAAACGAGTTTCAGTGTCAGCTTCTGCATCAATTTTCTAAATTGTCTTTACTCAATAAAAATTTTAAGCGGATTAAAAATAAACAGAATCTACTAAGCGCTGAGCCGAGTGTTTCTACTGAATTGGTTGTCTGAGTGAATTGAAATATCTAATTTGTTTAATCTGAATAGAAAGATGGGAGATTAGTATTTTGAAAGCTAGCAATACACGCCATTCTGTGTTATAAATTTTGGCAATTTTTCGAATTAATCGTGGTATCCACCAACATAAGCTGAACTACGACTATTTGGCACGATATTTTGTCACTGCCTTCAAGAGTAGGGACAAAGAGCCCATGGACCTAGTATTTTCTAAAGCCGTAGCCATATTTTACTACAAACTACTTATTCGTTTATTTTCTCTCTCTCTCAACGCTCCTCTTTTGTTTTGACATTTCTAATGGCTTGACTTTTTGTCATCGAATGTGAATTCCAATACTTTAATAACCACATTTTTTTCTGTTTCTATTCTAAAGCGATTGTAGAAATGTTACATAGCTAAAGGGCTGGTACTCATACGATAGGAGATACCTATTAAGTTTTTAAACTTTGCTTGTATGTACTTCCTTTTTGAGATAGGAACTTATGTGTCAAAGAGCGACCTTATTTGGGCTGTAAACTCCATGTTGATTAGAAAGCTTATGGTTCATTGAACTGAGCAGAAAACTGATTGAACGTTAACTATGTTTGCTTAAATGTTTGGTTAGTACCTACCTACAAACATCTGTAAGCTGCTGTATTTAACGCGATACAGGGTCGAGTGGCGGAAGCGAAGTGAAAAGGCTTGCCTATGCCCAGCGTGGGATGAGTGCTGATGATGATGATGATGAAATAATTATTATCTACATTAAAATAGCACACGGGAAATTGCTCACGTAAAATTATCGTCGATAATGTCTAATACAACTCACGATAGTTTTGAAAGTGAAATAATTATTATCTGATAATTGATTTATCGTGCACATACAGCAGTCACATCACATCATAATTACTGGTGTTTACGAATGTATAACGTGTAGGTAATAATGTTTGTCTTACAGTTTGTATCACTATCTACGTGGTTATTTGCTATGATTCAACAAAACGTAACGCGACAAAACACGGCACTAACGCGCAAAATACAATACAATAATGCAGTGAACCGCCGCGTTTTGACGCGTAACGTTTTAAAGATTTATTCAACAGCCCATAACAAGTTGCACGGCACGGTGCCGGGCATCACGTTGCAGGCAAATTGTATAAAGCTTCTTCTTCTTTTCTTTATTTTGGCTTCGCACGGCTTGTGCATTTAGCCACTATCATGTCATATTATAATTAAATAAATAAATAAATAAATAAATATCCTTGGACATTTCACACGGCGTCATCTAGTCCCAAGCTAAGCAATTTAATGCTTGTGTTATGGTAACCAGATGACTGATAAACTACATAGATACATTTTTTTTTTGTAAATACATACATATTATACATAGAAAACACCCAGACACGAAACAAATATTTGCAGATCATGCAAACATTTGTCAATGTTAAATTCAAGTTATGAGTCAGTAAAGATGTAGGTCGTTACTGATGCTTCAGTAACGACCTACATCTTCGACACGGAATTTTTGCAAATAATCGCCTATTTTGAATGACATTAAAACATGTTACATGAAACTTTTCCCGCCCCGCCACATTTCTCGTATTTTCTGCAACTTAGCCCCTCGGAAGACAAATAGCCTGTAAAAACAAACTCTAGAATGCCACTTTAAAATTCTAATTCGGCATCTCGGTAAAGGTTTACAGCCGTCTCTAGAGACCTTTCGACTCGGGGTAAAAAATTATTTACTTAGATCCTGAACAAATTCTGCCAAGAGTGAGGAAAACTTCAAAGGATATTTTAATCAGTTCATTATTTCTAATTTATGGTTATTATATCGAAAAGATTTTCTTACATACAACTTAAATAATTTACTACACTACGTTAATACATTAGATAGCTCAACTGATCCATGCCACTACAGTCGGACCGTAGCTAGCGCTAGCAGCATTTGGCAATGCTGAGTCATTGAGGTTCAACAATAATTCATTTTGTCCCGCATCACGGAGTGTCATTGTATTTAAAAAACATTGTAACTAAGAATAATTGCAGATTCTTTTTTAAATTTGAATTTACGATTTTGTAACAAGTTCTGAAATAAAATATGAATTACAACGATTTATCTCAAGCAATAAAACATTCGTTATTGGCATCGATATTTTAAAGTTTTTATTCGAAACCTGTGTTCGTGAAGTTGTCGCTATGACAGGATATATGGATCCTTCCTGATCCACAGTAAATTTTAGTTTGATACAAATCTTAAGTCTTTCTTTTTAGCAAAAGTCTGAATATTTCAGTGTTTTAACTCAAATATCTTTTAATTACAGGGCCGAGATTTGAAGTAAGTATTAAATAAATCGAAAAACAAATCATTAACGATTTTATATCTGCTATCGAATCACAAAATAAATTCCTCAAATAAATAAAACTAAACAAACAGGCTTGGAGATTAGAAGAAAATAATCTGAGGTGGACGATAATGTTGCGATTGGAGTTTTTGTCGCAACATTGTGCTCCAACCCTTACGACTATGCCGCTTATTCAGACGTTGTGTACGGAGCCTAATCCATAGATACGGTCGGAGAAGATCCTCCACGAAATATTATAGAGATTTGGCCAATTACGTCGCGACACCGGGAGACAGCGGTGATTTCTTATATCTAAAAGCTAGAAAAACTTATAGCTAGAAAAACTAGCAATTTTAAATGGTTTCAGATTTGTATATGCCTAGGTACTTTGGGTACTTTTAAATAAGTAAAAATGATAATTATAAAAGTTAGGTGTACCTACCATTTTTTGCAGTCAACAGTAAGAATGTAAACTACGAAACCCTGAAAAGATTAAATAAAAAATAATTTCATTAAGACTCATCATTGTTCCTGCAATCTTCTAAGGTAACATTTATTTATATTTCAAAAACTTTTTTTACTTAACACATTCAGTGCTCGCGACACAATGCTTTTCCCGAGCATGCTGTACTTTTACCCCTACTCTACAAACATTTGTCTTTTAAAACATTCGTGAATTGTCCCTTCTAGGCATTATAATACAACACACTAACGTAAAAATTACTCACTTTAATAAGAAAGAAAGAAAAAATCATTTATTCTTGTAGGACCTCAAGGATCACTTAAGTTTCGTTTTACATGCTAGGTGATTCTAATGCCTGTTCCAACGCGACTCCCTACACCAACAATGTTTCGAAACATGCGGCTTCTTCATAATAAACGTTTATTCTATTCTATTCTATATTCTAATACTCACACCCAGATGAATTATAGTAAGTAATTTCTCTGTCTGTTATCGATCTTCCCTCGCTCTATCTTCAAACATTTAACATAGTAAAATCGCAACCCGCTCCGGGACTAGCGTCGCTGGATTACCCGCCTAGTTTTCTAACTAGAGCGCACAAATCCCCATTGAAATGTTGCTGCGGCGGCCGCACACATATTTTTGTCGAGACGGATAGCAAATACTCTGTTATGAGTGCGGATATTACGAAAAGCCCGAATGTGAATAGGCTGAGTGGCTATTGCTAGCTTTCTACATGAAAATATAGAACTAGCTGTATTCCACAGTTGCGCTGGCGTGGTATTTACACGGATAAATAGGGGCCTACCTATGTGTTATTTCAGGTTATAAACTATGATTCAGCCGAATGCACTCCGTAGTTTTTACGTGAAGGATTAACAAACATCCATCCATAGTTACAAGCTTTTTAATATACAATATTAGTTGTTATTATTAGTATAGAATATTATGACAACGATCTATCTCTATTGTTATATACAAACCGGTGCATTGGATTGTAAATCATATACATACCAGACATACGTGCACATTTTTATTTTGTGAGAATAGTACTTGTGACTTCTGATTTTCCCTAAAATTCATTTGACCTTTTTAAAATTAACGTTTTTCTCATTTCGATCTCAAATTAAGGATTCAATGTTTCAGGCAGTCTAATTTCAAGTTTCCCTAATTATTGTTTTCAATTAGAACAGCGAAAGCCTGATGATATTTAGATTATTATATTTAGGTATACTCGTATTATATTTCTCTATAAATTGTTTCAGTTTTCATAAATAAATCTCAGTTTTTTTTTGTATTCTGAGAAATAAATAAATTCCAAATTCCAAGATAGATTCCCTAGTATCAGTAGAATCCCTTGTTTTAAGGATGTGACGTGTCAAATGGTCTAAAAACGATTGTACCTACCTACTGAATAAATGACTCTCGTGAGTTACTCGTATATTAGACATTATAATAGCACACGGGAAATTACTCACGTAAAATTATCGTCGATTTAGATACCGACAATGTTTCGATTCTTCCGGAGAATCTTCATCTGGGTATGAGTGTGGTCACTCCTCGCGGTCGCGTCTCACACTTTTGTGACGACTATAATTTTACGTGAGTAATTTCCCGTGTGCTATTATAATGTCAATGTATTTTATTCACATTAATCCTTCAGAAACCTAAGAATAAATTACAAGACGAGGTAGTCGAATAGTCAATAGAATAAGTTATGCAGATTGTAGCCCAATGACCTGAGTTGGAATATGTCGTTAGCTCAAGATACGGAACAGGCAATTTGTATTCAGTTCCTCGAAGGCTGCGGTCGGAAGGGCTCGTTAACTCAAAACAACGGCCTTAGAAGCGCTGATTCTATATTACTGAAGGCTTTTGACCTTTGAGGAAGTGACATGATGAAATAAATTAAGACCATGTCAAAGGTCAAAGGTAATGAATATACGTGGTGTATTTTAAACATGAAATATGGAATATTTAAAATATACAATACTAGCAGCGCAGTGTTACCCGCTGTAGTTAAAAGTAGCCTTATTATACATATAAACCGTCCTCTTCAATCACTCTATCTATTAAAAAAGCCACATCAATAAAGATAGAGATAGCGACTTTGTTTTATACTATGTATTGAAGTAGTCTGAAAACTAAGAAAATTTTCAAACCGTGTTGTTTTAGCTTCCTGCAAAAGCATCAATGATGTGGAAGGTGGCCGGATAAAAACCTGTTTAGTTTAGTGCATAAAATGTTTTTCTCTAGAGAACAACAAGACATTATGCATTTGCCAAATCATTTAAAGGACGTTTGTATTTTCACACGTCTGGCTACCCATTGACATGAGGTGATAGATATCTGAAATTCTATATTAGATCTTAGAGAATGACTACCGTAGCTTGGGGTCGTAGGTATATACGTTTCGTAAAAATGAGTAATGTCATATATATTGGGTTAAACAATAAATTCTAACTCTAAAAAAAACCTTAGTAAAACATTCTAGAAGTAAACTTCGTGTAGGTACTAAACTTCTAAAGCCACGATCAAACCACTTTGTAATTTCAATTCACCGAAACCCGACCGCTTTTGCAAAATTGATTCCTATTTCTTTCGTAACGGTATTTTCACATTTCCTCGCAGTTTCACGCGTTATAAAAACATTAGCCGCGTGCGACGGGTACCCACTGACAATGACAAATCACCTCTCCCTGGAAATCTGACGTTATTCCCCAAACGAACTACATTAGTTGTGGGAAAAGTGAAGAAGTAGGTAATCGAGACATCGCCATCCGAGAATTACGGCAACCCGATATCCTGCCTGATAGAAGACGGAGCGTAAGTAGTCGGGCCATAGACCACGCGGGACGAGAAGCATGGCGGATATAGACTTGCTAGTCCTAAATAAATAAAATAAATATCCTTGGACATACCACACAGCGTTCCACCTAATGCTAAACTATGCAACTTAATGCTTGGTTATGGTAACCAGATGACTGATATTACTTAGATACATTATTTTTTTGCAAATACCTACATAAGTACATAATTATAGATAGAAAAACACCCTGACCCGGAACAAATATCTGCAGAACATACAAACATTTGTCCCGTGACGAGGATTGAATTTGCAACCTCCGCGTCTCGGGCGGGTCTTCACCCACTGCGCCACAGAGGACGTCAGTCGTAGGAGCTAGCGATTATCCATAAACGAGAATGTAAGAGCAATGACACTATAAGCTTTAACGACACCATAGTAGTATGACGAAAACTTTGAAGTTTAACTCGTTGAGCTGTTATCTTGGGGAAAAATCCAGTTCTTAAACATAAAATTGATTTGTTGCCATGATCGCCAGAGCGGCTTTGAGGTAGACCGTGTCACCAAAATTGTTGGTAGAATAAGTCAGGCACAAACGCTCTAATTCTATAAAATATCGAATAGAATAGAATAGAAAAACATTTATTCACATCACTCACACACATTACAGTACTAATAAAATATTTTATGTAGGAAATATGAGTGAAGCAAATCGGTCACCACTCAGCATTCGCTGTAGAAGCTGAAGCAGCAACACAGCGCTGGTTTTCAGTGATGCGAATTCAATCAAGTGAATTGTCGTCACTTTAATCGGAGTCGGATTACGTGTGAAATGAGTTTACAGAATAGCTCTGAAATAAACATTGTACCTAGATATCTTCTTCTTAGTCGGCCTCTTCATTGCTGAAGGTCGTGTCTAGTTCGAAAGTGGATTATTCACTTTTTATACTTTGCACTATGCTTTTCCACGTTTTCCGGTTTGTATTTTAGATATAAGACATTTAAATCCACCGCTAATGTAATAGCCACAAGCCAACCCTTAATACACGCCTACTCGTTCTCATTGGTATTTTGCTATAACGTTTTGCACTATTGCCAGTTTCGCCGAAAACTGTTTAGCGAGAAAACGTTCGTGTTACTAATGTACCAGGCTTTAGCGTGGTGAGTGTATGCTTGCTTCTAATTGCTGCTAATTTGTCCTAGTTTATTTCGAACTAACACGAGTCTGGAAAGTTCCTGATAAAGCGTCGCCAAGATACTTAGAGTTGAGTTTTGCTTCTACCTTTGTACATCATTGGGTTCCAAACTAATTGCTAAGTTACGCAGCTACATCAACCCTAACTCGATTGTAATGATCCTAATCAGTTTTAAACGAGTTGTAAGTGGAACCTGGGTATAGTATAGGCTAGTCTTTGAAACATTATAGTAGGGCTCACCATCTAGAATCTAGACTAGATATCAATTATTTCACATGCGATAAAATCCTGTAAATTTCAATTTAAAATCATGAATTGTTATCGCGAAAGTTTAAGAAAGACAATTATTACACATTATGTTAGAGAAATAATATTTAGTTTAGATGCCCCAGACTATACTATCTACTATCTATTCCTATCAGCCATTTAAGGGTTTTTTAAAAAGATTTAAGAGGATACCTTACCTATATTATATTGAAATAATAGAGAAAAACATATCTATAGAATTTTCCCATGTGGATGTAAGTTTTAAATAGGAAAACTTTTTTTTCCGTATTTTAGTTCTATTTGCATTTTCCTGCAATAATTACTGATTTATCCAACCATAATTGACGAGCAAAGTTCTGATAAAGCTATCAATGTAAAATAACTGCCAAAGCTCATATTTTACCCAATAAATGAGACCCCGGAAAACCCGGCCCAATCAATCACGACCCACTTGGAATTTTCCATTCACAGCACGTCATTTCCTTTCACGTTTATAAGAATTGATAACTACCCTCCGAAGTATCATGACAGTAATTTTCGTTTCGGCGAGTTTTTAGTGAAGTTCGAAAATAACTCGGACAATGCTATCTCGGTACAAAGAATTAGAAAACACTTTTATCTTGGTACGAAATAAAACTTGTAAAATAGCTTTTTCAGTTAGGTAGGTACCTATAGATACCTGGAGGTGTTCAGGTATTCTAAGTTACGCTCTATTTAACTGAACCTTCTAGTACTTATAGTATTATTTGATCTGTGAGTTAACTGAAAATAAGGATCACGGATTCACGGGGCATTGATCAATTAAGTACCTTCAGTGGACATACTTACAACTATCGGGACTATGGAGAGATTATGGATGTGGTATTACAACTTTGTTTATTTAATTAATTACTTTCCGTATGCCATCTATCATCCGTGAGCGATGCTGTTATTATGTAAGAGTGACAGTAGGTAAAAATGGTCAAAATGTACTTTAGCAACCAACTGTAAAACTGTTGTAAAACTTTAAAAAAAATTGTTAAAAGACCATGGGTTTAAATACATCGGATAAGGATACAAGTTAGCAGAAGTACTGCAAGTCCAATGGCTAAATTCTTCAAGTTCGAAGTGCCGCGGCCGTTAACTTTCCAGTGAGTATTACTTTTTGAGTACTTACAACTAAACGTAGTGTTTTTATTCTCTTTGAGTACAACTTTCGAGAGTGCTGTAACCAGTGAACATAAATAAGTGTTTGTTTGTGTTCACTGTCAGTTGCTGCAATGTGAACTTAGAAATGGCTGCTAAATCTGCAGGGGTATTGTCTAACTTGTCGCGAAACAAAATTGATCATCTCTACTGATGTTACCTCTTTATAATAACTAGTTGGTAATTTACTGAGTATAAATGTTGTGTACACTAAGCTAGTTACTGAAAAGTATTATTATTGCTTTGATTTTTAAGCCAATTAAAATTCTTAATTTGTTATTATCAGAGCTAAAAGTAACCATAAAACTCAGATTTAGGTACGAGAGTTAGTTGTCATGCGTACGAAGTCAAAGCGGATAAATATTAAGCGGTAAGGTAATAAAAATCAGATCTCTAATAATATTGGTAAATAGCTAACAGTTTCAAAGTATTTGTACCTATTTCTATTACCCCTTCCTTGGTTCCGGAAGTGGCGTCACTAACTTTAAGGTAGGCAGATAGTGGAGTTTGGAACTCTTTAGCGTTAATTGAAGTTCGACAATGAGTCAGCTCGCTAATTACAGAGACAGAGACCGAGATCTCGGTACATCTCAACGGCAGTGCGAATCTCGAAATAACTTAATTATTTATTTTTATTTAGCGTCCCCTCACCGCTGAGCAAACGTCTCCTTTCCCTTGAAAGAAGAAAGAAGAAAGAAGAAAGAAGAAAGAAGAAAGAAGAAAGAAGAAAGAAGAAAGAAGAAAGAAGAAAGAAGAAAGAAGAAAGAAGAAAGAAGAAAGAAGAAAGAAGAAAGAAGAAAGAAGAAAGAAGAAAAAGAAAAAGAAAAAGAAAAAGAAAAAGAAAGAAGAAAGAAGAAAGAAGAAAGAAGAAAGAAGAAAGAAGAAAGAAGAAAGAAGAAAGAAGAAAGAAGAAAGAAGAAAGAAGAAAGAAGAAAGAAGAAAGAAGAAAGAAGAAAGAAGAAAGAAGAAAGAAGAAAGAAGAAAGAAGAAAGAAGAAAGAAGAAAGAAGAAAGAAGAAAGAAGAAAGAAGAAAGAAGAAAGAAGAAAGAAGAAAGAAGAAAGAAGAAAGAAGAAAGAAGAAAGAAGAAAGAAGAAAGAAAGAAAGTGTGTGTTTCTAAAAGCCTCTTCTTACTCGCCCACGGAAGCCGTGAACTATCCGCGAACAGGAGTGTAGTTGCCATTCGCAGCAGCAGCAGCGATCCACGCCTCGACCCACATTTCTATCGGTATTATGTTCCGCGACAAAGTTTTGCAAAGCGCGAACATGACCAGCAACCCCACTTGGTCTTGGGTCTCGGTCTCAAAAAAATACCGAGTAAACCTCAGTCGTCCAGTTCCTCCCCTCATTACTCAGGGCATCGCGTTGGAACAGATAACGAAACTGAAGTGATGTAGTGAACTGAAGAGGTCCTACCAGAATAAATGATTTTTCTTTCTCTTTCTTTCTTTCTCAATTAACTAGAAAAGAGCTGGTATTATCAGCTCTACAAAAAAAAAAAACAGCGTTATCAGCTGCTGTTATTACTCCAAGATTCTTCAACTTTAAAATTATCACATGTAACAAACATCTCTAATTGAAATGTGTCTTTTAATTCCATTAGAAAGAGTCCTCTTGACCGCACCGTCAGCAATTGCACTCTGCACCAGGGCTGTATAGTTTACATTTGATTACTTAACCATGTGCATACATTTCAATGTATTGAAGACAATCTCATTCAAGGCGAGTCTTGCCAAAGGCCGGATTTGTGCAGAAAACAGGTTACCTTACCGGTACGATATGGAACATGATAATTATGTAGGTACATACCTATAAACAACGTTTCGATACAATTATTTGAATTGAATTTGAGTTCGGTTGAACCAGAAAAGGGACACGCAGCAAGGTCACTCTCCGCAGTTATGCCTCGCAATCCCAGTTTTCTATCACAAATCCAACGCAACCAACAAAAGTTTTGGCCTAAAAACTCCGTCACCAGAGTTGGCCACTTGCTCATACGAACTTACTTACTTTACTTTCTATATCCAAGACTAATAGAGGACCCGGTTCCTTTGGAAAGGAAGCCGCATCCACGTGAATTCGTCCAAAGATCTGGCTTTGAAGTAAAGGGAAGGGGAAAGAGGGGTGATTCGGTTAAGTGTGAATCGAGTTTCCGTGGTGGAGAGATAACAGGATGGGTCGGGCTCGAGCCTTGTGGTGGAGTTTTGATACAATTTCGGTTTGGTAATATCAAATTCATAAGCTCAAATATGAGTTTATACTTCGTTTGCGGTAATTTAAAGCCTGTGGCGTGGTGGTAGAGTTCAAAGTATTCTAAGATTTTTTCTATATATCTTTATTTTATTTTTAAAATGGTAAGTATGTGAGGGAAAGTCGCAAATGATATTCCTACCGCATGCCACTTTATTTATTAACTTTATCTGTACATTTTGGTGAAAGTCGCATACAGAAACATCACGTCTATTTTCACTGAATAACTTACATTATTAAGTTATTAATTCATTATACATGAGTTAAGTAATCCACATAGTTAGGTACCTACTAATTATTCTTGTCAGTACCTATTCGTTGCCATGAACAGATTTAACTTACCTATCAAGTTCTTGTGAAAACTATTCAAATCGATCCTTTATAATTATTTCGAATGCAATTTAGTTTAAGCGCTAAATTTGTCGATTTTCATCTTCGATTAAACCCACCAGCAGAGTTTTCGTTTTGCCTGTCGGTCCTGTCGGTTTCCTCGCCACAGACAGCCTTTGTTCTTGCTTGGCGAAGGCACGACTCGCGTTAATCCCTATACAATATCTCGATTTGTCTCCGTTTGTTACAGACTTTACGCAGACAGCATGCGACTTTATCGGCACGGGACTTTCTAAGCAGGGGTTGGATTTAGAATTGTTATTTTTCAAGGTTTTAAATTGGTATTCCACAAATTATTTATTTATTTATTTTTATTACATTTTTTATTACATTGTTACACTTTTTTTTGTTCTGTGTATCTAAGTTGTGTTGTTTCTTTTATGGTGTACAATAAAGTAATATTGTATTCTATTACACTAGATACAGTTACAATTTTGGTTAGTATATGCCTTATAACTTAAGTTAAGTTTAACAAGACATACAGTTCTCGGTTAGACAACAAAGAAAAAATTATAAAGTTGGTTCCATTTGTATACATAGCTTAACAGATTAAAAATGATGATGAAGAATAATATTTCTTAAAAACAACATGTTGTGATGATACTACACGCCTAGCCTACACACACATGCAATGGGTAGTTCCATAGCGCTCCAAACCCCATTGTTCTCTAAATTTTAAAGTTTATAGTTATACATTGATGGCACTACGCTCCAAGAATTTGTATGTACTTAAGTAATAAAAAACGGAATATTCGAGTTTCACCGCTCTCCAAGAATACATTTCTCCGGGTTGCAAATTTTGATTTGATACTATATTATTTTATTTTGCGGTGTGGATGCACCAATAGGTGTATGACTATTGAAACCGAATGCTCTACTAAGTAAAGAAAAAAATACGCTAGGATCTTAACACATCCAATTATTTAAAATTATATTATCACAATAAGAAACTGTGTGTGTCGGTTTTTCTATGAATAATATGTACTTAATGTATTTACAAAAAAATATATACCTATATGTAGTCTAGCAGTCATCTGGTTACCCTAACACAAGCATTAAATTGCTTAGCTTGGGACTAGATGGCGCTCTGTGGAATGTCCAAGGATATTTATTTATTTATTTTAATGACTTAGTAGGTGTAGGACCTATTGTTGTGCCTGTATTTTAACCTTAGCACCTAAAAAAACCAATGAATATTTACAAGCCTGCTTTGATGTTTAGTTCCTTGGTTATAGCACAGATAAAATAATACTAGGTTATAGTCAACACCTACAGCTGTTACCTTCAGATGCCTCTAGTACTTAAGATAAACAACTAATTTCGTTATCTGCCAGTCCGTTCAGTATAGTGCAGCTTGGGATTCCGGTTAGCATGAATTTGCATGAAAATTGCAAACATTTTCAGTATTATAATGCCGCAATTTTTTAAGCAAAAGCTTTTTAAATTATTATATTAGTAATGCATTAATAATTATTTAGAACTCAATAATGTTTACGATATACGAACATTAGTGGATAGGCTCGTATTAATAATTGAAGATCGCAAACTTTCCCGAATGTAGGGCACAAACAAAAACTCTGAGTAATATAATGATGACATATCGTTACGAATATCACGAAATAGTTCCTTTAGTAGTTATTTGTAGGTAGATATATACCAAAGACGATTAATATCTAGAAGACAGACAAAGGCCATACACAAAATCGTAACCCTAAAAAATAGCCTGAAAACTCTAAAACATCAATTTTATCCAAGAAATTTCAATTACTTTCTAGTTAAAAATGTTTAAATATTGAATATTGTTGCTACCTACTACTAAGTATTGAAATTTCTTGGATAAAATTGATGTTTTAAAGTTTTCAGGCTATCTGGTACTGCGGGATCGGGTTACGATTTTGTGTATGGCCTTTGTCTGTCTTCTAGATATTAATCGTCTTTGATATATACCTACAAATACATCGAGCCGTCAATCAGTAGGAAAAATTCCGGATATGTCTTACGTACCTCTACATAATTGATGTTTTCTAAGAAACTAAGATTTTCTAAATGTGATTTCACTTAAGTATTTTATTACACTAATCATATCATATTCAGTAAAAAAAACTGCTAATTGGAATAAATAGTGAGTAAGCAAATCCTGTGAACCAAACGAGCTTTTTCTCCAAGTCGGAATGAGACATTTTAACATGCAATGGTATGAATTTTAATTTAATTCCGCCTCATTTCGTGCGAGCATCATGAGCACATCTACATAGGTACACATGCCACGTAACTACCTACAGGTACTTGCAAAAAATGGAGAGCGCTCGAACACGGCCGTCATCAATTGAATATTGGAGTGAAAAAGAGCCATTTAGGCCAATTTACTGAGTGATTCCATTTCACCTTCACTGATGTGTTCGCGTGATGAAAAAAGTTTTTCCCCGGCTTCTGATATGGGAATTCAATAAATATTCGTAATTTGAACTTTCGTGAGCCAATTTAGGCGAGAGGGATCTGTTGATTGACTTAAGATTTATACATTGAACTGAAAAGTTATTCTAAGTTATTATAATTAATAAAACGTCGATGGCGAAAATAATTAACCATTTTATTATATCTTGCTCCAATTTTATCAATTGCTTCAATTGTTATTCAAACAATTTAGTCTCGAGGACAGAAAGACTGTTCCTACCGTTCAGTAAAGTAGGTACCTACAAAGTTAGGTAAACAAGAAAGACACGACATAACGTGAGTTCCCCAAAGGCTAATTGGATGTCCAATTATTCGGCCCTGGGGGAGTGCTAAGCTAAACAAAACATGTCGGATCGGAACGAAACAAAATTTTTGCCGTAGTTTTGTTTCAGCTAGGCGCATGGGAGCCGACCCTCCATGGCCCAATTATTTTTAAACCTTCGGCAAATACACCAATGTAGGGAATGTATTTTATTTATTGGGAAATTTATTTAAATCCTCCTTCAAATTGAAGCGTACCTTCCACAAATAAAATATTATCACGATCGTTTCCAGTAGACTCGAATACTCATTGGAGTTCTTAAGATCTTGGAAAAACAACAAATAAGAAATGTTGTTGAAGGACAAGAATTATAAGAAGCTAAAGCGTCTTCAATATAAAACTTTTATACGCTAGTTCAGAGTTTTGAATTTGCCTGTGAACGCTCATAATCTCACTTTGCCGCAACTAAAGACACCATAACATTTAATGGTCAATCACTACTTCATTAGCTGGCGGCACTTAACCTTATTTAGGTAGGCAGGTACTTCAACTTTACGTTCATAATAACTGGATTAAGCTGGTTAAAGACCGTTGAGAAAAGCATAGATTTTAAAATGTTTTGGTACTAACTGAAGGCAAAGATTGCTATTAATTAGTTGATAAACTTAATCAGTGCTGATGATGAATATTTATTATCAAATTTGCCTTTACATTTATTCTAGATAGCTAAAATAGAGTCAGGATAAAAGTAATGCCTACACTTAAAGAAATGTTATTGTAGAGTGATGTAAGTAGGTACCTATGAGACGTGTGCCTATTATAGTCGTGTTTTCCCTATCTCTTTATCATCCACTTACTCGACCCCATCCACAGGAAGGTTAGGTTGAGTCGCATATGAAGCTGACTAAGCCGTGGATTCTCTTTGTTATCGTGCAGGATTACCCGAATCCAAAAATCTATTGTTCCCACCTACTGGAATTCAGGCCCATGATTTTCAGATCAAAAGGTACAAACCACGGCTCGGAAGCACGTCCCCATGTTAATTGACCTAGATCGTAAATGACCTCTACTAACCAGTCCATGACAGAGGGCAGAGGGTAATAAGCAATTCTCTTTCCGAAGCTGATTGGGCCGTTCATCCATCACTACCGATACCGGCCGACCGCCGCAATTTATAGGTATCAAGAGAACAAAGTTAGCAACAAACATAGCCCTGCAGATGAATTTGTATGCCGGCAGCGAGTCGCGGGGTCTGGCCCGAGGCACGAGCTCGGGAGGACAAGATTAATTTTCAAAAACATAATTGATGGTAGACATAAACTCGAACACAACAGCTATATAAACGAATCGTGGCCGTCAATAAAGTTTTTGTTATATTATTAATTATTCTAGCAAAGTTTGGCATAAGCATACCAAATAATTATAATGAATTTTTTTGTCTTCTGTCTGGATATAAATAGTTTAACAGTGTATAATCCTCTTCAATTATAATATCGTCTAATGAATCAAAAATGTCCATGGTGAGCAAAAACAGGAATATTTCTATAAAATAACCTACAAAATCTGCAAAATACGTGCGCCCGATGACAGAAACGTCAAATAACTCGACAGTTATCATGCTATCTGGTGTCCGAACGGCCAGATAAGTTTATTTGACAGTTAGCGACTTTACCTAGCCGTTAGAGCCTATCTGATGATTGGAAAATTGAGAATCTTTATAACTGTAGAATAAATCCTATCTGGTCATTTAACTGAGCATTGAAAAATCGGCCCTTAGTCTATTTAACAACGAAGATGAAGGAAAACATCATGAGGTAACCAGTAAGCTTTCTGAGAACCGTTGATGGGCTGTCACGTATAGATATTAATTACACGTATGGAAGTTAATATCTGCAAAATGTAGGCATGTAGGTACCATTAGATTATGAATTTGGACTAAAGTACCTACCTCAGAGTGCCCCTAAACGTATTTAAGTATAGAATATTAAAAAATGTCTAGGTAAAAATGTCTACCGCTCCCAGGGCTTATAATCATAATGATATTTCATTTTTTCTATTTTTTATATGTGCAATCTGATTTTTTTCTGCTAAATAGATGCAAGCCGCCCAGAGTATCCGAATAAAATGTCTACAAAAAATGCAAAATACAAAAATGAATCGAACAAAAACAAACAACATGCTTGTGAGTAAAAGAGACAAAGCATTATATCTTTTTTCCCTCATCGCGTGCCTCTTTTTTTGTATAATTTTTTACTAAGAAATTATGGATTTTTTGTCCCTCTCGGCTTGATAGTGTTACCGTTAGATTTTCTAATAGCCTTCTGACCTGATGCAAAAACCTGGCGTGGTCGGATTAAGGATTATGTCAGAACTCAACATCGGAGCCATCATGTTTTTGAGGTAATATTGTCAATGTCCAGATTGATCAACTGATTTTATTTTTGTGTAATTCTGTTCTTTTAATAGTCCGGGGCAGCTGAAGGAGTGAAATCGAAGGTACCTACGGAATCCTCAAATATTAGTGACGTCGCAGCAATAGGCCAGTGCGCGGTGACGTAGTCTTTATCAGCAAGGATGGATCTCGGCTTTGCTTCATATAAAATCGCCAAAAGTAGAAGAAACGTTCCAATCTACGGAAATTGGATGATTCTACGGCATTGGTATACGATGACGATTTCTGCGAGATTGTTTTGCGATCAGTGATCGGTTATTTCTTACACTTTTGGCGCTATACAAAAAAATAGTAACAGAAAAACTAAAGACATTTTAATTATTCCGTACCTTTTTGGGTGATGATGCTGTGACTGACTGACCTTGAAACAATTTTTTTTATAATTATTGCATTCATATTCTCAGTATGGTCTTCCATTTTTTGGGGGGGCGTTTGATGAATCAAGCTTCACAGAAGAGGTGCGTACAACATTGTATGAGTGATGGGTTTTTTTATGACTGACAATCTTATCTGATTCAGTAGGTACCTATCTAGGTAACTATTTTAATATAATTATCAGCATAATACTTTGACTGCCTTATCCAGCTACAAAAGAAACATTTAATTGGGTTTTTCCAATGTATTTCTCGATAAATAACTTTGTTTACTTACCTACTTTAGTTTTATAAATACGAGTACTTACCTTAGTATTTGTATGTACCTAAATATTATATCTAAGTAGGTAAGTATAAAGCTACTTTTTATTCAGGTTAGTATCATGCAAAAGAAGCCGTGGACGAAAGCTTGTTTTTAATAAATATCTCCTGATTTTGACTTTGCACTCCGGTATTTTCCCGCTATCTAAATGCTACAGGGGCCCGCAAATCTCTCACACAGTGTCCCGTGCCCCCGCCGAGACGTGCGCCGCCAATAAATGCGGGCACTCTGTTAAATGGCGGCCCCCGGGACTGACCTCGCAGATAAAACCGGCTAATCAAACTTTTTTCCCGAGTTAAACTTTAAAGAGACGATCCAGGTGAATAGACGGCTGCAGGGGAGGATGAAGGAGGGGGTAAATCCGACTACAAACATGAAAGTTCTAATTATTTTTATAATACCTAGTACACGAAAAAGTTTAAAGAGTACCTAGTTGTTCCTTTCTTTTCTTAGGCACTACCGCTTGGCAGTACTAGTAGAGTGAAGGGAAATTGTACTTTCCCGTGACACCACTATTCTTTATATTGGCATATTCCTGAAATAGTAATTTACAGCCAGGTTAAGCGTTTCTAGGTGTGATGTGCACGTTTAGAAATTATGAACAGGATCAGCGTAATTAAATGTTATTATTTTATTGCCTAGGTACCTACCTATATTATTTATGAACCAAGACGTTTCGAATGACACATTACAAACATCTTCCGGTATGAATTGTAAGACAGGTAAGCCTCATACTGGATGTGTCATTATGAGTTTAAATTTATCGCAGCAATTTGTTTACTGATGTGCATCATGAAAATTATGAATAGGTACTTACTTTATCTATTTCAGGAAAACCATGATAAAGTAGGCATACTTACCTTCTACTTTTGAAGTTAGGAGTATTATCTGATGCATAAGTGGAATTTTGAAATGGTCATTTAACCCCCGACGCAAAGAGAGGACTGTTATAAGTTTGACGTGTCTATGTGTCTGTCTGTATCATCGTAGCTCAACGGGGGAACCAATTTGGGTGCAATTTGTTTCGAAAGCAGGTTTTCTAGCGGTGGTTTACATTACACATGTTTATCAAAATTGGTGCAGCCGTTTCAAAGTCATCAGCTCTATCAGGGGTTATTTAAAAAAAACAATGTAGTTATTTGACCCTAAGTCCGTCCATCTATCTTCGTAGAGTTGTACAAGACTTGCTATGATACTTCGTAGTGGTCTGCTGGGGGTTTTAAGCGCATTTTACGCTTCGTTAAACGTCTGCGGAATCCTTTGGGTGAGACCAATCGAGGTCTGCCGAGGTTGAAACTGCATTCAACATCTTTATTTTATAGCTAGCTAAAATATGTAGGAGATAGAGGCTGGAAATTGAACTCTTTGTTTAGCAGAAAAGAGTATTTTGTAAGTGCAATGATAGTTATTTCTAATCTTGGCTTAGATAGTGTAGGTCTGGGTATATTGAGCTATGAGCTATATTTCGGGACACTCAGGTAGGTCAATGCCAGTGAGTAAAGCAGCGATGAAACAGTAGGTAGGTACTGTTGAGTAATATTGTAGGTGTAAACATTAGTTTTGGAATTCCCGGAAATTTTCCCGCTGTTGCCAGCACGTGGCTGTGACCAATCAAAACACTGGAAAACCCTAGTACATAATATAGTTTGTTAATAGCCTCATTGCAACATTCACTGTTTCATGTTTATGTACCTACGATCGTTAATAGCACAGCAATAAATTTTTCCATACCTAACATAGTAATTAGACATTTCCTATGTCTAATTGACTTTATTAAGTATTGAATGTTTTAGGTATTTTGGGTTCCGTTCACTTATGGAAAAAATAAATTGTTAAGGTCTAACATTTTGTCAGCTTCTAAAGCTAATGTGTCTGACTCTTAAAAATTTTAATTTATTTACATTTTTGAAAGGGTTGCAATGAGGTATTTATTTATTACTTCACTGAAGATGACCTTGACCTTTTAACTTGACCATTTGAAGAGTTTTATCTTGTCAAAATTTTCGAACACGCATTCTCGAGTCGGAGTTTCCTTTGAATCAATGCGGGTTTTCAAGCTTTGACTTTTTAATCTATCATAGGTAGGTACAAATATGTAAAATTTTGCAAAAAAATAATAATTTTATTCTGTGATAATTAGGGATACTTACTTTATTATTATAATAATAAGTACCTCCATACTTTCTACATGGTAGCGTTACAATAAGTAATGAAACAATAATTTCAGCTGGCCATTATTTATTCACAGCAAGTATGAATTAATTTTCAGTTCAGATAAAATAAACGAAGGAAAAAATCGCTTAAAATTTCAATATTCATTTGTAGCGTTTGTTTGCACTACGGGCCAGTCCGTTGAAAGGGTCACTACACCATTACAGTCTATTTGAATATGAATGAAAATCTTATTGAAAAATCTGGTCGGAGCACCTCAGCGCCTCCAGAGTTCCTTACCCTGGCGCAGAATAAATAATATCCAACCTTGACTTGATTTTGTTTTGTTTTGCAATACCGCTTAGAAAGAAGTACCTACCTATGCAATTTATGTTGTTCAATTTGTGTGTTGAAACTGCCCTAGTTTGCTTATTATTTTATCCCTTTTCACCCAATTTTATTTGTAACATAGGTAGGTACCTACTTACATTATCATCTTCTTATAATAGGTAACAAATCTTAGGTAAGTACTTATTTAATTATAGGTATCTAACCACAAACACCGAACCTACTCACAAATGGTTTTTGACGTGATTGACCCGGGTTTTTCTGCATCTAACTCAGTTTGTAACAATCAACAATCTTTTGACCTCAGTACAAAAAATGAGCGGATTTAGATAAATTGTGCACGTTCATTGGCTTCTATTGAGGATATCAAAAAGCTAAATATAAGTGAGTATGTGAATTACCTAGAGGGGCTCACTAGCCAAAGAACTTTGTCAGGTTTCAAATCCTCTGAAAATAATGAAGATTTTTTATAACTGCAAGATAATGAAGATTTTGTGGGACATCGCAGTGGGACCACGGTTCCGGAGTCATTTTCTATAACTGCACGATAGGTAGGTACATCATTACGATTACGGTAAGTACATCATTTTGGAAATTGTATAATATGCTCATTAATGAAAATCTTATTGAAAAATCTGGTCGGAGCACCTCAGCGCCTCCAGAGTTCCTTACCCTGGCGCAGAATAAATAATATCCAACCTTGACTTGATTTTGTTTTGTTTTGCAATACCGCTTAGAAAGAAGTACCTACCTATGCAATTTATGTTGTTCAATTTGTGTGTTGAAACTGCCCTAGTTTGCTTATTATTTTATCCCTTTTCACCCAATTTTATTTGTAACATAGGTAGGTACCTACTTACATTATCATCTTCTTATAATAGGTAACAAATCTTAGGTAAGTACTTATTTAATTATAGGTATCTAACCACAAACACCGAACCTACTCACAAATGGTTTTTGACGTGATTGACCCGGGTTTTTCTGCATCTAACTCAGTTTGTAACAATCAACAATCTTTTGACCTCAGTACAAAAAATGAGCGGATTTAGATAAATTGTGCACGTTCATTGGCTTCTATTGAGGATATCAAAAAGCTAAATATAAGTGAGTATGTGAATTACCTAGAGGGGCTCACTAGCCAAAGAACTTTGTCAGGTTTCAAATCCTCTGAAAATAATGAAGATTTTTTATAACTGCAAGATAATGAAGATTTTGTGGGACATCGCAGTGGGACCACGGTTCCGGAGTCATTTTCTATAACTGCACGATAGGTAGGTACATCATTACGATTACGGTAAGTACATCATTTTGGAAATTGTATAATATGCTCATTAAAACGAGTGGTGAAGGAAAACATTGTGAAGAAACCAGTTAGCATTCACTGTGTGCGGCAAAGGTCCATACCATATAAATCGTATAGGTTTAGACGTAAAGGCTTATGTTCTGTTACGTAGGTAAGTTATGAATAAATCCATCACAAAATCTCGTCTGGAAGGCCGCAACTCCCAGGAGGGCACATTTCGCGGATTTCCATTTCCTACGATTCTGATATAGGTAGGTACTTATTTTGGTTTATTCACTCTCATCATATAAGTAGGTAGGTACCTACTAACTCTATGTAGCATGTATTTTAAATTTTGTATATTATTCTGGATGTGACATTTTATGATATTTTTTCCACCATTTGATCTCATCATCATTCTCCTGCCCTTATCCCACGCTAAGTGGGGTCGGCACAACATGTTTTCTTCTTCCACTCACTCCTATCACTCGTCAACTCTGAATCTACTCCTCTAACATTCATATCCTCTTTCACACAGTCAAACCACTTTTTCTTCGGCCTTCCTCTACTTGCATGCCCATCCACACTCATACTTATAGCACGTTTGGTGACATGGACAATATATATAGACATCCATTTAGGGAAGTTCATAGATTTAAACCAATCCAAAACGAGGCTGTGATAAATTCACACGTCTTATGTCTTAACATAAGTAAGTTTAATATACTTAAGTAAGTAATACTTTGTAAACTATGTTCTTTCTTATTTTACAGTAAATAAACCTTTTTTCATTTTCATTTTCATTGTAATATAGTTTGTAAACAAGTACGGTTTGTTCTCCAAATAAGTAGGTAAACTAAAGTAAATTAATATTCCAAAGATAAAATAAAAAAAGAGACACGCATTCTTGGTAAATTGCAAAAATATGTAGGTAGGTACTTACTGAGTACATTTTCGAAGTAAAATATTAATCTTTAGCTTCCGTGCCGTTGAGTTTCAGATGCCTCATCACAATGACATAAATAAACTTCATCGCAGACCTTATACGATCTTAGGAACTAATCTTCCACCATCATTTTATTAAAAGCCTTTACCGGTTATCTAATACCCGGCCATGTACCTTAGGTTCCATAAATCCTTCCCAGCTAATAGAGATCGCGGGCACATAAACCATCGGTGGCCGGCCAAGGGGACGTAACCTGCTGAAATATGATGTTGCCAGCAAAATAAGAAGCTCCGGCCGATTGAGCGGCCTGCCTCGAAACAGAAGCGGATTTCCGGTTTAGAATATATTTATTTCTCATTCAAAATCTAATTGGATTTCAAAATCTAAACTTTAGTTACATGGAAACATGTAGTTTTCACAAATTGATTTTGTCAATTTTTGTAGGGAGCTGTAAGTTTTCCAACTATGTAGAAATCCGACTGATACCTATCCTACTCCTCCTACTTTAAAGGTAGGATAGGAACCTAGATATTGCTCTTTTACGCAAAAACTACTTGCGTAAACCTTAGTACCTACCATGCGAGCGAAACTGCGTGCGGATAATAGTATAATCATTAAACTCGCGCAAGTGCCAAATACGGACTTGACTTGTCTCTGACATTATTACATTATTCTTTTGTATTTTGAATCCATTATTTATTTGAAATTTTCTTCCTTGCATTTGGTTGATAACTTGATTTTGGTGGTTTCCTAGCAAAGTTTTTAAGCTATTGCATAGCTTCTATCGCGGGCCTTGAGCGTGGAGACCGAATCCAGAAATTCCTATACGAAAATAACCTAACACCCCCCATGCTTTATTAATAGCTTTACCGCGGCAGTCTCCGAGTGCCATACGTCTTTTTTTTATAATTATTAGCTTGACAGCAACTAAAATCCTAAGAATTACCTACATACCAGACTTGGCCACTTGCTCATACGAACGAACGAACGAACCTACATTATTCAGATTCAGCTCAACGAGCACTAGGTACAATTCAGTCTTAATTCGCAAATGGTAAACACTGACATAGGGTAGGTACCTACGTACTGTTTTTATCGATGATGTAGTGTGGTAGAATTTAAATACCTCAGATATTACGAGTAAATAATATAATAAGCTGACCTCAAAATGTCAATGTATTATACCATAATTATCATTAAAATAACACGCGGGAAATACGCAAAATTATCGCCGATTTAAATAACTATGTACAATGTTTTGATTGATCCGAAGAAGCTCTATCTGGTAAGAGTATGATCACACCTAAACGTAGTGGTTATATTCTCTATGATCACACCTAGCAGTCGCGTCTCACCAGTGTGATAATTCAGTAATTATAATGTCATAGACAAATAAAGTTTTGAAAGTGAAAAAATACCATAAATCTTTTATTATATCTAATTATACCTACTACGAACTAGGTCCGTATCTGTTCGCTGGACCTGACATCTTTTCGCAAAAAATGTTACCGCTTCGGCAGCTAACTGCTTTATTTTCCGGGGTCACGTCAAAAATATTATTTTTTCACCCTCACAACAATCTGCGCCGCTATTTTTATGAAATTGATTGTCGAATAGCTGATTCGCTCTATTGGCATTTAATAAAATCAACTAGACGTAGATAATGTGATAGCCTAATCTGTAGTCAGAAACTGTTGAGTTAGACAAAAAATATAAATAGCATTAATTATCAATCAGTAGGTACCTACTTACAACAATGGGCGACCTTATCAATGAAAGTGATATCTTACCTACATAATAAACCTTTGTATGAACATGGTAAAAGTTAACGAATTAATTAAATAACAGTTATCCGTAGCGAAATTAACTTCTGCAAAATGTAGGAAATTACCCTAAAACAGAACTTTTAAATAGGTGGAAAAACTCGATTGTAGCAAAATACGATGGAAATATAGGCGTAACTTGAAACCAAGCACACAGAATGCAAGTTGAAATATATGGCCAGGAAAATCTGACAGGAAACAAAAAGTAGAAGCAGCCAGGTTCTGACACCATTCCCTGAAAGCCTTTTTTACAGTGCGACGAACTTTTGTTATGATATCGTCAAACCAGATGTTTCTTATCACAGGAAAAACAAGTAGATTAGGATATTATAGGTACCTATTAATATTTCCTCAAATTACGTGGATAAAAAACACAACGGGGTTTTTCAATGCTGATATTTTGGGTTTTATTGTGAAATGTATTATTTTCAAACAAAAAGTCATTACAGCGAATCGTTAGGTAGGAGGCAAATATTGTGTGACCAAATTAGATACATAGAAACAAAAGTATCAAAGTTCATATAAATTATGTATTTGGAAGTCCTTCTTATACATTAGCAAATATTTGTTTTGTTTTTATAGTGTATCATACTACGAGTATTTTAAGCTCATCAATGAGAACTCTAGGATAAGCTTGGCCTAGAGATTACAATTGATCATGGGAATTACTCGAGTAGAAATATCGGTTGTTTTAAAACCAGAATTCGTATTTTCCTAACATTATTTCTAAATACGTAGAATCGTCAGTTAAGCCACTGGGTCTTCAGAAACAGAAAGGTGGGTACAGAAAATGTGACTCTACTTTTTAATCAGGGTCTATAGCACGGTTGGAGCCTTTCTTTTCGAATTAAAAATAAATATTTTTTCGTCTCCACTTGAGCAAGTCAAAGTCAAAAATCATGTAGGTAAGTAGGTACCTACTTATTTGCTGTGTAATTCTACTACCTAAGGTCCTACTTGGATTAAACGATCCAAACTCGTGTGAGGTGGTCATCAGACCATCTTCTGATGAAGTTCAAGAACTCAAGAAATTGAATATTCATGTCCTGAAAAATAAGTATTGTCGCGGGAACAGTAAGTTTGTAGCACTGTACCAGGTAGACAGACAAAGCACACAGTTTCGGGGCCTTTCGGCGGGCACAATCGAGGCACTATCGAATGAAAGCAGAGAAGCATTGACCTGCCTTCCATTCCACGGTTATCAATAGTGCCTGAATGTAGGTGCGAAATAAAGGAAGACTATGAGACGCCCGCGACTTCGTCCGTGAATTTCGTCATAAAATTTGAAAAATCATCAATTAGGTAAAATGTAAATTAGAATTTCCAATATCCCATTTATGAGACCACACATACAACAAAGTTTGATGCAACTCGAACCAACTGAAAAGAAGTTTCGATAGGTACCTATCAACTTGGACAGCCCCACGGAACCCCATTGAAACAAAAATCGATAATTTCTATAGTGAACCAAATCTAAATTTCGCGGGTTACCCGTTAGCATGACCCCTAAAAGAGAATGGGCTTAAGTTAAGAGGGATCTACTTACCTATATCGATTAATTTGACTTTGATTGTACACAGGGGCACTCAATGTTTGAACGATCGTTGTAAAATCATTCGATTTATTGCTCATTCGAGATGCTTACCTTCTTTTGAAATGACTTGAACAGAAACTCACAGAGCAAAAAAGCGTTAGTACATTTGATAGGTAGGTACTTAGGTAGGTATATACTTCTTATTCATTATGTAAAAGGTATGTCGCCGTGTTGGTCAAGTGGATTTGTACCTCGACTTTCGATCCGAAGGTCTTGCTTTTAACTTTTAAAGTTAGCTGACCCCGCGAACTTCATACCGCCACAATTAAAAAGCAGGCCATAATTATTAAGAAACTGAATGTTCCGTTTGTGAAACCAATCATAAGCTTTTTTTTAATACATCTGTAATAGTTTTAAAAAAGGCATAATGATAGGTTTCACAAACGGAAAATTCAGTATTTTATATAAAACAATAAAATAAAATAGGCGGCGGCACTAGTTTGACGTATACGGACACCTCAAGACTAAATGCGATAGTTACCTATAAACCTTTGTATAGGTCGCGCCATGTAAAAAGAACGCTGGCTGTTAAGTTGCGCAGTGGGCAATTTATTTTCAACATCGCATAAAACTTTTAGATAGCGAAATGGTTTTAAATAAAAGAGTAAGAATGATGTAATAGTATTTTATGCAACAAGGGCTTAAAGTAGTGTATTATGTAGCGGGCGCTATATTGAACCCCAAGTAAGAGAGATTCTAGATAGACTCTAGATTTTAGGTTTAAGATTTTAGGTTAGTTAAGTTAAGGCCTAAATCCTGAGTAGGTACGAGGGGTTTAAGATCGTCCAAGACAAATACACAGTAGAATACCAATGCATCGTGATGCACGGGCTTATTTAAGCCGTGCCAGTGATGCATACTCTACTTTTTTCACTTTCTGCGGGGCAATTGAAACCAATGACTGTTATAAGGAAAGTACATAAAGGTGGTTGTATGCGTCAAACTGTTTAGATGCAATGATATTTTATTGAGTTAGTCTGTATGTTATCATTTTTTTTGCACAGCCTACAAATTAAAATAAAAACATGAAAACTTTTTACGAAATTAATTTTTACCCGCGCGAAGGATGTATTTACGTAGAGGTTTGTTCGACATTCGAATAAATCCTTAAAATTGAATTTCGTAAAAAGTTTTCATGTTTTTATTTTAATTTGTAGGGCTGTGCAAAAAAAATGATAACATACAGACTAGCAGCAACAATATTCAATATAAAAAAATTTTTTGGTAATTTTAACTAGAAAGTACCTAATTGAAATTTCTTGGATAAAAATGATGTTTTAAAGTTTCCAGGCTATCTGGTACTGCGGGATCAGGGTTACGATTTTGTGTATGGCCTTTGTCTGTCTTCTAGATATTAATCGTCTTTGCCTTTACTAATCTTTTAACATAAAAGAAGAAATACATAAAAAATATATTTAGAGCCATTGTGTTATTGAGCCATTGTGTTATAAACGCTGCAATTGTAAGTACTTACTCATTTATTTTTTAATAAAAATAAAGTAGATAGATATTTTAGAACCGTTCATTTCCACCAAGTTGTATAACTAATGTATATAGAAAATGCATATATGGCGATTTCACTCAGTGTTATTTTTCACAACAATGAAATGAAGCTTGATTCTTGTTAAAGTTAGTTGTCCATTTTGTGATAAAACTGCTAAGTCCGCGGAAACTTTGAATCAAAGTTCCCAAAGTTACAGTTATACATAAAAACTCAGGCCGTGACATCTTTACTAGATGATTTATGCAGCGTCAGGAGGCAATCTTTGCCTACACTTAACGGGACACTGTAGTGCCTGTACATATTAACACTGTAACAGTTATACTTACATAATTATTGAAGTATAATATAAGTAGGTAGGTATAGTATTATGTTATATAAATAAATAATAAATATAAAATAAATATTCTATGGACATTCCACACAGCGTCATTTAGCCCCAACGATCAGAACACATTATAAAACATATGCAAACGGGTATTTATCACGAATTTTACCTTTAATATTCACTCGACGTTTCGAACGGATTGCACCAGCCGTGGTCGCGGGAAGACTGATGCAATCCGGTCGAAACGTCGGGTGAATATTAAAGGTAAAATTCGTGATAAATTTCCGTTTGCATATGTTTTATAACAACTTAATCTGTTCTATAAGTTACATTGACTTGAAAGTTTAATACGCAGGTAACATAATTATCACTTTTTTTATTCCAGATGAGACTCTTAATACTTGCTGCAGTGCTTGCACTATCGGCTGGAATAGTACAGAAAAAAAATGTCATTATCAATAATATCAACTATGAACAGGAAACTTTCATAAAATTCCACGAGACATACCGTCATAATATGTTGTCCATATCCATAGACAACAAGAACAATGTTCTGTACTACACATATTATGATACTGGTAAGACTGGTTTTATTTCTAATGCCGTGAACTTGGAGACAAAAGAAAGCTACAACATGCCAGGCTATGGCACTATCGTAGATCCGAAAACACACAAAATATACATACAGAAGTATGATGGCATCTACGAGTTTGATCACCAGACCCAAGTTGTAAGAGACCTGATGAAGACAGACCTTGACATCTGGAAGGTATTTGCAAAAGATGGAGTTTATTTCACAACGTTTGATGAAACCGCATATGTTTACAAAAACGGAAATGTAGAGAAAGTTTCTGAAATTGGAGACATGAAAGCTATAAGTATTGCTGTGGATAAAGACGACAATATCTTTTTCTCGAACTCGTCTGGTCTATTCTTCCACAAGAAAGGAGGTGAGCAGACGACATTTGTTGACAGGAATGTCGTCTATTCATTTAGCATGGATTCTAATGAAAAATTATACTTTACAACTTACGACGGCAGCGGCATCTACTCCACACAGGTTACTAATGGAAATGTAATAATTACAAAGTTGACAAATGACTGCTGTACGTCTATCAGTGAAATGGCCATTAAAAGTGACGGTTCCTTCTTCTACTCTGATTCGACTAATGAAATTGTCACACTTAAACCTAGGGAAGAGTGTGCTGGGTTGAAACACAATGACTTTATGTGTTTCTGGCGGAGTTGTTTTTGCATTTAACGGCAATTTTTTATGCCAGCCTGAGGTTAACATAATCTAGTTCCTAAATAGGTAAAGTTAATTCGGTGGCTCTAGGATCATTAGTTTAGCCACAATAACCATTAAAATAATCATGCTGAGTAGTAGCCATTTTTGTCATTTTTCTTGTTTCTTTCTTCTTTTATGTAGGTAGGTAATATGTAATGACAAAATAAAGATATTTCTTTCTTTCTTATAGGCAAAATGAAAAAGTGTTTAAGCGTAAGGACGTTTTACCCTATAAAACGGTAAAACGTCCTTGGACGAACCCTATTTAATTTTTTTCCGGTCTTAAAAATAATATGTCCCCTTCTAACTTATCGGTACCTAATAAGGAGACAAGACATTTGAAACTGACAACCGGACCGGAAAACAGTAGAATTCCGTGTAGTGCACAAACGCCCTGACTCATACAACAAAGAACTCCGATTGAATTATCCGGCTTTGGTGCTTGAAACAGTTTTAAAGAGACAGACTACAAAAAAACTTTTAATACAGTATCCGTAAGACTTAGAAACAATCTCCAGAGAAACGTCACGCTACAACTCCGAAGTATTTCCCGTTTGAGCACGTATTTTTTGAGCACCTATGCATTGAGCACCCAAGCTTTTCCCATTTGAGCACTCATCAATATTTTAACGTAGTGCTCAAACAGATTTCTTGTGTAAAGAGGAATGCCAGACATGTACTTTAGCGATATCTTAGCGATTATAATTGTTTATTTGGCGTTGATAACGGGGACACAATAGATAGTAGATTGTTATTTTGCGTACTTTGCGTCCCTAGAAACTGATAAATGAAATTAAGATTCATTGGTACCAGACACAAAGTCATAAAACTCCTACCAATACTTGTAAGTAGCTACTTTTATCTACTAGTTCTTGTGACAAAATTGTATAACTACATACACAGAGCTAGGTATAGGTAAAGTACACTCGGTAGGTAGTAGGTACTTGTTATCATTATGTACTCGTAAAAGGTATGAATTAGCGTCTGAATAAAGTTGGTCAAAGCCGTCGAAAGCAAGTCCGCTGAGCATCATTCAGGCCCGAAGCGAGCGTCAATCCATCATCCAGAGCTCTGCGTTCAATAGAATCGTTAGGGATGTGCTGGATCGCACACCTCTCTCCTGAAGAGTTCTATGCATCGTCACTAGAAAAGAGCTTCAAAAATAACTCCAAGTAGCGACGTTTTATTCAAAGGATGTTTTATTCGTTGCCGAAGAGAGTTAAGTACTTATCATATTTTATTTAGGGATGTTTAGTTGGCCTCTTGCTCATACGAACTTACTTTTTAGGATGTTTTACATTTACAACACAGAGACTTCCAAATTCCACAATGCATGGGTGAGCTACCGGTCACACTCATTAAGTTGAAGTAGTACCTACTTACCTATTTAGATGATTCAACGGATTTATTCGGATTTATAATGTCATTTTATACATGTATAACACCACAGATTAGGTATATAATACACTAGATAACACTACCTAATTTATCGGCGTTAACTAACGTTGATCGGCGGTTAACGGGCCTAGACCAAAAAAACGTTAAACGGGGTGAAACAACCACCCACGCTGAACTAGCCTTTTCAATAAAGAGGTATTTAGTGTGCGGTGTAAATGAGTGGATAAAAGCTGGCACCCCTGACACATCGATTACCGGTGGAATAGTCGGTGTAATGGATGCGACGAATGAGCGACCCACTCCACTCGCATCAATCACCAAGGAACTGCACTGAAATTAATTCTGGAGGTAATCACATGTTGGTCCATAGCCAGTGCCGGGAACTTGAAGGATGGATTACTCTTTGGAACCGGTAGGAGACTTGTGTTTTCTGCAGTATAATACCCCATAGATAATTATTCCCGAACGATCTTTAGAATAAACAGAGATAAATTGCATTTATGTTTACAAATTTGAAAAATTACATTTTAAAATTTATTTTTAGGTGAGTGTGTGTCAATAAGCATTACTTACATCATGATGTATCCAGCTTTATTACATATACCTAATGTATATTCTAATAAAAAGCCATGTCTAATTTACCTACCACGCATTTATTTATTATTATTTATTTATTTATTACACTAGATACAGTTACAATTTTGGTTAGTATTTGCCTTAAAACTTAAGTTAAGTTTAACAAGACATAAGTGGCAATTCTGAGTGTCGCAAAAGCTAAACTAAGCTAACTAAAATTGTTGCCGTCCCTTTCATAGCGATGGGAATAAAAAAGGTGGCAATAGTTTTAGTTAGGTTAGTTTAGCTTTTGCGACACTCCGAATTGCCCCCATAAGTTCTCGGTTAGACAACAAAGAAAAATTTATAAAGTTGGTTCCATTTGTATACCTACATAGCTTAACAGATTAAAAATGATGATGAAGAATAATATTTTCTTAAAAACAACATGTTGTGATGATACTACACGCCTAGCCTACACACACGCATGTGACAACTCGTGGGCAAAAAAACTTACGTCAACGGGGAAGGCAAGGTGCGCGTTGAAGTTTTTTGTTTGCCAGCATCTTTACCGTAGCACCCTCTACGCTGTCTTCTACGGAAAATGTAATGTTGATTTTGGGACTCTGACTTTGTCTTGACTAAGTTGACTAACTTGAATTCACATGGTAGTGGCTAAATGCGTGGCAAAAGCCGGCGAAGCCAAAATAAAGAAGAAGAAGAAGAATGTTGATTTTGGACAGGCAATAGAGTAGGTAAGGTAGGTTTGTGTACGTACATATACCTACGCTTAAGATATGATGCAGACAATCACCTACACACGATGCTGAAAACAGCATGTCTCTAGGTACAAACAAACGATCGACCGACACGTCTAGATCTAAAGTTAAAGCTACTTTTGATATTTTTGGCTAAAATGTAAATCCGCGCAAATGAAAATTTACAAAATAATTAGGTAGGTACTTAATAAAAATATTCTAATAGGTAGGGTGGATCCGCGACGTTCTTTTCAAAAACGCAGATAGGTATTTCTATTCACTCCGTTTCGCACTGATACCTTGCGGTCCAATCTGTTAGGTATTTAATATTTGAATTTCTCAAGTGCTTTTCACTCCGTGCAAAATGGAAAATGTAGCCATTTGATGCTGTGGAATTTCCCGCCAAAACACGCGCCATTCTGACGAGCCAGGAATGGTACTCTATCAAATCAACGTCGATAGCTGCATGCCACGCTAGGTGTAGCTTGTTAGTAAAAAAAATTGCACGCAGGCACTTTCAAGTTGTTAGAATTAGTTTAAAGGTAGGTATTAGGTACCTACTAGGTAAAGCTTGGTACACAATACACAAACCTCAAAGTTCAATGTTATTTTTTCTAACCACAGACTGTTAGGTAAAACCACAGGACAATTTTGAAGTTAAATGACCGACTCTACACTGGGATTTCCACTTTCTCTCCGTGAATTTTATGTGTAGCAGGTAAGTACCTACTGAGGTAGTAGGCACTTACTTATACTAACCTACATTATTACCTCGATAGGTAGGTAGTGTAGGTACTGACCAATCTTTTAAAAGTTATGATGAGGAATTGTTTGGATTGGTAGGTAGCTACATTCATTTTTCGATTGCTATTATAATAAAATTCTGTGTTGTAATAAGAAATAACTCATTCTTATGCAGAAAAAAACACCCCTGTATTCCCTTCGGTAGATAGGTATCCTCCGAGATCTACTGTCAGCAATGTATGACTTTACTTTAACGAGATAAGAACTGGATATTTTCCGAATGCCTCATAACCGCATTAAGTATCTAGGTATTTTACACTATTTATGGTAATCCTTAGTAATTTTATACAGTCATCTAAAAAATCAATAAACCCCACGATATATATCATAGATATAAATATTTATGACATCGTGGGTAGGTATAAATTTATTTCCAAGAAGCCTTTAGTTCGTATTTGGCCCCTTTCCAAATTCCGATAGATCGGCGCGCGGCGAGGCGTGACACTGCGGTTTGCTGATCAGCTGTTAGTAGGTGTACCCACCAGAAATACTATAGTAGGTAAGTACAGCATTTTACATCTGATGTGTATTGATAGGCTATTAAAGTCGTTAAGCCATGACGGAGGCCTTAAGGCGGCCTAAAAACTCCGTCACTAGAGTTGGCCACTTGCTCATACGAACTCACTTAGGTACTTTTACTTATAGGCTGAGCTGAGATAACTAAAATCGTTTTTAAAAAGTTGTGAATAGTAAAAGTAACTTTTTTTCAAATTTAGAAGAAAAGTTTAAAAAACTGTCAAAAACCAAGGCGAAGTTACGGAGATAGACGGTACAGTCGCCTGCACTTAGATGTGTACTGTGTACTACACAATTTAGCTCTAGGTAGGTAAGGTAGGTACCTACTGATTATAGGTTCTGTCTGGCCACGTAGCGTAGGACATAAGTACCTACACAAATGCCTTTCAAAGATCAGAGTTTCGTGAATCTCAACATCTGTCGCCATTAGCCTAGATTATAGGGCACCTATTCATAGGCTAGGACATAATGGATGGACCCGTTGAACTGCAACTTGCCTACATTGTGCCAGCCTGCTGGAGTGCTGGTAGCCACTTCCTACGGTTTCTACGGTCCTACGGTACTCTACAACGCTTTGTAGGTAATCAAAGCAATAAAGACACAATCACACAACGTTGAGCCAATGTGTAAAGTTGTCAACATTTTATGGCGTGAGAAATTACGCACACCATCGCTGAATGTCGTTAGGTATAAATCAAAAACACATTTGTGCAGCTTGGTTCCGTACGTTATGAGCACAGAGTACCTACCTACTATTGTATAACTGAAAGTTAAGAGCGTGCTACTGCTGGGTAGTCTGCGGCATAAGCGGACTTCATTCTGCACGCTATACTTTCCTAAGCTTTTTTGTGATGTAGGTATGCTATCTTTAATTAAATAAAAAAATTTAAATTTGTATAAGTACCTTACCTAGTAGGTAGGTAGGTTAGCTTATGTTATACTGTCCTGTGTTTCAAAAATGTGATAAGAACTTAAATGGTTAAGTTTAAGTTGGTAAGTAGGTGTACTTATTATAGGTACTTACTAACTTCATTGTTTGTTTGTTGGCTAAGGCCCCTGGGTGTGTTAGTAACATAACTAACCTATTATTCAATCCCACTGATTCCCACTGAATCAAATTTAATAATGTACCTATAGTTCGTATTAAAACTACCTACTTACATTTATTTATTTACAGAAACTACTTACTAGTGGCAATTCTGGATGTCGCCAAAACTTAACTAAACCAATTTGACAGCACTAAAATTGATGCAATCCTTTTTATTTCGATCGTTATGAATGGGACGGCAACATTCTTAGTGCTGTCAAATTAATTTAGTTAAGTTTTGGCGACCTCCAGAATTGCCACTACTACCTACATATTTACATACTTAGCTGTACAAAATACAATTAGAACCAGCCAATTATGGGATAGTTTAGTACCTACTCCAGTCTCCAAAGTCCAAACGATCTGTATAGGTACTTATGTAGAGCAAGCATCTGATTAATCACCCGATCTGGAATAGGTTATCTATTTATTATTATTCCAGATTGGATTGATAATAATTATGATGGCCCAGAGGCGTCGTGTCGTGCGTGCGCTGAAAAGTAAAACCCCGGGATTTAATTACCTACCACTATCGTAAAGTAGGTACATACTTCAACGTACCTATAGATTGGTGGATTCTACCTAGTATTATTTTATCTGTGATTCCACATAACCATAGCTGGGCATTAACTCGTTAATCCGTTAATCGTTAATTAACGAAGTTAACATTTTGATTAACGGATTAACTTTTAAGTTAACTTTCAAAAATGTTAACGGACACGTTAACTTCCGTTAATATGCGAGAAGTCCGTTAATCGTTAATCCAATGCCTAATAGTTACGCACGGCACCGACAAGTGCCAGGCGGCGCGTGGCAGCGTGTGAAACAAAAACTAAACTAGATATATTATGCCGGCGCGTGCGAGTGAGAAAGAAAACTGCGAAGAGATTTGTTTCGTTTGATCATTTCATTACTTAGCGCGCCGGTGCTTAGAGTGACTAGTGTTTTGTTCGTTTGTTTGTTTGTTTGTTGTTGTTATAAATTACTGTAAGTGATCATTTGCGTGTTGATAATTTATAAAGAAGAGTAGTGTAATTTATAGTCTTTCCAATCGTTTATTTAACTTTTGACAGATCATGCACATAAAGTTTTATAATAATTTTTGATACAATGTACTACAGGGAATACTGTACTGTCATGGACGGGATCCGCCCACTTAGAGATGTTTCATTCGTAATTAATGACAACTGGTTTTGAAATAAATCGATTATCGATTATATTAAAACATACAATAAAATTATTGTGATTATTTTTATATCAAATCACGTAAAAACCTTTATTATTTTGCATTAAAATGCCCTAAATGTCTCTGTTGTAATGCATAAATAATTTGCGTAATGAAAACAGTTCCATGGGATCGAATTTATTCGCTGAAAATTAATGAATCTAAAATAATCGTTTAGACTTACTGTAGTTGGTTCAAATAAAAATCATGTGAATGAACTGCGGTACCTACTTGTAATGAAAAGGTGCAAAATGTTGATATTCATAGTAAATAATGAGTGTGTTAAATCGATTAAAACTTCATGAATAAAATCGATCGATAAAATAAATCGAATCGGTAACGGGTCAGGGTATCACTATTTGAGTCAGTATTACAGCTGTCAAAAGTTAAATAAACGGTTGGAACGAGTATAGTTAGATAGAAAAAGTGTACCTACTGTGCAGTGTAGTAATTATAATAAATATTAGTAGCAGCTTTTTGTTTTGGCTAAACAATAGTTCGTGATATTATCTACTTACATCCTTTGTCAGTACAGTACCTACCTAATCATCAGTCAGACCAGAGAGATGAAGCTAAAAATTGTATTCAACTATTTTCTAAACAGGGCATTAGGCTCGAGTCGGGTACCCGCCGACGTGCCCGGCGTTTTCGTTTTTTTTATAATTTTTAGTCTGTAGGTACTTGTTTTTTCATCTATTTCTTTCCGGTTTTCCCGGCAGCTTTCATTGGTGAAGAATGTAGAGATGCTAATTTGATTGATAGTTTCAATTCAAAGTCAAACCGACATTTTCTTTCTATAGTTTATATATTTTATTATAGTCTTAAACCATACTAAGGTTTCGATGCTTTAACCGAAATATCATCTTACTGAAAGTTTCGTCTTCGGCGTCAAGGGCTTCGTGTTCGAGTGGTAAGGCAGCCTGGCTTAAGGGTGATCGTTTGTATCTCGCGGGTTCGAATCCCGTCGAAACCGTAAAACTTTTAGTAAGATTTTTCATTTGTAATTTTCTTTCTATCAAAATTCGTTTGTTTTCCGAATTTAGTGTGCCAGTTGGTTAAGAATTTTTTTTTTCACGAAATATCACTAACCGGTGAGTTTCTAATACTTAAGGTTCAACTCACACCAAAAGAGCGGTGAAGGGCAGCGAAGCGGAGGGCGGTTTCAGTTTGTTTTAATTTGCCGGAATTCCCGCGAAGCCGCGGGCATCCGCGCGACTCGGTCTAGTTTCTCATGCGATATTAAGTATTATAGTAATAAAAATAAAGTTCAAATTCATATGACACTGAAACGCGCTCCGCTTCGCTGAGCTTTGTTGCTCTTTTGGTGTGAATTGAGCCTAACGCAACGATATAATGATGCAATTTGACACATATTAACGGATTAACGATTAACGTTAACTTGCGTTAATTCTTCCGAAATGTAACGCTTTAACGTTTAACGAAGCTAACTTTTTTTGTAACGGATTAACGATTAACGAAGTTAACCATTTGATTAACGGTGCCCAGCTATGCACATAACCTACCTACCTATACCTATAATCAACTTTCCAACTGCCATAGGTAGGTACCTAATGCCGGGGGAGCCTTATGTAGTTTCGAAGCACATTCTAAATATATCACAAGTGTAGGTAGGTAGGTACTTACGCCGTTTCGAAAGCCGCTGACGAATGACGAATTTTCGAAAACGCTTTTTAGGCATTTCTTATATTATTTTTAAGGTAGCTTTCACCGGATAAAAACAGAAATAATGTAGGTGCTACATTCCTCGGGAAAGCACAGTCAAGATGATCCAATTTGATTTTGTAGAATTGGCTCTGATTCATCTTGTTTAGTAGATTAGATACTTACCTAATAAATGTACTTTAAATAGGTAGGTAAGAAAGAAAGAAAGAAAGAAAGAAAAATTATTTATTCTTGTAGGACCTCAAGGATCACTTAAGTATCGTTTTACATGCTAGGTGATTCTAATGCCTGTTCCAACGCGACTCCCTACACCAGGGAAAGAATCAGGCAAGAACCTGGTGGTGTGGGCCTAGCTTTTTTTTAAAAGCGATCCCTTAACAATCTAAAATAATCTAAATAGTCAAGCTTCAGTGGGAAGCCAGTCGAACAAAGTAAGGCATGTCAAAAAAAGTAAAAGTAATTGTAAAGTTAACAAGATAACACCTCAACAAAATGTTGTCTGGCATCACACGCTACACTTGGCCGACTTAAGTGGTAGGTACCTACTTATCAAGGTAGTAAAGATATTGTATACCATCAACCGTCGAGGGGCAGAGCGACATCAGGCCACGTAATTTTATCATTAATAAAAGCCTCAATGGAATAATACGCTTTCTCTACAAGAATATTCTTTATGTACGTTTTAAACCTTCGAGTCGGTAGGTTAGTTACGTTGATTGGGAGTTTATTGTAAAAACGTACAGTATTTCCCATAAAAGAACCGTTTACTTTTTCTAGTCTAAATTTAGGCACACAAAGTTTATTTTTATTTCTAGTGTTAATTTTGTGCACATCATTTTTTTTCTTAAAGTTGTTTATATATTTGTGAGTGTGCAATAAGTTTACATAAATATATTGCGAAAAAACAGTAAGAATATTTATTTCTTTAAATCGCTCTCTTAAAGAGTCCCGACGTTTCATTTTGTAAATGGCACGGACAGCTCGCTTTTGTAAAACGAAAATAGTTTGAATATCTGCTGCTTTACCCCAAAGAAAAATACCATACGACATCACACTATGGAAATAACTGAAATATACTAACTTAGCTGTTCCTTCGTCAGTAAGTTGCCTAATCGTACGCACTGCATAAGCCGCGGAGCTAAGCCTACCTGCAAGTGTTTCAATATGCGGTCCCCACTGCAGTAAGTAGTGCACCTACACTAAGTAGGTAAGTACCTATACTAAGCAAGAAGGTATACTCTCTCGTATTTATGCCTCAGTATTTTTTGTAGTACAAATCAAATGCTCATCAAAAGCACATTTTGTGCGTCGCGTCGGGATATTTACGACAGATCCAAGGCCGAATGTTCCACTGTTCCACAGCGAGCTAAGCGATTTACGAGCTACGCGCCGACCGTAAACTTTATAGACATCATTGTTAAAGCGTAGCCTGTAAGGGGCTTTATCCTGTAATGCATCCCGGAATTAAATCTGGATGTGTACGGAATTACGATGGCAGATGAGATCAGAGCAAGTTATTACATTGTTCAAGTTAATTGACTCAAATGAGCATAAACTATGGGATTAGGGATAGAGATAACTATTTATTTTTACATGTAGGTATGTAGGTAGTAGCATGGACGAAATGGTAGTAAGCAGATACTTAAGTATTTGGGTAAGTACTTATATCACTTAATAGGTACCTACTGATTTATTTACTGAAATAAATCAGTAAGTAAATAAACTTAGAAATTGAAATCAGAAATTCACGGTAGGTAGGTACCATGTAGGTACCTACTTATAGATTTTGTGTTGCCAAATGATCTGGCTTGGCTGGCGGGTAGTTCAAGATATCCAATAAGTACCTAGGTACTTTTTATTCTTTGAAAGAAGCTAATTATATAAACTCCAAAAGATTTAGTGGAGATTCTAGCTAAAAAATATATTTGCAACCTTTTCAATGCAGGTAATGGAGTGGATCGGGCAAGCGCATCGGGCAGTGGATCAGGCAAGCGCACAACCTGGAGAAATGGCAAAAACGAAGTGAGGCCTTATACCCAGCAGTGGGAGAGATCGGCCTGCTGATGATGATGATATATGTATGATACCACAGATAAAAATGATACTTACACATATAAATATAAGACTCATTGATACCTCTGAGGTATTCAGAGTCCAAACACAAGTGTGGTGATTAAACGATCAGTTTATAAAGAACTGTCAAACAATACTTGTGTTTAGACTCAAGTCCAAATGCACACTCTAAGTTTAAGCTTGAAACTCTGTTATCTTTAGTTAAAAAGTTATGCAAACATACAAAATAAATATTAAATAGTATAATGATGAATCCATGCTATACAATTTGTTTTAAAACACCTTGTCTAATAAGAGTTTGGCACTCAGAGGTTGGAAGAAAATGTCTGCTGTTTTTCTTCAACATTATCACATCACCATCTTCTAACTCCAGTTTACCATAATCCATCATGCACAGCACTTCTATGTATAAAGACTTGGGTGGTTTTAGGTTTTCCGTTAAATCAATTCCACTATAGCCTATGTCTTGGCCTATTGATCGCATGTACATAGCTAGGTTGGTGGAATATTTTGAGAACCAGTTGTACTCATCATCAGAGAGCAGCTCTCTTACATCAGGAGGCAAGACAGACCCAAATTCCCAGCGCAGTGTTTTGGTCTTAATCATTCGGCTGTAAAGGTAAGCAAGGAGGCACCGTTTGTTCCTCTCTAGTGCAGAGTGCCGGACTTGAACTGTGGTCCACAAGGATTTGTTGTCAGTTGTTGCAGTTCTGAAATCAGTTTTTATGTAAGGCATTATTTTTTTTAATAATATTATGATTGATTTTGTCTGATCTGATGAAATGTTTAGTTATCAGTGGCAGGTAATGGCTTAAACTAAAATTACTGTAGGACTTAGGGCAATTACTTAGCATTAGAAAGTCCGGGATAACAATAACTGGTTACTTGGTTTTAACTTATCGGTAGAAATAAAATCATTTTTTTATTGATAAGTTACAGTAAGCGCAATCTGACGTGACCGGGCCAAATTTAGGCCCTCCATTATGAAAGAGCTAAAATAGACGTAAAGACAACATGTGAAACAGAAATAGTGATTACCTTTAATCACTCTGGCTAACTTGAGTTAGATTGATTGAGCCTACTTTAATGTAACTAACTATTATACCTAGTTGAAGTTAATTGGACAGTAGGTACCTACCTAAATAATAGAACATTACTTACGCATCATTCATATTCATTTTGAAAAGAAGTTGCATTTCTTCCAAGATTTGTCGTATTTTTTCATCCTGAAACAAAACGCAGGCAGGTTTAAGCAAAGGTCGGCTATGTCGGTAATTACGTCGCGTCGGTCTCGGACGGCTCCATTTCAAGGATATGCTCCTACTTACATGCTAATACACTTTGAGAAAAAATATAAAGCAGTTGGAAGAATATCTCACATTGAATTGGTCTACTGTGTCTGGGTTTCTTTCAGCTTCCTTTAGTAACTCTATAACTTTTTCAGCAAACATTGGTTGTGCTGGGCCGGCAGATAGGAAGAGTCACAAAATAAACACTGTTTTAGGAAGACGAATAAATGAAAGTACACAAACAATTTATTTTAGTTTCGCGGGGGCGGGAAGGGAAGAAAAGAAAACAAACATCGTGGAAAACTTAACTGAACATAACATCCAACCAATCAAAATGTAATGACATTGACATTACTTTACGCAACACTTGACTAATAGCTAACATGACAGTTCTTTCATCTTTCTTTTTTGACATTGCCTCATTGGCATAGCTTGGCAGTGACAAACTAGAACATTACATGACAACTGAATGAAACTGACAGTATTACAATACAATACCTTCCTTTATTATTTTTGATAATTGTTACTTTGTTTTATTTGCATTATTGTACGACTTCCAAACGAAATGGTTTTACAAAAACAATTCTAGCCTAATAATAATAGTATTCTGTGGTATCGTATCGTATCTTACTCTTCGACAGCCGATCGCGTCGCAGCGCAGAGTTGGTTTGGTTGGTTTGCTATCGGCTATCGCTCGTGCGTGCGTGCGCGCTCGCTTGCCTCACACTATATACTTGTACGTTTTGTATTTGTGAATACATTACGCACGCGATTCCGCCGTCGAATAGACGTTCGTTACGTACGGTGGATATTATAAATATAAAAAGACATGCTAACGCGATCTTAGTGACATCCCCTGTTGTGTTGTAGTGAATTCGTTTAGTTTATATTCAAGTGTCTAAATTTCAAGGCCAATAAAATGAGTGGAAACAAAATGACCGACCTGAAGAGCATTGACGACTTGAACGTAGATTCCGGATTCCAATCTGGAGCTATAGATTATGAGGAGCCCGAGTCGGGTGAGTTCAGGCCCGACCTTGATGTTGGTGAACCACAGAAAAGTGATGAAAAACAAGTGTCTGAAGAAAAAGTGTGTCTTGAATTACTCGGAGAAAGTGGTATAGTGTCAGATGTCATTTGTGATTTATCGGATGCTGTATCGGATATGAATCTGGTTGACCTTACACCGGTTGCTGATATCAAGGAGTCCTCCTCATTACTGCGGCGCCAAGTGACTGACTTGCCTTTGGATGTGCTGTTCCAGCAGGATGATGATGGAGACACGTAAGTATTTGTCAATGATCCTTACACTTAAACAACTTATACTAGTAATAAAGATTTGAACTGTTAAGCCTCTTTTGTAGACCTTTCTAGAAACCAACAGAGTTGGTTTGCTATGATTGTATGGTCCTTTGGTTAGAAATGCCACTGGATCCTAATACCTATTCAAAGAAGTGTAAAGTAGTTTACTAACATTAACTTCAAGTACATACAAAATTCATTAGCAAGTTAGGAATGGAAAAACCGAGGCAGTTTACTTTCAGGTGGAAGTTCAATATGATGGAAATTTTATAAGGCCATGGAAATTTATGAATAATTAGTTACGTTTTTAATTAGCGGAATGAGATGCCTTTTAAACTGAGCTTAATAGTAAGGTAGTCCAACCAAACACACTTCTGTGTATTTTATGATGTGTGTAAACTTAAGTTCTACAGCATCCCGTTAATAAGCGTAAGCAAAAAATTTCCTCCTGACACAGTATACTAAATAATAAAAATAATTATTTATAATCTTATTAGGCCTTAGGTTTTAAAATATAATTCATTCAATGGAACTTCACACTGAACAAAAACATCTACTAATTTTACTATAAAATTTTCAGTGCTAAATTATGGTATATCAGTAACTTGAAACTGAATTGTTCCACTTAGTACAGAGAATGGCAACAGTATTGTTTATGTAACACTACCTGACCCACTCCTGTTCATTTGACTTGTACCCAATATTTTTTTTTAATATCAGAATATCTCTTTCAGGCAATTACATATAGCGGCTGTCCAAGGATATAGAAAACCCGTAACCACATTGATCCGTATTTGTCCAAACAAAGAGCTTTTGAATGTGTGCAATGACTACGGACAGACAGCACTGCACCTCTCAGTAATGAGTCAGGATCCCGTCATCACCCGCATGTTGGTGCTTGCCGGGGCAGATGTTGGGATTCGGGACCGGAGGGGGGACACGCCCCTTCACAAAGCTACAGCCCTGTCCAACATTGAGTGCATGCAAGCTCTACTTGTACCAGTTCAAGATCAACCAAGGAAACACTCAACAATACTCAATCAAAAAAATTACAATGGTAAGTACTTATAATATAAAATTAGGATAAGTTAACCTCAATCTAGTGGTAATAAAATAATACTAATAATAGTTAAACTTACCAAATCAGGGGTAGTCAGATCAAAGGCAAGTCCATACATCAATATTATAGCACTTAGGATAATTAATTGACAAAGTATAAAAGCTATTTATAGATTTTTTGTTCCTTAAAAAACCCATATTAAGTTTTATGGGACCACTGACATCATCCTGATGAGCTCAGAGTTTTTGACATTTACCTTACCTATTTTCATCTTACCTGCACTTAATATCTTATGCTTGTTTATTATAAAATAAACTTAACCAATTAAAACATAATTTTCTTAGAATTAGGCATAGTTCAAAATGTTCATCAGTCCCATGTGTAAGGCCGCACTGTATAAGGTTCTTTACGCAACGGTATTTGAAGCAATAAATAATTACTACGTAGGTTAAAATAATGTAAGACTAAACAGAACTGGCATTCACGTAAAAAGAACGCCGAGGGGAAGTAGCGGGGGAAAGAAAGAAAGAAAGAAAAAATCATTTATTCTTGTAGGACCTCAAGGATCACTTAAGTTTCGTTTTACATGCTAGTGATTCTAATGCCTGTTCCAACGCGACTCCCTATTTTGGGTATTTAGGTATTTAGGGTATGTTTGCGCATGTGTTCTATCGCTGACGAACCAATAGCTTTCGCTAAATCAACGGTATAAAGTGACCCGCTTTACTCCTCCACCAATCGGACCTAAAAAATCGACTACTGCGCAGCTTTTCCCCTCAGAGTTCTTTTTACGTGAAGCGACCTACACTAAGTTCCTAATAAAAAAAAGGTATAAACAAAAAATGGCCCAGTCTCCACCCCAGAACTGTACTTTAGTTAAAAAATAAACTAGGTATTAATTTGTTTCTTAATTCATACAATTTAAGTCTCATAGTTTTGCTATTTCATATAAATTGAATCAGAGAATAGAAAAACCCGAGGAACAGAGGGTTTTTCCCATAAAACAGTTTTGCTGCGTAGCGCGTAAATACTTTGAAAACCTTGTGCTGTGCGTAAACATAAACAAATTTTTTATCATGAAGCGGTTGTTTCATACAAATTAGTTCAAGGATTATTACTAACTACTTAACTAATAATTTGAAATAGATTTCCTATGATAACCTCATAATCAAACTAGCAAACGTTAGGTTGGTCGTTTAAAGTAATCTAATATTATAAAACTTCTAGAAATCCACCAAAATTAAGATGATAATAGTGGCAATTCGGAGTATCGCAAAAGCTAAACTTAACTAACTAAAAATGTTGCCGTCCCTTTCATAGCGATGGAATAAAAAGAATGGCATTAATTTTAGTTAGTTTAGTTTAGCTTTTGCGACACTCCGAATTGCCACTAATAACCGTCAAGACTAGTGTGGACGGTTTATACTCAGACAATTAGTACATAATACTTTGATAACCTCTAGTCCACTTACGCTACTATTATCATTTATCACAAAACATAGTAAATCAAACTTTGAAATTTACGCAAGTTAAGAAAAACATTAGGTATACTTAAATAATCGAGCCTAGCTCAATCATCGACAATCATGATTGGCTTGATCGTTCGTGTTATAATATCCATGCGGATACGAACTGCCCAGCGCGATGACGACGGACGGCTTCACGTGCCATCGAACGCTATAAAAAATACGGAGATTCTCTAGGATATCATTGAAGAAGCTAAGATACGTTCAGCTAGGTCCAGTTTACTATGCTAAACAAAGTGATTAGACATTGTTTACGTGTGAACGGACCGTGCCTGCCGCTGACGTCGGCTACCTTCAAGGTCTCTATAACGCTCAATGCCGACGAAGAATTGTCTTCGTTCGCACAATTATCTAAAAAAATATCTGTGTAAACTCGAATCGAACCATCGTTCAACACATTCCCTCGAGCAAACGAGTTTTATGTTTAAAACAAAATTAGGAATTCCCTATCTGATTAAACAACACTATAAAGATATTTAGTTTTCGGCTTTTATCTTTTCTGGTTTTCCCAATAAGGTGCTAGGTGTTCGATGTTTCGTATTTGGCTCAGCCTTTTGCTTTGTATTTGCATACGGTTTTCCCGATGTGTTGACCTTGTCGTGACAGTTGGAAAACTTCTTCGTTTTAATTTAAGAAATGCGAGAGGCCAAATCATTTTTTATGATGATCATGTTTTCAAACGAGACCACCTAAGGTAGCGGTCACCTGCCCATTTAGAGGCTGTTGGCTCTGGAATTCCCAGCGTTGGGTCTCGCAACGTGCCGATTGGTTGGTGAAAGCGGCTTTAGAATGCTCGCAAACCTCGTTTGGGATACCCCAGCCATTGTTCGACTGCTAATTGAAACGATCGACTTAGGTTGTGCTACTCAGACTGCTCATAAAGCCTTGTTTTTTATGTTGTTAAGAGTAGTTATGAGTAAAAAGATAAGGTAAGAATGGAACGCCTAGTTTTGGCACTACTCAAAATATCCATAGAGGTAAAGTAATCGTGCAACATCATTGTTTTCCGTTAGGAATCCAAGACCTATAATTATTCGACCCTGACGGTTCTTCACTACCCACGGTTGGGTAAGCCCACCGATAACCGCAGACATCTGCAAGTTCTCCTTAATATTTCGCTTGTAACAATGGTGATGGTTCGCGGTGATCGCTGGGTTATACCCGCGCCGTGTGAAAGTCCGCGTTACATACGCCGGAATTCCCAAACATTCGTTCCAAGTTACGTGGATTGCACACTTTCTAAATTTGTACTCTGTAGCTCGAGTTATTCAAAGCTCAGCTCATTAGCTAGATTATTTGCGCAGATGAAACGAATGCCATGCCACCAACTGTTTCACATCTTGTATATAGTAAGCTAATAATATCTACATTGATTCATTATTATACCCACCCAGATATATTTATAAGAAAACATTTAGGAATTTTTGGAAATTCTTGAATCCGGTTTTATAGTACCTGGTCATCGTTTTGTTTGCCAAATTTCGATCGCTCTGACACCGACGCCGCCGATGTGATTTTAGTGTTGTCGAGACTAGAAATGTTTATCGCGTACACGTCGTCAACTAGATGTCAGTCCAAGGATGTCTTGTTTGTGGAATTTCCAATGCAGTGAATGAGAGTTATTCTATAGATCGCTCTATAATCGCTCCACCGCCTCTGCCTTCAATGATCTGATTGTACTACGTTACGTATACGTGCTGTGATTCAGTTAGATATTTTCTTAGAAGACTAGCTACAATTACAATCACTAGACATAGGTACTACCTAGTACCTACTTGATATAACATAACATTAGTGACTTTTATGAATCAGTGTCCAAATTGTTACTTGTATTCTGTGTGATGTGAACCTACCTATACGTTCACATCAGCGTTCTCTTACTTTACTTGATGTCGTTAAACTGATATCTAACGAACACGAGTGTTTTTTTTATGGGACGTGGGGTTTTCCAGCGACCGACCCGCTTGTTTCGATGACCCTCGCTCGGGTGATGCAGCCGTTTCAACACATGTAGGTACACACACACGTAACACTCCTACTTGCAATGCCAACTGTTCTTCTGTTTTTTTTTGGGCAGAGGTTTTGAAAATTGGCTATCGATACGATAGGTACCAGTTGATTTAACCAGATTAGGTATCTTGCCGTAGGCAAAGGTTGTTGTACCTACTGACTTCTTTGAACTGCAATTTGCGGTTGTATGATGCAGAATGTTCAGGTTAATTCTGTACAAGTTTGCGTATTTTCCAAGTCAATGACTATTCAGTATGTTTTCCCTGTAGGGACCATCTGTAAATATACGAATTGATGATGAAATAACCTTCCAACAATTCGAAATCGAATAAACGTGCTCTACGTCATCAAATAAAAAAACGACATTTTAAGTATAGGCTTAATATTATGCGTAGTAATTCTGCTAACTGTGTTTATACAGATCAGAAATGTATCTCGATCGCAAGGTAACAATAACAACGGTCATAAATCTAGGGTCATCGCAACATCGCGGAAATGATGAATTCACGGTGAAACATGCTAAAGACGGCGCACTGGCCGCCATATTTGGCGAGGACAGCGGTTTGCGTGCGCGCTGCCGTCTCCGCCACATTGTTGGGTAAACCCCAATAATGCCCCGCCTGCCTCTCCCTCCTCACCTCTTCACTTCACACAAAGATGACGCTACATACCAAATCCACGTGAGAACTGGTACATAAATTTGGTTAAGAACAAATTTAGCTTCGTCGTCCACTGCTCGCTCTATTACGTCTATTCTCCGATAATCGAATCGCAAAGGATCAATGTACGCTGAATGTTATTTAATATCGACTTGCGTAAACTGAAGTGGTAACGCTTACTTTAATTCACGTCAGCTGAGCCCGTCTGTTCTTAGGCTTCTATGCGTTATGATGCGGCTGATGAATATTATTCTTGTCGTTGTCTTTTTACTTGACTACTGATCTTTTGTTTTGCTTTAGTTAGGTTAGTCAAGTAAAAAGACAACGACGAGAATAATGTTCATCAGCATATTATGCATAGTTATTTTTATTTTTTAATTAGGTTGTCCAATCTTCGTCATTTATTTACAATCTGGGCTTTACTTAGTTAACTCTGCTTATAATTATCTTTTTAAACGTAGAATTGGTTTTCTTTTGTGTACAATTACGCGTTTCTATTATTCTATTATTATTTTGACCTCATCTAATTATATTAATTTATAAATTGTTGTCTTTATTAAGTAAGTCTAGCTACTAAATCAGTTCTAAAGTTTTGAATTTGATTTAAAATTTGGGTCAGCATTTGCTTATTGTAAAAAATATTTTTAGATCGAGCGTTCTATTTCAGCGCTGGTTTAAATAAACTTGGGAATATTCCAACTTCCGAACCTCGGCTTGTAATCGAATTCACGTACAAATACTCGGTATTTGACTTTGATAAATTATTTAGTCACTAAGCAATATAGTTTTTATCAACACATTATTGTGTAGGTAGGTACCTATACTACTAGGCTTTAATTTTAAGTTCTTTTTACTTGCTGATTAACTGTCACATTATTCATTTCATCCCTCATGTGCGTCATCATAAGATACGATAAATTATGTCATCTTCGAGAATCTACACAATAATAATAGTTAAAACTTTGTGCTGACGTCAATTATAATTGCAGACCGGTTCCTGCTTTAATTTAAAATACTTCAAATAATTAAAATATCAGTTTCAAATATTGTCTTGTCTCCTTATTCCCGATAAGTTAGGAGGGGACACAGACATTTTCTGGGCCTGAAAATAGTAAGATTTCGTGTAGTTTTCAATTCGCTATACATCTCAGCTCAGTATGTATTTGTAATCTAAGTTCAGCTATCTGTCTGTATTTACATTTTCCTGTCATGTAGTACGTAGTTGTTGACACAATGTCTGTTTTTTATAATAGCGTGTCTACTGTCTATGCAATCCACGTGGAATCTAAATGTTATAATCGATTTATAATTAGTTGGCAATTTCATGCCTTGTTTGTACTCAAGTCTGTATTTGTTTATTTTATTATTATAATGTGAACATACTCATTCTCTTTGCCCTAAACTTTAATGGCTTTTTAAAAAGATTAACAAAATGACAAGTCCTCATTCTCATTTCCGCATATCAAACGATTGGAGTCTCGTACTTCTTGAGTGTTGATAACTGGTTTATATTTGGTGGAAAATTTTGAACAAAATGAACTATGTATTAGGTACGTACCTACAGTAAAGTTATTTTAGGTGTGTTACATGATATGATGATACCTACTTATTTACCTACTACCGAAAAATGTCATACCTAAAGCTCGTATTTTTATTTTAACTTAGGCAAACGTTTCGTGTAAGTAACTTATGGCAAAAAATTGTTTAAAAAAATGTTATTGATCTGATTTCAAGATTAGATTCTTACCAGAAACTAAATGATAGACTGGAAAATAATCTTGCTTATTCTTGTTGTTACGCCAACCCAACATCATGCACAATAAGTGCATAAGTACTTACCTACCTACATTAAATTAAGTTGATAATGTTGTATACAGAACTTTAAACCACCATTTTCCTATAAGTTTAATAATTAACTATACAAATCTTTAATTCATGAATAATAATAAATATGAATATTGAACTCTATGTTTTCAGTTTGTTCAAGATGCGCATAAATTGTTTCAGGTCAAGCCTGTGTGCATCTGGCGGCGACACTCTGTTCATTGGAGGCGCTACAAACGCTGCTCTTTTACGGAGCCGATATCAACTCCATGGTAAGTGCACGTATGTATACTACTTTCTGACTTTTCTAAAGCTTTCGACTGTAGTTGCACACGTTAAAGTTGGTATTTAGCTAACATACAATAATCATCGTTTTGATGGTGGATGGTTTGATGTATATATATTGTACATAACATTGAATTTAAGAAAATAGAATGGATGCAACCCTTAGCTATTGAATCCCATTTTGAATGTTGTGGAATTAACCTTCCAGAAATAGACTTGACCATAGTATGTGTTTATAGAACACCAAATAGTAATTTTAGACTTTTTATGGCATCTTTAGAATCTCTTCTACATAAATTAACAGCCAGATCAAGAACCAATAAAAGAAATATTATACTGCTGGGCGATTTTAACATAAATTTACTCAAGGTCACTAATAGAAGTAAACAGTTTGTACAATTATTGAAAATGTTTAATCTAAAACCAACAATACATGAGGCAACTAGAATTACTAAAAATTTTAAATCTTGTATTGATAATATTGCAACAAATTTCAGGAGATTTAAAGCTGAAGTACTAAATTTAGGAATATCTGATCATACAGCACAAATAATTAGAGTAGAAACTAGCTTGAGTTATCATGAAAAATTTTGGTATCTAGAAAAAAGAAATGTTGATATTCACATCGAGATATTTATAAAATACTTATCTCAATTAAGTTTTAACGAAATTTATAATTTTTCTGATCCTAACTTGGCATATAAAGAGTTCATTGATCTATTTAGTCTTGTATTTAACTTGTGCATTCCTATGGAGCGCAAAAAAGTAACACATAAAAGAAAAATAAACTGGAAAACGAAAGGAATACAAATTTCAAGTAAAACTAAAAGAAAATTATTCGTAAATAGTTTTAAAAATCAAGAATGTTCCAATAAATATGTAAAATATTGCAAAATAATGAAAAGTGTAATTCGCAAATCAAAAAAGATAGTTAATATAAAATACATTAAAAATAGTACTAATAAAAATAAAGCTACATGGGGAATTATTAAACAACATACCACGCCATTAAATAATATCCAGACAACTATTGCAAATATAGAAGTCAATAATAAAAAAGAAACAAATCCTCATGTCATAGCAAAACTGTTCAATGAATATTTCATAAACTTAAATAACCCTAGCGTAAACTCTAACCAATTTAATTATCATACACCTCAAATTAACAGTAAAAGCATTTTTATGAATCCTGTTGACTCAAAAGAAATCAAAAACATAATAAAAAGTTTAAAAAACAAAAAAAGTGCAGGATATGACAACATTCCTATACAAGTAATAAAACGTGGAACAGAATTTGTAGTTGAACCTCTAGTATATATAATTAATTTGTGCTTAGAAAATGGTTGTTTTCCTGACCTATTAAAACGAGCCTTAATAAAACCATTGCATAAAAAAGGTACAAAAAGTGATATGGGAAACTACAGGCCGATAGCAATTCTACCCAGCTTTTCTAAAATATTTGAGAAGGTTATATACTGCAGGTTAGAATCCTTTATTATTTCTAGTAAATTACTTAGTCCTTATCAGTTTGGCTTTCAAAAACAAAAAAATACAACTTTAGCTATTTTCAAAATGTTAAAATCAGTCCTAGAAGATGTAAACAATAAATCATATGGCATGGCACTTTTCATAGATATGTCGAAAGCTTTTGACTGTGTTGTTCACCAAATTCTATTGAATAAGCTAGAAAGCTTTGGCATTAGAGGAACTGCTCTTTCATTAATCACTTCCTACCTACAAAATAGAAGCCAGTCAACAATAATAGATAAATTCAATAAAAATAACAAAACAGTAGAAATAATACAATCTCAATTTGAACTTGTTTCACTTGGAGTTCCACAGGGAAGCATACTTGGTCCTCTTCTATTTTTATTATATATCAACGATTTACCAAAAGTATCAAAACATTTATGCGTCATGTTTGCTGATGATGCAACAATATATATGCCACAACATAACTTATCTTTAGTTGAATATGAAGCTGAAATAAATAGCACCCTAAATTCCATTGTAAACTGGTTAGAGACAATAAATCTTAAAGTAAATATTAATAAAACAAATTTAATTCGATTTAGAAACTACAAAACACCTGAAATAAAGTTAAATATTGTAAACAGAAGTAATAAAGTAAATGAAATAAATGTATCAAATTTCTTAGGCTTAAAAATAGACTGTCACCTTAATTGGAAAGCTCATATTAATAATATGAATAATAAACTGTCAAAATATTGCTACGCACTGTATATACTTAGCTCAACCTCATCTAAAGAAATTGCAAAACAAACCTACTATGGTTTTGTTTACCCTCATTTAAGTTACGGCGTTATATTTTGGGGTAATTCTGTAGATTTTCAATCAGCCTTTGTCATGCAAAAAAGATGCTTGCGAGCAATTTACAACATGAAAAGTACTGAAACATTACGTAATATATTTAAAGAAGAACATTTGTTAACTCTTACCTGTATTTACATATTAGAAATTTGTCTTTTTGTTAAAAATAACGTAAAATATTTTTTTGAAAAAAAGTCATCACGAGCTGATTCTTTACGATCTAAATATAAACATGATATTTGTATTCCCCAAATCAATAATGCCATGTATTCAAATGGTACCTTTATTTCAGCAGCACGTATTTACAATAAGCTACCATTTGATTTTAAAATTCTTGAAGGTAACAAATTTAAAAATCAACTTAGAAATTGGCTTGTAAACAGTGTATTTTACAATCTTGATGAGTATTTTAATAGGTGATACTAAGTGGCTACCTACATACTTTAGCCTAGGTTATTTTATCACTAGGTAACCAATTATCATAATGTTGCACATCCGAAATGGATAGCTGTATAAACTTGTACCTACGTATTATTTAAGACCTACCTTGTACAACAGTTTGGCAATAAAAGTTTTCTGATTCTGATTCTGATTCTGTACACGTTTATGTTAAAATAAATATATGACACGTACGAACTGTATGAAATTAATCTCGCTTTTAACATAACGGGTAAGGAGGAGTACCTCAGGGTAGTGCTACCAGATCAGATTATTAAAACATGCACATAATTAAGTGAGTAATTGCGGCGCTATTATGCGCGCCCACATCAGGAAATAATAAAACTTATTTCAAGACAACAGTTATGTGAAGCAAGGCCGTAATTATAGTTATGATGACCGCTATTAGGTTGGGTAATGTTAATGATACCTTTGTATCAATTTCTTAAAAAAATTAAATATTAATTTTACAGCGTAATGTTCCTAGGTAAAGTGTATTGTCTTAGATAGCCAACAGGTGCTCTTAACTTATCAGGGCAATCTTTACGCTTTGGAAAACCCACAAACGCCCTTAGCACTCCAAGTACAGCGTTTTATTTTGCAATTTTGCTGTCTAACGTTGGGTTTGTCACGCACGCACAACACAATAATGTGATGGATTCTCAGAATTTGTTCCTGGTGCGTCTGCGTCCCTCTACTAAAATAAAAAATAAAAAAAAATATGGGGATTTCTGTAAATAACGTTCTAAAATGCTCAGTTTTGTTTCGTTAAGCCGGCTTAGTTACGGAGAAAAAGATACGAGTTAGTTAGAAAAACATAATAATGATGGAGGTTGGACATTTATCTTAGGCCTGATTTTCAATTGTTGATACCTTTTACCCGAGAAAATAGTTTTTGCTAAAAAATAAGTCTTATTAAATGGAAGTTTCAGTAATTGCTAAACTTTACTTCAGACCCTTCTGATTATTTTATTGTTGGATGAACTGTAATATAATTATGCGCACATCAAATAGCTGTTTTACATTTTCCTGTCTGACGACAAACGTAGTGTTTTTATTAATCGCAATTCAATTGTTTGTGAATAGGGTTTTTTCAGTGTGCCAGGAAAGTCAGGCCCTCCTTGTCAGTTACAGAATTATAAAGATGAATGATCTTTAGCAGGTTTAATGTAAAAGTTTAATCGCTCATTCAACGAATAGTTTTTTTGCCAAAAGCTGTTAAACTCAGTTTTGAGACTTTTGCTTGCGACTGCTGGTAGATAAACCTTATCTTATCATGTCCGCTTTGATATGTAATCCTCCATAATTATTCTCTATCGTTTTGTCGTGTTTTTTTTTTTCGATTTTCCTGTTGAAGGCACTGAAAATGCGCTGGTGGTGTGAAAAATTTGTGCATAGTAAATGTTTTGATTAATCTTATGGAATGATGAATCAAGTTCTTAATTTATTTAGCTTGAGTCACGGTGATCAAGCCTAGGTGCATCAGCGCACTGCACGGGCCTCAATGTATTCAGTCAGTGTAATGTAATTTCCCACCGAACTAATCCACTGATAGCATACTATCATTTGCGTCGCGGGTTTTTTCAGTATCGCCATCTGATACAGCACGGTGCTTTTATAAAGAAATGTTATCCAATGATATATATAAATAATATTTTATAAATAAACTCAACACTGTACAAACCTTGATAATGTATTCATCATCATCATCATCATCATATTCAGATTTTTGTGACCCACTGCTGGGCATAAGCCTCCTTGCATAAACGCCAATCAGCTCTAGCCTTTTGCATCCAGGTCTTACCCTGTACGGCAACTATGTCGTCCATTCATCTAGCTGATCTAGCAGGTGTTCTGCCAAGAGGTCTAGTGAATCCCCGGGACCACCATTCGGTTAAGGCCTTACTCCACCTGCCATCACCAAATCTTGCCAAGTGTCCTGTCCAACTCCATTATTATACATGATAATGTATAAATAGACTTAAAAATATGTAATCAAAAAAATATTTTAAACAGACGAACAAAATTAGCCGAGCAAATAGGTAGAATGTAATACGGCTGTATGTATAAGTAACCTCTCCAAACATATCGCTGAGCATCTGGTTTTCCCGACTGTAAATAGCGCAAACAGTGGTATTGTTCATAGGTAGATATAACGAGCACTACAGCGAACATGTTACTAACATTTAATGTTTTGCTGCTTTTACTTTGCTATGACTTATAGTCTTGAATGTTCCTTGTATTTATTCTTGTTCTATATAAATAACGTTGTCATTCTAGCATTTTCAACGTTTTTTTTTAATCTACCCCTCCTGACGCACCAGAATCGAATTGCGATTACTAAGTCGCTTTATCCATTAGCGACGATCCACACGACTTAGAACAAAACTGATTTTCTGCGAAAAATACTTCTCGTTTCTCTCCTCTCGCCCAAAACGGCCTTTCGGACATAAGTCCGAAAAAAAACGTATAAACAGTTCGTATATCTTCTACCTAGACTTTTAGTCATCATTCTCGTGCCCTTATCCCACTAAATAAGGTCGGCACAAGTTTTTACTTCCACTCACCTCTATCATTCGTCAACTCGACTTCACTCTCTCACCCAATCCACATCTTCTGCCTAGTCTTTTAGTATACCTACTATATGAACAGCATAGGTAGGTAGAGTATAGATAAATCATTTTATTGTAAACTGTTGAAATTTTTAATATAAGTATATATAATTTATTTTTTTATTATTATAATTTACCTATATTAAATATAAGTGCAAACAGTTTGCACTTTTCGGACGTACAACATATAAAAACTTAATAACTACTTAGTAAAGCTCACAATACTGAAAAATTCCTGCAGCTCGTAATGCACTTTGGAAATAAGCCAGTTCTTAAGTCAACTGCTGAAAGAATCTACACATAGAGATTTGAATATGATCATCGTTTAACAGGAGAACCTCGCTGGTTGGACAGCGCTGCACATCGCTGCGCAGCGCGGCGACGCGCGCATGGTGTCGCACCTGCAGCGCTGCGCAGGGCTGGAAGCGCGCGCGCTCGACTTCGCCGGCCGCTCGGCGAGGCGCCTCGCGCGCGCACCCAACATCGCTCATCTCTTCACCAGACACGAAGATAGCGACGAGGATACAGACGAAGATGACGATGTAAGTATCTTATAGCCTCCTACAGGCGATAGCCGACAGGCCTGACTCATCTCATACAGGCCTGGGAGTCAAGACATGCCATCTTGGCAACCTACACTTGTCGATGACTGTCCGGCTATACCTACCTACCCACCTACCTACATATACCTACTTTAATGCCTACATTTAATACTAGCATAGTTCAATAAGTCACTACTAACAACTTATGGATGTAAAAGTCTGAAATAAAGAATTTTTTTTTATATACAGCACCCAGCACTTAGAACATCATGAAGATTAGTATCTTTCATAACGCGTGAAACTTTAGCGTTCACAACTCAATATTAACATTTACAGGATAAAGTCTTGTGTGAATTTATAAACAAACTTTTTTATTTGTACTAGACTTGGGACTTTTTACTCAGTTTGCTAAATCTGTTACTATTTAGTATCATAAACTAAGAACGTCACCCTGAATAATGAATTTGTAGATCATACAGTCTTCTTTCTCATTAAACATTAAGATAAAATATATCATACTTAAGTTCAATGTCAACAAGATGCAAGAGTGCACTACCGGGAACACACACCTGTGACCTCGGTCACGGGGTCACTAGCCATAACAACAGTTTTAACAAACAGCAGTACAGTGTAAAACAATGGGACGGCGTATTTTCCTAATGCCTAAGGCCGGTGGGTTTCCCCGTCAACAGTTATGGGTATTTTCACAACCTTCAGTAAAACACGGACGTTTGGGAAATTGCTGAAAACTTTCCGTATCCACTCATCCTTTCTAGCATTCGAATCTCAGTATTGCATGACAAAGACATAAATGGAGGATCTAAGGAGATAATAAATAATAATAAATATCCTTGGACATTTTACACGGCGTCATCTAGTCCCAAGCTAAGCAACTTATTGCTTGTGTTATGGTAACCAGATGACTGATATAATACTTAGATATTTTTTTTTGTAAATACATACATATTAAAGATAGAAGAACACCCAGACCCGGAACAAATATCTGCAGAACATGCAAATATTTGTACCGTAGCGGGGATCGAACCCGCAACCTCGGCGTCTCAGGCGGAGATGCAGGAGTTAATTTTTACTTTCCGAGACAGATAAGATTCTTTTTTATTTATTGTTTATAGACACATACAATGTTTTAAACGATGATAACCGTAAAGTAAATAATAGCACTTATAATGTGCGTGGTGTGACCCTAATTTGTTAATAAAAACTGCTACAGTAGGTAATATGTTTTCCTGTTTGCCTTGCCATCGCCGCCGCATGGCCGGCGCGGGCGGCGCTCACATTTTTACGTCGCAATAGCGAAATTAGACATGCATATTCATAAACACTGTCTCGGCTGAGTCATTTATTTAAGAATTCGATAACTAATAATTTAAGTCATGTCTGATAAGTTTTTCGATTATTATGTTACATTTTTTACAACCAAAAATATTGTTGGTAGAATGTTATAACAACCTTCAACTAGTTGAGATAAACACATCATTAAACACATTATTATTTTTTTATCAGGGCTCTTGTTGTTTTTACAAACCACTTCAATAAAGTTTAATGTTTGCATGATCTGCAATATTTGTTTCGTGTCTGGGAGTTTTCTATGTATACCTAATATTATGTATGTGGGTATTTACAAAAAAAAATTGTATCTATGTAGTTTATCAGTCATCTGGTTACCATAACACAAGCATTAAATTGCTTAGCTTGGGACTAGATGACGCCGTGTAGAATGTCCAAGGATATATTTATTTATTTATCTTTTGTAACGGTTGCACATCCCTACTCCTTTTACGATCATTCATTTCAAGGCTACTGCCAGAATTTTGAAAAGTTACTAAAATATTTGGGAGCGTGTTATCCATTTGAAACGTTCTTACTTGTCACATTTGAATACAAACGTTTAAATGTCATAGATACTCCACTTACACGTAGCGTTTCAGTAATCGGGCGTTATTTGAGAAAGAGAGCGTTGTTCACATTTCTTATGCTATTCTCTATCTTTACAGATGTACGATGAAGAGATCGAGAGTCTGTTCGAGAAATATTCAAGTGCGGGGCAGAGCATCGTCGCCTGAGCGCGGCGCGGCCCTCGCTCCACCGGGCGCGCTGACCACGCAGCTTTTGACACCGACGTACCTTGCGATTGTCGACACGAGCTCACATATAAATGCAATGACTTTATGACGCCCCCGGCCAAAAAGCGAAACAGTTTGCTTATCAACGCTACAAGTTCACCGACACTGATACGCGGGGACCATGTTTCTGACAGATAAAACTATCAGTTGTCATTGAATTTAACGGAGTGTGTGAGAATCAAGAAGTATTGAGGATTTTTCTTTGGAATGATAATTTGGTTTCAGCTGAGATTGTGAGGCCGGACTATCTGTGTCGCTCTTTGGCCGGGGGTTAAAAATGAGATATATGTTCCTTTATTCACTGATGACACGATTAAGTGTATCTGTACATATTTGTGTAGTAAATACTTTGTTCTGATACAATCGTATCGCAGTACACGCCGACATGTTAGCAATGTAAGCCCACGTGTTATTGAAAACCACGGATACAAGCTATTTCTATTTTCTTTGAGTTTGCCCGCGACCACGGTTTGTAACAGCCGAAACGTCGGGAAATATTATAAAAAAGGTAAATGACGCGATAAAATCATGTATATTTGTTTAAAGTATTTGCATAGGTACCAAATTTTGACATGTAAGTGCTATGATGATGCATTTAATATTGTGTTAGACGCGCGTGCCATTTTAAGGTTTTGGTTAAACATTGCAAGTTAAACTGTGGTTTTTGGTTCTGTTGTATTGTCTTGTGATTCAACCGTGGGTCTCACATGTACTGCGGCGGTTAGATTTCATCGGAGCGTAATTTACGGCTCTTTTCAATTATTTATTTATTCATAAACAATTTTTACAATTTTATTGTAATAATATAAGCCATATTTCACAATAACTCATGTTTGAACTGAATACAGTCGCGAATGCTAAATGTTAGTAAGCTAATACATTGTAGCGGTAAGTTGTAACGACTCGCCTCACGCAAAACAAAGATTTTATTTAGTCTCTATTTATATGTAAGATGTTAAAGTTTTAATATACAATTGTCAAAAGATGCTGGTTTTTGTTCATTTTGGAGTTTGCAGACGTATGTCGCTACAAATTATTACGCCCGACGATTGAAACACACTTAATGTAAGTGGTGCTTATCTATGACATTATTTGACGTTTGACAAATCTTACAAGTAAGAACGTCCTAAATGGTAATTACGCTCTTAAATATTTATGTAGTGTTTCAGTATTCAGGTGTTAGGCTCTTATTCAGAGTTCATACTCAAGCGTGAATCGTGTCTCAAATGGTGATTCATCACTCAGTTTCCATAGAGAACTGTCAAAAAATCGGTACCTACCTACTTGAGCGAACTCTGAATGAGCCTTAGGTCTGTATTTCAGAAACTTAACAAACATTAAAATAACTTGCAGATCTAGTGATTTTTGGAATACGAGCCTAAATATGTAACAAGGACCTCTTCTACCATCGTAGTTTAAATACCACAAGAACAGCTTTTCAATAATATACCTTACCTGCTCATCCTCACGACACATAACCGCTTGCGTCATGACCGCGCGCCGATAGTGGAAGAGGCTCTCTTAAATTATAAGCTACGACGAATACAGAAATAGTACTTACGTACTTTATTATTATAAACTTTTGTAATAGAAAGTGGTTTGAATAGTCTTGCTCTACTTTCGCAAGAAAGGAGCAGTTAAGGCTTATAAAAGCTGCCGCCGCAGTAACGCTTAACAGCAGCTCATTAGATGATCGTTTCTACAATAAAAATGATTACCTTAAGTGAGCTGTTGTGATGTGTGTGGTTTGTGGAATCAGTTAAAAGGCAAGTTAAGTTATTCGATGCGGGATGTTAGAGATGTGCCAAAATGGAGCATTCAATAATACAGTCTAGCATGTTAGCTAATGACGAGATTGGATACCAATTCTTAATTCTATTTCTATACTTATAATTATGTTTAATTCTTATTACTTTATTTATTTAAATATATAGGTTAGACTATGCCACCATAATGTTATGTATGACATAATCTGTAGTTAATTTTGAAATTATGGGGACAATATTTATTATTATAAGTTTTATTGTATACCTAACACATGGATATAAATACATGTATTATAATTAGATATAGTTAGAGTGAATAATATGTACTTATGTTATTTTGTGTTATTATGTATTTTTGATAATATATGAAATATAATGTCATTTCTTGGTTTCATTAAATATCCTTCTTTCTATCTAGCTTATTTACAGATCAAAGGAATTAAGTATTAATAACAAATCGTTGAAATATAATAAGGAAACTCATATACATGACATCACACGTAAGCGTCAAATATGACGTGCAATTGAGTCATCGTGCAAACACGATAATATTGCGTGAATCAATTTCTTAAGATTTGTTTTGGTCAAGTTTCGTATATTGGGGACACTCCTCCGAAATCACTTCGCACGATATATCGTGATCTACGCATTGAGATGTATTAAAGAGTCACAATCTAATAGCTGACAACACTCAAAAAATGTGCGTGCAAATTCAATGTTCTACAATGACATTTGACATTTGAATGTAGACGTTATGACGTTTGTTTTAATGTTCAATGTCGCTTGTACGCAAAAAAGAAAAACTCGGCGCACTACGTAGTGTGCGCAGAGTTTTGACGTTTACATTTTATTTGTCTGATTGTGGCTCTATAATACATCTCAATGGATCTACGTCACTCTACGTGTCAGAGGTAGGTAAGCTGCACCGTCTAGTATGGACTTAAAAGCGACCAACTTTTTATTACAATTAAAGACCAAATATCACACACAATACAGCGAGATAGATAAATTTTGGAGGCATTTTAAATGTGGTGCTGGAGGAGGATGGAGAAAATCAGCTGGACAGAAAAGGTTACCAACGAGGAAGTATTGAACAGAGTTAAAGAGCAAAGATTGTTAATGAATACCATCAAGAACAGAAGAGGAAAAATGATTGGTCATCTTATACGACATGACAGCTTTCTATGGAACATCATTAGAAGGAAAAGTAGAAGGAAGGAGAGGAAGGGGAAGACCGAGAATTAATTACATAAGTCAGATAAAAGAGAAGGTCGCTGTCATGTCGTATCAAGAAGTAAAAGAGATCGCATTGGAAAGAAGTGTATGGAGGAAATTGCATCATTACACCGACAAGAGCTGAGCTCTTAAGTTTTATATAAAGACCAAATCCGGAACAAATAGGTATCGTGCATCCACTTAAAAAAAGTAATGAAATATTCATTCACAGAACTAAAATGAAATGAAATAATGATCACGACTGTCCCAAGAAAGAAAGAAAGAAAAATCATTTATTCTTGTAGGACCTCAAGGATCACTTAAGTATCGTTTTACATGCTAGGTGATTCTAATGCCTGTTCCAACGCGACTCCCTACACCAGGGAAAGAATCAGGCAAGAACCTGGTGGTGTGGGCCTAGCTTTTTTTTAAAAGCGATCCCTTAACAATCTAAAATAATCTAAATAGTCAAGCTTCAGTGGGAAGCCAGTCGAACAAAGTAAGGCATGTCAAAAAAAGTAAAAGTAATTGTAAAGTTAACAAGATAACACCTCAACAAAATGTTGTCTGGCATCACACGCTACACTTGGCCGACTTAAGTGGTAGGTACCTACTTATCAAGGTAGTAAAGATATTGTATACCATCAACCGTCGAGGGGCAGAGCGACATCAGGCCACGTAATTTTATCATTAATAAAAGCCTCAATGGAATAATACGCTTTCTCTACAAGAATATTCTTTATGTACGTTTTAAACCTTCGAGTCGGTAGGTTAGTTACGTTGATTGGGAGTTTATTGTAAAAACGTACAGTATTTCCCATAAAAGAACCGTTTACTTTTTCTAGTCTAAATTTAGGCACACATAGTTTATTTTTATTTCTAGTGTTAATTTTGTGCACATCATTTTTTTTCTTAAAGTTGTTTATATATTTGTGAGTGTGCAATAAGTTTACATAAATATATTGCGAAAAAACAGTAAGAATATTTATTTCTTTAAATCGCTCTCTTAAAGAGTCCCGACGTTTCATTTTGTAAATGGCACGGACAGCTCGCTTTTGTAAAACGAAAATAGTTTGAATATCTGCTGCTTTACCCCAAAGAAAAATACCATACGACATCACACTATGGAAGTAACTGAAATATACTAACTTAGCTGTTCCTTCGTCAGTAAGTTGCCTAATCGTACGCACTGCATAAGCCGCGGAGCTAAGCCTACCTGCAAGTGTTTCAATATGCGGACCCCACTGCACTTTGGAGTCAATTGTAAGACCTAAGAAAACAGTTGAATCAACAAGATTAAGTGCTTCCCCATTTAATTTAATTTTTGTAGGTCTCTGAACCACGTTAGGCAAAGTGAATTTAATACATTTAGTTTTTTTGGCATTAAGTAAGAGGTTATTAGCAGTGAACCAGTTTGAGACTTGGGATAAAGAGGCATTAACATCATCATAATTATCTTTAGACCTATCAACTTTAAAAAGTAAAGATGTATCATCAGCAAAAAGAACAATGTCACACATGTCTTTTACAAAAGAAGGAAGGTCGTTTATGTACACTAGAAACAGAAAAGGGCCTAGTATCGAGCCCTGTGGCACACCCATATCAATAACTACCAAGGTATGGTAGACTTTTTTCAGATCTTTTATAAGCATTTTTAGATCCTTTGAAGCTATGAGCTTTGAAGAATAGGGTAGTCAGAGGTATTTCCGAATACAAACAATCGGTACATGCCCACATTTTGCTGAATTTTTTTACAGAACTAGGTATGTAGGTACTAATAACACGTATCGTACCTATAAAAAACAAAAAAAATAACCGCAAACTATTTGCCATAATTGTAGGTACCTACCATTATGTAAAAAAAACTAACCGCAAACTAGGTACTTAGGTACATATTTGCCATAATTGTAGGTACCTAATATTTTGCGGTTAATTTTTATTATATTGATTTAGTTGACAAAAACCATTTAGAACGCGGTCTACCTACATCTAATATTTTTAAATGGTAGACAAACAACCAACCGCAAACTATTTGTCTATTATATCCACATCCTTAGAGAGGGAATCTACCATTTTTGAGTAGAGGTAATTGGGCGCCAGAAGTTGTGTAAAATCCCAAAAACCTACCTAATTAATTATTTACCACATCATGCTCAAGCGACGATTTAAACGTGTCCCAATTATATTTATGGCCTGTAGATAAGTAAAATAACATCTTGTATTATTTTTTAATGTTGCCTGAATTAAATTTATTATTATTTTAAAAGGTTATTCTTTCTATTACGTTAGTGAAATTAACTCTATGCTTTCCTCCCTCTGCTAAAGATGTATAGAAAGAATAACCAACAGTCACACTAAGGCGCAACTAACTTCTTAGCTTACAAAAGTTACCGAGAAACCTGAACGAACATAGACTAGGTAAAATACTGCTTTAAATCCTAGGAAGATTTTAATCTTCCTAGTTTAAATCACACTATTACACTAATATTTTTATACTTAGGTGAAAGTTTATGTGTGTTTAAGTATGTAAGTGTGTTTGTTAAACTTTCACCCACAAACGGCTGGACAGATTTGAATGAAATTAGGTACCAGAATTCCTAATACCCTGGATTAAATAATAGACTTCTTTTGATCCCGGTATTCCCACGGGAACGGGAACTATTCACCGCGGGTAACACCGCGGGGCGCAGCTATTACAACATCCTATAATTAAAATAATTGTAATAATTTTACAATGAAATAGTAAATCAAACAAAGCTACAGCTTGTGCAAATAATTTAATACCATGGCAGTAAAATCTAAGTTAAAATGTATCACAAACTGGTTCATTGTTTAATGAAATCATACAATTGATAAGATATTATAAATAGTTTAACTTTAATTATAATTAAGATAATATAGGTACATAGTTAATACCATCTTCTATTTCTATATGCACGGGATTTCGTTTTTTTTTTGGACGGGATTTAATTTAGGTAGATACCTACTTACATAAAGAGTGAATTTAAGAAACAGGTAAGTATAGATTGAATTCAAGACTGAAAACGATTCATAACTAAAATAATAATTAAAAAGTTCACTGTAGGTATTATGTATTAAACACTTAATATAATTCCTTTGAAATTAAACGTAAACAGACTCACTGCTGTAACTCGAGTTACGCATGATAATTATTCGGTCTTCAATCCCAATGAACTAATGAAAAGTACAATATTGTAAAAAGGGCTAATATCGACAATTTATATGGAAGGCTAGCAAGCAGGGGTAAAGGGGTTTTGAAAGGGTTGTTAGTAAAAAAAAACCCATTCCATTTGTGTAACAGTATTGATTAGAAACCCTTTGTAAGGGGGTACTTTTTCACGGGGTTACCCCATCAAAACCCATTCATTTTGGTAACCTTTTAATAGGGTTTTCAATAGTATTGAGTTTTGCTGATATTTGTACGGTTATACGGTCCCTGCTAGCAAGCGGCGAACATACCCAATGGAACGGACTGACTCAAATCGACGCGGTGCGTATCGGGACTTAAACTAAGTATATATACTTACTGTACTATACCTATACTATATATACTGTACTGCTACTGCTGATCAGATTGAGCATTAAGGGTGAAGTGGGAATTCCAGTTACAGATCTCTAGGACTAACGGAGTCGGCTATGCGTTGTCGATGTGATTCATCACCTCGTTTTATAATGTATTTTACAATTACACAAGCTACTGAGAACATCGGCAATCCCTGCCAATATTGAATCATTATTAGTAAGCTCGATTCTTATAACAAAATTCAGAAATTTACGAAACCCCGCGCTTATAGACTATAGTCATCATCAATACCTATAATTATACCATTATACAAACGTGATGCCGTCAGAAAACTATTTTTGTAACTTCCGAGAGATAAATTTTATTACGACCTACTCAAATTGGTAAGTAGGTACAAGCTCAAGCAATGTTAGACGTTCCCTGATCACCCCCTATTGTATTAGTATTATGTTACCATTGTTTAATATTGTTACTTAATTTTCGACGTATGATTTTAGAAATAATGCCCGCAATAAATAATTTGTAGCATAAGACGTGTCTGACACAGATAATATAATACTATAAGTACCTACTTAACGGAGGGTTTTATTTTTATAGAAATAAAATCAGCAAGCTGGAATGTAGATAATGAGACCCATATAAATATAATGTGAAGGAAAAGTATGTAAATATCAGAATCAAAAATAGCAAGGAATTGCATTAGAACGAGCTTCATAGGTCATGCTAATGACCTAGGCACCAACGTCAGAGATGACTTTGCGTAGTTGGTACTCGTACCTAGTAAGTATTACTTAGTCATAACAAGTTTATGTAATACCAATTAAGTATACTGATTAGGCGTAGTGTGACTACATACTTCCAAACTGAAAAAGTATCTTCAGACTGATATCACCTATCACACTATCTTAGTGAAATGCTAGTTATGTTTATTTTTTTAATAAGCAATTACTTAAGTTTTAAATTAAGAAACCTTTTCGAAAAGAAATAAATTTTATTATTGTGATGAGATGAGTGGGTATTTTATTGAAAGAAAGAAAGAAAAAATGATTTATTCTTGTAGGACCTCAAGGATCACTTAAGTTTCGTTTAGTGTTAGACTTTCCATTTGAAAGACCACTATGATTTTTTATTTTATAGTTGTCTCGGTCTGAATAAGGCACTTTGTACTGATAAGGCGGATGCAAAATGTAATCGTCTGTACGTCAATACCTAGCTTCAGGTAATTCGTTCTTACCACAAACTCGCGTAGACTACAATTATAGAATCCAAGTGTACCTCATTAATGGGGGCAATTCGGAGTGTCGCAAAAGCTAAACTAACCTAACTAAAACTATTGCCATCCTTTTTATTCCCATCGCTATGAAAGGGACGGCAACAATTTTAGTTAGCTTAGTTTAGCTTTTGCGACACTCAGAATTGCCACTAATACCTACTCTAGAACTAAGTAGGCAATTTAAATTCTAATCCCTAGTTTATTTTGATGAAACATTACGCGATAACTCAATAAATAACGCACGATTTTAAACACAAAATATAGGTACAAATACTTAAACCACCAATATTTGCCAAGCTTGAAACGAGTACAAAAAAACAACAAATCCTTAGAATCTTAGTTATAACAAAACAACAAAACGCGCTGGGAATCCCAGTTCACAAGAGTACAGGAAAGGGGTTAAGATAAATATTCTGTAATTAAAGATACTCCAATCAATTTCAAACCTTTCTAAGCTGCCTTCAGAGTGTATATTTGGACTTTGGACACATGGAAGAGTAGGTTATGGATGGTAATGAATAAGAAAGCAATAATTAAGGGCCAGAACTGAACTGATTAACCATTGGAAACTCTTCCAATAGGTCATCAACCGCAAGGAATATATAAAATATTAATAGCCTTAATTTTTTACAGCGAAAAATATAGCATAATAATAACATTAACAAGCACAGTTGTATTTTTGAATTCTAGGTTATTAAATTTAGTAAGAGAAATTACTTTCCCGGTTTATTTTTGTTTGAGCAATACAAATGTAAAACCCGTACCTACACAACAGCGGTTAGGGATTTTCAGATGCAGTTTGAGGTGAATGGCAAAATATTCCATTTATACGAATAATTGCCTCATCGGGAGTTTTTCCTTTGATTTTTATTTAATAAAAATTCCCAGAGTATTCGGTAGGTAGGAGCTCGTTTTCCGCATTCAATTTCCCAAGTGAGATTAATTTATTATTTGAATAAATTCAATATCAAAATACAGTTTCAGTTTATAGTTTTTATATATTTTTATTATAGTGTTAAACCACACTTCTTTTCGTAAGATTTTTCATTTTCTAGTTTCAGTTTAATTAGGCATTATAAACACTTGGACGGATTCCCCGATATTTTCCCAAACAGCTTTTAACAAGAATCTCACAAAAAAACCCTTTAACAAAGTTCCATTGATGAGTGAACAGTGACTTGATGAGTTGGTCGATTGAAATGGTTTGGTTTCCGTTTACCTGGGCATCGTGCCGCGGTGATTCAAGTCTCTTGCGCAACCGAATGGACTATTGCTGAGACAAACGAGTACTAGCTGTGAATTATCAAGTATTTGTATTCACCTTTGCTCGTATTTAGCATCTAGGAATGTTTTCGAGAAAATATATTAATTTAACTTGAATTATGTCGTGTAGAGAAATCATGGAATGAACTCTATAATCTGTACCTACAAAAATAACAATTAAGCATGTAATAAAAAGATATATTTTCTTAAATAACGAAACTATTAATTTAAAATTACAGAATGAATAAAAAACAATAACAAAAAACAGTAAAATCTGCTACTCGCATTCTTATTCGGTCCATGTTGCATTCTAATTCGGGCTCATGTTTCACTTATCTTTGAATCATAATTCCTTCTCATAGGATACTAAAACGTATCGATATTTGTAATTTCTGATTCAATTATTTATGTGATGCATTGATATCGTGATAATGAAACATTCCGTAGACAATGTGCGATCTAGCAGTGGAAGGCTTTGGCTTTAAAACGCGCCACTGGTGATGTGTGTAAAGTGGAGCCCGTTGTTATCATATCCAAACATACATTTTTACACATTAATTTTTCAGAAAACATGGAATTACCTAGTCCTCTGTACGAATAGAGCTGGTTTTAATCGACCGTATTTCCATGTCAGCTAGTAAGGTAGCACGGAAATCGTTTATATTGATAAAACCGACCCGAAGATAACTTCGATTGTGCTATGACTAGAGGCTAAATCTCAGTATAATACGTAGGCCTGTTTATCTGCAGCAGATCGAACACATTGGGCAGCACGTAGGTCGTGTTGACGCCTATCATGGCGTACGTGAAGTACTTGTAGCTCAGCTCTACTATGATTTTGTTTTTATTGTCGAGGCTGTCTTCGGAATTCCTCAACTCGTTCTCCCTCTGTCCAAGGATGGCGCTGACGAAGGCGTAGGAGACGGACTTGCCTATCGCGCGCGTGGCCAGCACGCCGCAGAAGCCGAGGATGGTGCGGAGGATGGTGCAGCCCAGCATCTCCCAGGAGGGCCAGATGACGGCGTAGGGCGGCGCCCGGGGGCTGGCCGCCATGTTGCCGAGCTGGTAGTTGGTCCAAGAGCCCGTGAGGATGCCCGTGCAAACGCTCACTATCATCGTGGTGTCTCCTCTGGAAGACAAGAAGATTGGGCTGTAGAAACTTCGAAATAAGCTTTTTGTCGGTGTGTTCTTCGAGACCCTACTCGATGACCACACTATGATGAGGAGACTAATTGTTAGCTGAATGATTGTTGTAATCTTTATTATCTTACGGCCAGTGTCAATAATCTATCTATCGTTGGTTTTGCTTACTGTGGGTAGATATTTGACATTTGTTTTATGCATGACATGTAATGTCAAATATCTAGCAGCAGTAGCTAAGGAAAACCAAAGATAGATAGGTTATTGAGACTGGCAGTTTTACAGTCAATGCAAAATGGTATTTTTAATACAATACTCTCGAGAGTATTGTATTAAAAACGTTAGTTCACTTCTGACACATCTAAATTACTTACGTAATATCTTACTTTATAATGAAAGTTATAAAATTAATCGTGCTCGGGCTGACTAACACGGGGTGAGCGGAGAAAAACCAGCGACCTAGTACATGCCGCTAGTTAGTCCTTGTTGTTTTCCTATACCGATACACGTGTGTGTCACAGATTAGGTAAGACTAGTACTACACACTGCCTGGTTAGCTATTATACCCAGTTGTGAACTAACTCATTCAAATCGTAGGTATAGTCAACAACTAATTTGCATATCCTTTTTACCTAACTAGGAGTTTATGAGCGCAATTATGTGTGGGTATAGTATATTTGAATAAATAAGGTGGCATGCTATTTCGAACATTATTATGCTAAACGAAACTCTAAATTTAGTAAGAGGTAATTTAAAACAATGAAAAGTTTCGCTTCTAAAGTCAATAAAAACGTTCAAAAAAAATGAAAAGGGAAAGAGCTTTGGTAATTAATATTCAATATAATAAACATAAAACTTGTTATGATTTTTACTTTTGAAAGATAAAGAAAGCGCAAGTTATCTGCTACGCTACTGTACCGCAGTAATCCAGACACTAAATAAAATGAAAAATCTTAATAAAAGTTAACGGCTCCGGCAGGATTCGAACCTGCGTAGATACAAGCGATCGCTCTTAAGTGTGTGCCATAACGCCGAGGAATGAGCGGGAGAGCGAATAATGTTTTTACTCGTGAGTGAGAAGCGCAGAACGATAGACACGCAACATAATTTATAGCGAAAAAACAGTTTTTATTTAATTACAAGTTAATTAAACAAGTAATCGAAAAATTAAAAAACCAGAACTAAATGAATACTTCTAGGCTATTTGTCAAAACATAAAACCAACAAAAATAGCGTTCTGTTCCTGAGATAAATAGCAAACTGTGTGAAAAACATGTATTTTTCAAAAAAATATATGATCGAGAAAACTTTTACCAATCGTGTTTCTAAAAAACCACAACGCAAGATAAAAGTTCAAAGTTTAATTTCTCCAAACATTATAAGGTGGTATCTTTCACGGATTTTGAGATCTAATACGATTCAAACCACATATTTGCTACCTACGGCCTCTTAGTGAACTTGAAAACCAGAGACTATATAAAATCAATTTATTACTTTACAACTTGACATGTCGTCATAGTGACGTTTTGTATTTTGACACTAATAATTTTATTAGTGACTTTAGCTTAAGTAGAGGTACAATGTACCATAGTAGCTGTAGTAAATTGATAATTGCTAAATTGTTAGCATATAATATTTTTGATGGTGTTATAAGTAGTATAACATATTTAACTGACGAGCCTGTATTTAGTAGTAGTACTAATAGGGTTATTAATGTAGTAGGGACTGCCGGTCAGCATTTAAACTGACCGCTTCGACAATGGGTAAGCTAGGCACTTTGCATGTTGTACATCAGAACATGCAAAGCCTCCCCAGCAAATTACTAGCATTAGAGTTATTTTTAAAGGGATGTAATGTAGACATTATGTGTGTGACTGAACACTGGATTGTATATAATCAGTTGCTCCCTTATTTTGAACAATTTAATATAGTAAGTTCATACAAACGTAAGAACGCCACTAGAGGCGGTTCTCTTATTATTGTGAAAAATCATTTAAAATGCAAGGAACGTAAAGATGTTGTTAATCTCTCTATTGAGAGGACTATTGAGCTGTCGTGCGTTGAGCTAGAGCGACATATCATAGTGAGTGTTTACCGTCCACCTGACGCGGATTACGGGCGGTTTGAGTCCACTATGGAAGAAGTTTTGCTTAAGATTTTTACTAGTAGTAAAGTTTTAATAATCTGCGGGGATTTTAATATAGACATTATTTTAGATTCTCTGTCTGAAAGGTTCATTAACTTGTTCAAATGTTTTAATCTGACGCATCTTTTCAATGAACCAACTAGGGTAACTATAACAACAGCCACATGTCTAGACAATATTTTTAGTAGTTGTGAACCAATTAGTAAGAACTTAATAAAAAAGTTTGGATCAGATCATTATGGTCAAAGTGTTAAATTTCCTAATTGCATACTAAATGAACCTCATAAATTCACTTACCGACCTATCACAGCGAGTCGTATTACAAAGTTTAAGGGTTGCATAGAACTTAAAATGTCACTTTTGCCTTGTATAGAAGACCCGAATGAGCTGTTTAACTGTTTATCTAATCTAATTACTGAGGAGCATAAGGAAATATTTAAATTAAAGACTTGTATAGCTAAAACTAGTGCAAGCTTTGCAGACTGGGCAACACCTGGTATTTATAGAAGTAGGAATAAACTTTATGATCTGTATTCTACAAGGGAACTAATGCTCCACGATCCTTCACATAACCTTTACATTAAGAATTATTCTAAAACATTCAAAAAAGTATGTCAGGTAGCAAAATCAATGTTTTTAAAAAATAAAATTGAAACAGCACCTAACAAAATTAAAGCCACTTGGAAATTGATCAACAATGAGACTGGTAAGACAAAACGTGGCCACAAACAGATAAATCTAAAAGTCAATGATCATTTATTAACTAAAAGCGATGAGGTCGCTCACGCATTTGATAATTTTTTCTCTAATATACCACATGTGGTGACCCAGTCATTAAATTCATCCGCCACTATAGCATACGGCCTTTTGGAATGCAGTGTTGCTCAGGGTAATAATGAATTCAGATTTAGTTATGTTAACGCAGACAATATTGTCAAAATATTTAAAACACTGAATATTAAAAACACTGAAGATTTATGGGGGATTTCGACTAAGATATTAGCTACTATTGTTGGTGATATTGCTCCTTGTTTAGCTTATATCTTTAACAATTGCGTTGACGAGGGAGTTTTTCCCAATCTAATGAAGATGAGTAAAGTTATTCCTTTATTCAAATCTGGTAATATAACTGACCCCGCTAATTATAGACCAATATCGATTCTGCCTGCGTTAAGTAAAATTTTTGAAAAACTAATTCTTAATCAACTGCTCTCTCACTTTAATCTCAACGGACTTTTACACCAGCACCAATTTGGATTTACGAGAGGTAGATCAACAACCGATGCAGGTACATTGCTTCTAAAGCACATTTATGATGCCTTTGAGAACTCACAAGACGTAGTCGGAGTTTTCTGCGATCTGTCGAAAGCGTTCGACTGCGTGTGTCATGCGACTTTAATCTCCAAATTAAAGTACTATGGTGTCGTAAACCAAGCTATTAACCTAATTCGATCTTATCTTTCTGAGAGACTCCTTAAAGTTGAAGTAGGAGGTGAAAAGTCCTCAGGGTCAGTTATTGATATGGGTGTGCCACAGGGCTCGATACTAGGCCCTTTTCTGTTTCTAGTGTACATAAACGACCTTCCTTCTTTTGTAAAAGACATGTGTGACATTGTTCTTTTTGCTGATGATACATCTTTACTTTTTAAAGTTGATAGGTCTAAAGATAATTATGATGATGTTAATGCCTCTTTATCCCAAGTCTCAAACTGGTTCACTGCTAATAACCTCTTACTTAATGCCAAAAAAACTAAATGTATTAAATTCACTTTGCCTAACGTGGTTCAGAGACCTACAAAAATTAAATTAAATGGGGAAGCACTTAATCTTGTTGATTCAACTGTTTTCTTAGGTCTTACAATTGACTCCAAAGTGCAGTGGGGTCCGCATATTGAAACACTTGCAGGTAGGCTTAGCTCCGCGGCTTATGCAGTGCGTACGATTAGGCAACTTACTGACGAAGGAACAGCTAAGTTAGTATATTTCAGTTACTTCCATAGTGTGATGTCGTATGGTATTTTTCTTTGGGGTAAAGCAGCAGATATTCAAACTATTTTCGTTTTACAAAAGCGAGCTGTCCGTGCCATTTACAAAATGAAACGTCGGGACTCCTTAAGAGAGCGATTTAAAGCAATAAATATTCTTACTGTTTTTTCGCAATATATTTATGTAAACTTATTGCACACTCACAAATATATAAACAACTTTAAGAAAAAAAATGATGTGCACAAAATTAACACTAGAAATAAAAATAAACTATGTGTGCCTAAATTTAGACTAGAAAAAGTAAACGGTTCTTTTATGGGTAATACTGTACGTTTTTACAATAAACTCCCAATCAACGTAACTAACCTACCGACTCGAAGGTTTAAAACATACATAAAGAATATTCTTGTAGAGAAAGCGTATTATTCTATTGAGGCTTTTATTAATGATAAAATTACGTGGCCTGATGTCGCTCTGCCCCTCGACGGTTGATGGTATACAATATCTTTACTACCTTGATAAGTAGGTACCTACCACTTAAGTCGGCCAAGTGTAGCGTGTGATGCCAGACAACATTTTGTTGAGGTGTTATCTTGTTAACTTTACAATTACTTTTACTTTTTTGACATGCCTTACTTTGTTCGACTGGCTTCCCACTGAAGCTTGACTATTTAGATTATTTTAGATTGTTAAGGGATCGCTTTTAAAAAAAAGCTAGGCCCACACCACCAGGTTCTTGCCTGATTCTTTCCCTGGTGTAGGGAGTCGCGTTGGAACAGGCATTAGAATCACCTAGCATGTAAAACGATACTTAAGTGATCCTTGAGGTCCTACAAGAATAAATTATTTTTCTTTCTTTCTTTCTTTCTTAAGCCGAGCTGCCTGAATAATTTAATAATGAAATATACCTAAGTGTGGTTTAACACTATAATTTATACTATTGTAAATAATAGCTTATCAATACGTTGAAGTAGGCTATGATTTATCATTTTCCTCATAATATCGCTTTTTAAAATAAACTACTGCTTAATCTTTACCATGTCGAAGATATTTTATTGTAAAACCAAGCAAAACAAAAAAATACTGTAATCCTAACGAAACTTATTTTCTTGTCACTCGATTGTCAATAAGTATTTTTCATTTGTATGTTACCCATGTTTATATTGATGGAAAATAAAAACTTTTTCTATTCTATTCTATTCTAAACCAGTGAGGCTTTTAATCGAACAACAGATATTGGAACAAACACACTTATCCTATGTACGTACGTACATACCTACATTGAAAAAATATTAGTCTCGTAAGTCGCAGTCAGGTAAAAACGAAAAAACCCCTTTTTCCAATCATGTTTCGATGATATCATTATTGTTTACAATAATTAGACAAATAAACCACAGAATACATAATAGTAAGTAATATATACCAATTCCAAAACATCATAAGATAAGTAATAAAAATATTCAAGAGCTGTAAGTATCTGATCTGATATTGATGGGCAGAGGCATTAAAAAAATTTACCACGAAATTAAGCATTCTTAAATCAACAAGCTGGATAACGATAATGAAGCGCTCGTGACGAAGCTTGCTAAGACGTTCTTGATAGATCGTCGAAGTTAAGCAACGTTCTGAGCGGTCACTACTTGGATGGGTGACCGCAAGTGGCATTTTCATCTGAGCGCTTCCGTGCTTCGGAGGGCACGTTAAATTGTCGGTCCCGGCTTTTAAAGTCGTTAAGCCATGACGGAGGCCTCTAGGCGGCCTAAAAACTCCGTCACCAGAGTTGGCCACTTGCTCATACGAACGAACGAACGAACGATGGAATGGAATAAAAAAATATCCTTGGACATTCCACATAAATATAATTATGCTTGTGTTATGGTAACCAGATGACTCCACTCTACCAGATTAATCATAACATTACCGACTAATGTTGGTATGTAAAATAGTAGTTTAGTTTCCGTAAATAAATATAGAACAATACCTAAGTACCTACATGGACTAGTGACACAATATTATTTTTTATAAAACTTCATTACAAGAGAAAAAATTCCTGCACTCTGGAGGTGCTTCATAACTTCATAACTCAAAAGATTCTCATCAGATCCTCAATTTTTTTTATGAGACGTACCACCTCGTTTTGTCGAAAAAGTTCCACTGAATAGAAACATTTTCAATCTCTTTCAATCTATGGATCAAAATTTAATGTTCCATATTTGCATGTTTTTTAAAAGGCATAAGGGCCTCAAATCATCTAAAATCCATTATCGTAACACTCCTAAAAGATCAGGCAACAATTTCAAGTTTCAGAACTTTCAATCATAAAAGTATACTTCTTACGCCATCTAGTGAGCAAAGAGAGAACTTTATTGGATTCGTAACAAATATCTAGCGACTTTGACACGACTCGACATTTTAGTTTATACATTCTATGAACGTATAAAATGAAGTGGGTACAATAAAACATTAAAAATATATTTCTCAGATAAAAATAAATCGTTTAAATCGCTTGGATTTAAACGGATTTTACAAAGGAATTTAACGGATCGGACTACCCAAGGAAGGGCGCTTGCAACATTTAAAATAATATTTCGCAAGTTTATATTTAAACAATTGATAAAAGAAAATGGAATGCTACGAATAATACTCATGTATTTTTTTAATGACTAGATAATGCGAGAAATCCATAATCATCACATTGATTATGCATAAGTTGTAAAATTAGTAGTAAACTTAGAAAGTACAGATTAGATTAAAGTGATTATCATAGAATGTAATATTTTGTTATTCTGCAAAAATGCAGATTATTTTTATAATGAGAGGAAACATATTGTTTCTGGGTATCATTTTTGCCTATTCATTTTTAATAGGAAAAAAGGATAGCTTATATCCATAATTAACACTACTTTTGATCCCCATATTCCGCGGGTATCACCGCAGGGTGCAGCTAGTCAGATACTATAATATTATAAAGAGGTAAAGTTGGTTTGTTTGTTTGTATGTTTGGGGTAATCTCCGAAACTACTTATCCGATTTCAAAAATTCTTTCACCTATTTGTAGCTTAGACTTTCCGAATGAACATAGGCTATATTTTATCAAGGTAGGTACCACGTGAGCGAAGCCACGGGCAAGTTAGCTAGTAAAGTATAAAGATTCTGAGCTCTGTTGTATGTGAGTTAGCTATACCTTTGATCATGCATGAATATATAAATATAATTTTATCACAGTTTATACCTGGTTGGTGTCCACTTATCAGCATTGGGGTAGAACACAATGACGGCAATGGAGAACGGTATGACCAGAAGGGGAGCATATGTGTTGGTGAGCAGGAAGCCATCCAACCAGTCTACCACAGGGATCAGAACTATGAGCAGTGCTGTCGAGAGGAGCAGGCCAGCTGCTATGTCCTTGAAAAAAAACATTTGTAAGATTCATTGTATTGTAGTAAATATTAACTAAAAAGTTTTGTCTATAGTCTATAGGTACTAATCTATACTTCTATACTAATATTATAAAGAGGAAAAGTTGGTTTGTTTATTTGTATGTTTGGGGTAATCTCCGAAACTACTCGATCTGATTTCAAAAACTCTTTCACCAATTTCTAGGTTAGACTTTCAGAATGAACATAGGCTATATTTTATCAAGGTAGATACCACGTGAGCGAAGCCACAGGCAAGTTAGCTAGTTTTATATATTTTATTATAGTGTTAAACCACGCCTTAGGTATTTCATTATAAATGAAAAATCTTACTTAACATTTCACGGCTTTGACGGGATTCGAACCCGCGAGATCGCTTGTATCTCGCGGGTTCGAATCCCGCCAAATCGCCAATAACTACAAAGACTCCTACCATCGGAATGAAGGTTATTAATAGAGATCTAACCGTCAAAGTGACTTACCAGTACACTGTGCATGCCGAGGTACACTCTACTGACACAGATGAGTGTGCACCACAGCACTGCGATCACCACACCCACATGAACAGGATACAAGTACCTATCCATGGTGTAGAGTAGTATTGAGAATGGTATCGACACACCAACCATTGCATGTGTGGAGGGCATTCCATATTCTATAGCCCATTTTTGCTGAAGCTTTTGTACAGGGTAGCCGGGACGAGGCCAGCGTATTATATCTTTGAAGCCTTGGCCTGTAATAAAAAGAATAATTGTTCGTTCGTATGAGCAAGTGGCCTCTGGTGACGGAGTTTTTAGGCCGCCTAGAGGCCTTAATAAATACTTAATAATGTGTGTAGCTTTGTGATTCATAATAATTGAGATAAGCATACATTCAAATAAAAAGGATAAGTGTTACAGCTAGTGTTTTATGATTCATCAAGTAAGAATGTAAAAATAAAATCTAGAAGTACCTAATAATTATGACATACTAATCCACACTATCTAGTGTTCAAGAAAAACATTGAAATTAATACAATTTTGTTAGCTGTGTGGTTTGATGAAACTTACCAATATACATAACAACAGTCCACACAAGCACCACCCTTCTCCCGACCGCCCCGTCCACATTCCAGAACCAGAACGGTATGAAGGTCGCGTAAAATAGCTCATCACCGAGCTCTGTTCCAATCACAAACAAATAGTACCAAAACTTATTGTTTACATGGCACTCTACGTTCTTCCCCGTGCTTTCCGCCGAGCTATCGGTGGCGGTGGACGACTGTGAGCTGTTCGAAGTATCGCTCGGGATCCTCTTGTGTTGTTTCAACTCAAAATCCTCTTCTTCACGATCATGTCTATCAGATTGCAGAATTTCGGATGAATCATTTTCATTTTGGTTGCTTTTGTATTTGACGCCGAAGAAGTTTTGAACTTTTATAACTAATAGTGGATCTTTGAGGTATTCTATCATATTATCCCACATTGCAAAGTTGTCTAAAATTTACAAAAAAATTCGAAAAATTTGCTTTCCTCACTCGCTCACTCGCTTCACTTCTTCTTTTCTTTAGTTGTAGGCTTGGGCAAAAAATATCGATATATCAAAATATCGATATTTTTTTAGAAAAATATCGATATATATCGGCGATATTTTTTCCAGCGATATATCAATTTTCGATATTTATTTTCAGATATCAAAATCGATATATTTTTATTTAAAAAAAAAAAAAAAAAAAAAAAAATCACATTTTCTTTGCTTCAAACACAAACAAAAATTACTTGTTGTGTAAATAATTTTTTATTTTATGTCAAGCAATTAAAAACCTGTTTTTTTTTAATAATAAAACTGATGTCAAAACAGCCAGATGTGTATTTGCTTTAAAATTTCGAATTTTTATAAATAATTGCATATTAGGCAAAAAATATCGATATATCGAAATATCGATATTTCTTGGGCGATATATATCGATATATTTGAAAAATATCGATACGATAAATATCGATATTTTTTTTCCATTTGCCCATCCCTATTTAGTTGGTTGGATTGGATTGGCTACTGTCTGCAAAGAGCAGACTGTCTGTGACTTTTTTATACTGTCACAACTTAATTCTGCCAGTGTCAGTGTCATGCTAGTGCTTTTGTAGTCAAGTCAATGTCAAAAACAACAAATATTGATTTTGAAGGTAAGGTTTGGGTCTAGAATCTTCCTGCTTCCTAGATTTGGGAGACGATTAATACCAATTAGCAAAAACTTTGTACTTTATAAAGTACCATGTAGACAGACAAGGCCATACACAAAATCGTAACCCTGAAAATGGCCCAAAACGGGAGTTTAAAGTAGATGGCAGCACCAGATAGCCTGGAAACTTTAAATAATTTTTATCCAAGAAATTTAAATTACTTTCTGGTTAAAACTACCTACAATTTTTTTTATATTAAATGCTCGCCGAGCAGCGCTTGACTGAAAATAGACAGTGTCCTAATGAATTTCTTGCTTCCGAGAACACAGTCAGCGTTATGCAGTCTCTGAATTAATTAAACCGTTGGAGTAGGTACCTACATAGGTACCTACTTTGGGAATTTATCCGCTAATTAAATACCAACCGTAGATACAGCAACTGCGACGACGTGGCAAGAGACGCAAAAGGGCAAAACTTACCTTGCTAAGCTAAGCACGAAAAAACGTCGCTGGTACCATGGTATCCCATCCCCATAAAAGATGGTTGTAATTCCAAAAACAAATGAATAGGTGGCGTTACGTGTTGCTATTTCAAAATAAAGTCTCTGGAAATTTATGAAAATGCCTAAATTTTGCCAGAATCATACATTTTCTGTTTTAAATAATTTTTTTTTTTTCAATATAACGAAATAAAATATCCCATTATTTTATTTCCTAGATCAATTTTTACAAAATAAAATAAAATTACATGACATGAACGCTAGATGGCGCTGACTCAGAAACAGGTAAAACGGGAAAACCCGCAAATTCAGGATTGTTTTCAATGTTCTACATGAGGCATCTGTACTAGTGTATTAAGTATAATATAATCTGTGCTGGTACCTACATCTAATCTAGTAGGTAGTTAATAAAACTGCGATAGATATAAAAAATACTTCTTTTATTATAAAAAATATAATAGATGATTGTTGATTGTTGCTAAGACATCTCTTAGCCTACGTTTAAGTTTTAATATTATTAGAATTTGTATTTACCTAAGTACTTAATAATTTAAAGAATTATCTGCATGTAGGCACAGATAATTTAATACTATACTAGATGTAGGTAAGTGTGAATGTTTGTTACTCCTTCACGCGCAAACGGCTGGACGGATTTGAATGAAATTTAGTACCAGGATAGCTTATAATCTGGATTAACACATAGGCTACTTTTGATCCCGGTATTCCAACGGGAACCGCGGGGCGTAGGGCGCAGCCAGTAAAAATATATCTTAGTTTAGGAGTTATTATAACACTAAGTATAGAAACCTTTTGGTAACGGTACAGTGTCTGGAACCCGTATGTTTCGCTATGGTCCTAAAGACGTTTTACGTCAAAAATATTGCTCGTACCTGCAGTTATACAGTATTTAAAATCTAGACCTAAACTTATGAAAACTATAATATATTTTCGTAACTAATCATAATTTTATGACAAGTCTTGCCTCAAAAGTCAAATTTATTTTGAGGTAACATATCCGCCCACAGGCTATTTTTTATGGTCAACCATACACCCAAAAGCACCATTCAGTCAAAGTACCTACCTACTTGACACTTTGAATCTAGGTTTTGTATACATTGAAAAGTTACAAAATTCACATCCTTCACTCGCGTAATCTCATTGGTTCAATAACCAATCGCGTTGAAAGAAGTCACTAAAATAAGACGACATTCTTCAGAGATGTACCTAGTCAAAAACTTGCGAGGCTTTTTTATATATGCCTGTTATTAAGACTGCCTTATGGCAGTCTCCAATCTATAAATAAATATAAATTTTTCATTTTTATCAACGACCCACGCTGCCTCGCCTACACAGGCATTAGTTAGAATCACCTAGCATGTAAGACGATACGGATGCGATCCTTGAGGTCCTACCAGAATAAATGATTTTTCTTTCTTTCTTTCTTTTAATAACACTGGATCATCCTCAAACTAGTGACGCGACAGATAACGCGTCCACCCGCACTGCAAGTGTTCTGTTCACACAATCACTACATGTATATCACAGATGAGTATAGATGGTGGGGGGCGGGGGCGCGGGGCGCAGGCGGCGAGCGCCCCACTTGTCGGACAGCATGCGGAGGAGCAGGTCGGGCCACAGCGTCGCCGCCACCACGAGCGCGTTCAGGAACCAGAACGCGGGGGACCTCAGAAGGCGGGTGTATGTGCCGAGGACGTCGCCGTCGATTTGCCTGCAGTAGTGGAGAGATATTAGAACACCTTTCATAATTATATGCATATTCCGACACGTACAGTCAGCAGCATAAAGATATTATGTAACAGGTTAGCCAAAATTATATTCGAGTCACAAATTCAATTTTATATGGGTTGTCAGAATAATCATATTATTGTAACCATCAAAATGGTCAATAATATCTTAGCAACAGTTGGCAATTTTATGTAACGCAACAAGATGTTCAATATTATGTTGGCGTATGAACTATTCAATGGTATCTACGCACCAAACTTTCCAAAAATATCTTCGCATGAAAGAAAAATGAACTCTAATGTCTCAAGTCACAGTCTTTTATTCGTTATTTATTCAAAAGTATCATCGTCCATTCCTTTTTTACGTGTGTAATAAACCATCTCTATTTATCTCTTTCATTTCGTGCATAACGTCATTGACTTGTCTTTTGTTTAAAACTTAGTAAATTTATTAAAATTGCAAGAAGACAGATTTTTGGTACAAAGTTTTAGCGAGTCCCGCGGTTTTACTTGCTGTCTTAAAGAAACTGATTTAAATAATATTGCATGCCTAGAATAATATTATAGAGTAAGGTTGATCGGGGTAAGTTCGTATACGGGTTAAGAACGGATAAGTCGAATAACTCCCTAATCTTAGGTGTTTTCTGTTTATTGGCAACATTGTCGGCAACGCCATTTTGTCGAGCCCCTCTCTTCAGTTGGTGTCACGTCACAAGACCGATTGCACGTGAGATATTGTTCGGTAAATGGCGAAGGTACGTAAAGCGTGATTTTTTGTGTATCCGAACTTACCCCGTCGAAGTTTTCTTTAAAATTCTGATGTAACTACTGTGATTTTTACAAGTTTTATAACATATTTCTGTCATATGTCAACTTCTTTATCAATTTTAGTTCATTAGCCACGCTAAAACCGTCTGTGGACTGAGATCCGGTCTTTCCTCACTAAAATTTCAATGGGTGAAGTTCGGATGAAATTTGTCCGCTCTTTCCCGTCTGTATAGAATACACAGGCTCTCAAACTTTTAGGAAACATAATTTTTTTTAAAATTAGTAGGTACCTACTTGACTTTTGCCTTCTATGCTTAATGCGGTCTACATTACATTTAAATAACATTACTTTATAAATAACTAACTTTTGCACGCGTTTTCATCTGCATTACCTATATTTTATAAACTAAGATTACCTTACATATAAACTTCAAGAGCATTTTAGGGACTAGGTTTTCACTTTAATAATTGTAATTGTATCTCTTCGCAAAATTTTATTAAGTTTTCGTACTTACTTAGTTGTTTTTAGTAAGTATGGATTATTAATTAAAGGCAAAAGTAACTCAGGTTTAACTATTCGGTCGCGCGTTTACCTATTCCACACAGTTTAGCTGATATTTATTGTGCTTCAAATAAATCGGTATTCTTTGTTTTAGAGTAATTACTAATCATGGTTAGACACTACAAGAGAAAATCTAAGCGGGCGACTTCATACTCACAAAAGGACCTACAAGATGCTATACTAAAAGTAAGAAAAAATGAACTCACCAATTATGCTGCTTCAAAGTTATATGGCATCCCAACATCGACACTTAATGATAGAGTCAGAGAAAAGACCGGCCAAAAAAGTAACAGCTTGGGAAGACCGTTAGCTATTCCTATAGAAATGGAAGAAAGGCTAGCATTGGGTCTTAAAACAATGGAAAAGTGGGGCTGGGGATTATCCAAATCGGAAGTAATGGAAATTACTTCTCAATTTATAAAGAAAAATAATTTGACTTCTTATTTCAAAGACGGTAAACCAGGTGACGACTGGTTTGCTGCTTTTCGTAAGCGGCATAACCTGTCCATGAAAAAACCCCAGCCTGTTGAGTATCTACGCAAAAGAATGACAGATCCTTTCGTGATCCACGAGTATTTTGTTTTGCTGGAAAAAACACTCAATGAACTAAACCTCACTGATGCAACAAGGATTTGGAATTTAGACGAAACTTCAGTTTGCCTAGACCCATCGAAGACCAAAGTTGTTGGTGGGATTGGTGCACCGTCCACTAGAACCACGGCAGGACCCGGAAAAGAAAACATTACTGTTTTAGCAACTGTCAACGCAGCTGGTCAGAAAATGGATCCTTTGATTGTGTTTAAAGGGCTTAACGTTTATGACAGCTGGATTGCAACGGACAATAATACAGAGTACGATTTTAATATATCTTACGCCGCAAGCAAACGGGGATGGATGGAAACAGACATCTTCTATAACTACTTTTTAAAAGTGTTGATTCCTGGTTTGGGAGAAGAACGACCCGTGCTTCTAATTTACGATGGGCACAGCACTCACGTTGATGAAAAAGTAGTAGCATTGGCGGCAGAAAATGATATTACTATTCTGAAACTACCTGCACACACGTCTCACTTGTTGCAGCCGTTAGATCTTGCAGTCTTCAAATCTTTTAAAAGCATATGGGACAAGCATCTCGTTGAATGGCAACGCCAGAACGTAGGCGTTAAGATGCGCAAACAAGTGTTTGCCGAAATGTTTGCAAAAGCATGGCACCAAACAAGTCCAAAAGTTATACGGAATGGCTTTAAAAAAGGAGGTATTTACCCTTTCAACCCGAATGTCGTGCCAATAGAAAAATATGACCCAGGTGCATATAGAAGATGGCAAAGGAAAATAGCTGAAGTGGGTTTAAGAGAGCCGAAACTCTTAAGCCAGTTATGCATTAATACGATAAACAACGTCATGTGTGTCACACCAAACCGTGAGCATTCAACTGAGCAAAATACAACTTTTGAAGAACTGCTCCTAAAAATAGTAACACAAAAACCTAACCAACCGAAACAAAAAATGACACGGATAGCAAAAGGGGCTGAGGTAATAACGCGAACACATTTAGAAAAAAATAACACTACAAGAAACCAGAGCACTAAAGAAGATTCTCACATGTTACCTTCAACATCCGAAAATTGTGAAGAACCTGGAACATCGGGTACAACCACAAACAAAAATTTAAAAGCCAACAAGATAAAATCTGCGCGAATCAAAATAAAAAAAGAAAAATATGGTACTACTTTATTGAATAACGAAAACGTAATTAAAAAAGAATCGACAACGGAATACACTGGAAAGGGCAAAGGAATAGGAAAAAAATCAAAAAACAAGAACATTTCAGAAAATTTGAGAAACGAGAACACTACTGATAACCAAATTCTTGAGAATATAAACCAAAATATTAATGATGAAGCACAACAATATTTGAATGATCACGGTCCAATGAAACGAAAGCGAATGGAAAATCCTATAAAAAGACCTGCAAAATTAATTAAGAGGAGTACAAGCTCAACGACTTCTGATAGCTGTGAAATAAGCTTACATAGTGATTCAGATATAGCAGATATACTCAGTGATAATGAAATGGAGGAGCTGATAGATATTCATAATAGCCAGCATAATTCACAGACAGAATTTAGTAATGATGACAATAAGACGACGATTCAGAGTGACGATAATATCTGCATAGACATCAAAGGTGTTGAAACAGACACAAAAACAAATAAAAATAATAAAGTGACAATCTTATCCTCAGTTCGATTTTCTCCCGAAAATCATCCTTTTATAGGTTTGACATGTGGAGTCTTAAAACTGATGCCAATTGACCTTAAACTTGACATATCTACAAATCAAAAGCAGAAAATTATGCAAAACCAAAATTCGGGCAAAGAAAACAAGTTAGTGACAGGATCTACAGCGGAAATGAATATTAGTACAGATGGAATGCCTCAAATAAATATGAATACGAAATTGGAATATCCAGAAAAAGAAAACCCAGACCAGTCTAGTTACCGTGATGACATTTTACATGAACCAGACAGTGGTTGCGGATTACAACAGGAAGTAAGTGATACGGACGACATGCATTACAACACAGGGGACACAGTTTTAACGCGTTACTTCAAAAAAGGTTGGAAATATTACATTGGAGTAATTACAAATGTAAACTTGGAGACAAAAAAATACGATGTATGTTACTTCAAAACCGTTCGTAACCAAGATAAATTAAAATTTGCTGTTACAAAGCGGAAAGATCAAGATTTTGTACCGGAAATTGCAATTATTAAAAAAATTGAATTGCTGAAAATAAGAGAGAAACCTCAAGAATATGTACTTGTACATAGTGAAGACGTCATATATTTTTAAAGAAAATGTGAAAGGCTGATTTGATGTATGTATAGATTTGGTTTACTGATAAAAAAGTTCCTATTAGTTTATTATGTTGCAGTTAATCTTTATAAATGATTAATAGACTGCGACAAAATACTGTGTTATTACATTTAATTAATTAGTTGTTGACTGACAGAAAATTTAAGATAGTTTCAAAGCTTAGTACAAAAATTGTAAAGAAATTAGGTAATGTTAGAAACATTACCTATTGTTTAAGTAATTATTACTATAGATTTGTGTAAAAAGCAGAAGTCTGATTATGATTAAGTACACCTTTTTATAGTTTTTGTTTTGAAAGTTTTTAAATAAATATCTTATGCCAAAATACTGTTAATATAATACTTAGGAGCTTCAAGTTTATTGTGATTGTTTGTTAATTTATTGATTTTTGCAGACATACTTAATTTGGGACTTACTCTTCTCTTAAAGTTATACTTTTTTGGATTTTTTTTTAGATATTTTGTTGATTTTTTTGTATGACTGTCTTGTAAGCAAGTATTTGATAATAGTTAATTCCTATTAATGATTGTTGACAGGCACAGAAAAGATTGTTGAATTTCATTATTTTAATTATTTTCACCTCTACTTGCTTGTGCACTTCTACTACAAAAAAGGTACTCTGAACATATTAAGGTAGGTATACCTACCCTATCATGTTCAGAGTACCTTTTTTACTTACTTTAGATATTTTTAAAAAGTACAAGTCTGAATTATGTTTAAGTTCAACATACTTACCATTTTTTATTGTTTGTTATTTTATATTTTGTTGAATAAATAACTTATTCAAAAATGCTAAAATACTGTAGTACCTCATAGGTACTTACTAAGGTAATAATTAATAAAAATTATCTAAAGAATAATAACCTTTTTTTTTAATGCATCCATCAAACCTATAAAAACTTTTTTCGTAGGTAGGCAGGAAGTTGAAGTAAAGTTTGAGAAACTTAAAAAACTCAAAAAATGTATATTGGGGTAAGATCGGATTAAAAAAGCAATAAAAAAAAGTTTTAGCTCTGAATTTCACATGGTAACATTTATGTGGAATAATAAGTATTTATGTTTTATCTTGGTTAAGACCGGATATTTTAATGTAATAGCGCATATGATCAAAGCACCAGAGGCTGTTTTACAAGGTAGTCCGGTGTTACCCCGCCAACGTCCGAACTTTCCCTTGGATTTCAAAATATTACTAGAAGTTTAAGTATCAATAGCTCTGTCATCTTTACGCTTAGGCAATTGTCAGAAACTCTGATTATAGACCTTTTTTTACTCAAAGCATTAATAAAATTTTAATTTGAGTTAGCATTGTCTAGGTAGAGAAAAAAAAAATGTACTAACATCATATTGGTTTTCTAAAAACGCATCCGTTCTTACCCCGATCAACCTTAATTATTAAGCTTTAAATAGAGAGATGAAATAAAAATCCGATAAACTATATAAGAATGATATTAAATTAATTACTAGTAAATTAAAATTAAAAACTTCTCTCGTTACGGCGTAAATTTCCTTTCATGTCAGTTACGAATTACGAAAAGAGGAATCAATAAATTTATTTATTCAAGTGCATACTTACATCCTCGATTTCGTTCGCGCAGATCAGAAAAACGTAGAGAAAATTTAATATTACCGAAAACCATAATGACAAACAAACTATCGCACTTACAACGTATTTAAGAAAAAACTTTAAAATTAGATAGGTATAGTAATAGAAACTCTTTAGATTAGAAATAGTCATTGATAGAACTCGAGATAGATTATCATTTACCTCCTTGGAGTTCATTATCATAGATTACAAACTACGAGTGTACGTAGTTCAAGTCAATTCTGACATTCGATTTATCGTATTGATTACTTACATTAAATGTAATTAGAAATATATCGAATACCTATACATATATACAGTTTAATAATGGCTACATACCGAATAACTGAACTAAATAAGCATCAGATTATAAATTTACATAAGGAAGGCGTAAGCAATACTGATATATCGGATGAACTTGGCATAAGTGTAAGTATCCATCATCTCCACGGACCATCTGAGCAGGAAATGGCGAGATTGATATTTCTTAACGATAACTTTTTTATTTTTTAGACAAATACTGTAAGACTTTGGATTGAAAGATGGCGTCAAGAGGGAGACGTGGTCAAACACGTCTCTTTCGGACGACCAAGGAAAACCAGCATGGTCCAAGACTCTGCCATTGTTGGCACAGCGCGCCAAGACCGCTTTATTAAAACGTCGGAGTTAGCAGTCGCAAATGAGGTGTCGCAAAGCACCATAAGACGCCGACTCTACGAAGCTGGTCTGAAACATCGGGTGCCTGCAAAAAAACCTGGCCTAACGCCGAGGCATAAACAACTGAGGCTACAATTCGCTCTTCAATATTTAAATCATAATTTCAACCAAGTAGCATTCCTTGATGAGAAAGTTTTTACGTCTTCGGCTCACGGACGTGTATCTTTGTGGCGAGTCAACAATACTAGATACGATGAGGCAAACGTTCGGCCCAATAACAGAAGTGGCCGCATCAGCGTAGGGTTCTGGGGATGGGTGTCTGCGGCCGGACCCGGTGAAATAGTAGAGATAGGGGGCCGCTTAAATGGACGGGGATATAAAGAGATTTTAGAAGAATCGTTCTTTCCTACAGCAAGAAATGTTTATGATGATGAAGAACCGATTACATTCATTCATGACGGTTGCTCCATACATAATTCCAGGGTCGTGAACGAGTATATCGCTGGCAACGACGATTTAATTCTAATAAGATTACCTCCCAAGAGTCCGGACTTAAACATTATTGAGAATGTGTGGGGTAAGATGGTTCAACTGTGGGATCACACTCAAGCTCGAACTTCAGAAACATTGCGTGCGCATGTCACACAAATATGGGAATCCCTGCGAGGTGACCATTTTTGTTACAATGCTGTCCGGTCAATGAGACAACGCCTTTTAGATGTTATCAATGCAGAAGGAGGATACACAAGATATTGATTTTATTTAGTTTTATTCATGAATAAGCATTTTTGTTCGGTTTTAATGATGTGTTTAGTTTTTTAATATAAATTTTATAACATAATACCTAATTATATTTTTTTCTTAATTTCCTTTCTATTGCGGTACATAGCATGCTACATATTTAGGATCCTACAAAAATATTTTTAAATACCTAACTGATCTTTTAAGTCTGTCTCATAGATTAAATTTGTCATAATCATAAGATTTCTTGAAGGTATCAAGACTTTTATGGAAACGAATAAAAGACTGTGACTTGAGACATTAGAGTTCATTTTTCTTTCATGCGAAGATATTTTTGGAAAGTTTGGTGCGTAGATACCAATGAATAGTTCATACGCGAACATAATATTGGACATCTTGTTGCGTTATATAAAATTGCCAACTGTTGCTAAGATATTATTGACCATTTTGATGGTTACAATAATATGACTATTCTGACAACCCATATAAAATTGAATTTGTGACTCGAATATAATTTTGACTACCCTGTTACATAATATCTTTATGCTGCTGACTGTACAAGGGCAAGAGGATGGCCGGTCGAAACCGGTCGTTTATCAGCCGGTTTCTTTATAGTGTAATCTAAGCCAATATTAAGTTGAAGTAGCTGGCAGGATCCTATCAGACTTATATATACCATCCTTACAATGCCATATGGCATTGTAAGGATGGGTGTGTGGATAATAACAGCTACTCTAAGGAAATGGGCGCAGTCAGTAGGATGTAGGATACACCTAAGGTAACTTAAGGTACGATTCCACTAAAATAGTGTGCAGCACATTTATGTGTTACCATCCTTACAATGCCATATGGCATTGTAAGGATGGGTGTGTGGATAATAACAGCTACTCTAAGGAAATGGGCGCAGTCAGTAGGATGTAGGATACACCTAAGGTAACTTAAGGTACGATTCCACTAAAATAGTGTGCAGCACATTTATGTGTATTACCTACTTAATTATTCTATATTAGTATTTATTTTACTGTATGTTTGTGAGAAACAAATAAATAAATGAAATGAAATAAAAAATTGGCGCAGCCTGGACTATTTAGATAACGAATGGATCACCAAAGAAAAGCAAAGTACACACCTTTTTTGTTCTGATTGGCGTGTTGCGTTGGAACATGCAGTAGAATCACCTAGCTTTTAAGAAGTTTCAATGTGATCCTAGAGATCCTACTATATAAATTAATAAATAAATAAATAAATATCCCTGGACATTCCACACAGCGTCATCTAGTCCCAAGCTAAGCATTTTAATGCTTGTGTTATGGTAACCAGCAGATGACTGTACTACATAGATACATTTTTTTTTGTAAATACATACATATTATACATAGAAAACAACCAGACACGAAACAAATATTTGCAGATCATACAAACATTTGTCTCGTAGCGGGGATCGAACCCGCAACCTCTACGTCTCAGGCGGGCTTTCGCCCACTGTGCCACAGAGGTCCTACTATATAAATGAGTTATGATTTAGACGACTCACATGTCTAGGAGCGAGTAGACCGTGTTGAAGAGTAAGTAGGCGAGCAGCGAGAGCAGCACGGAGGCCACGAACACGGGCGTGTGGTAGCGAGTGTGGAGCCACAGCTTGAGGCTCACCACCACCATCAGCAGGTGGAACTGCAGCGCGCCGTAACACCTGCATGGTACACATTGCTTTATTATACACTAGCTTACTTGACCGTGGCTTCGCTCACGTGGTACCTACCTTGATAAAATATAGGTAGCCTATGTTCATTCGGAAATACTAAGCTACAAATTGGTGAAAGAATTTTTGAAATCGGATGAGTAGTTTCGGGGATTACCCCAAACATACAAACAAACAAACAAACCAACAATACCTCTTTATAATATTAGTATAGACTAGCTGCGCCTCGCGGTGTTACCCGCGGTGAATTGTTCCCGTTCCTGTAGGAATACCAGGATCAAAAGTAGCCTAATCTTTAATCCAGGGTATAAACAATTCTGGTACCAAATTTTATTCAAATTTGTCCAGCCGTTTGAGCGTGAAAGAGTAACAAACACACTTACATACTTACACACACCCTAACTTTCACCTTTATAATATTATATAGTAGGATACCACAGGTCACACGGTTTCCCGTCAGCGTTCAGCACAGATGTCAGCGCGAAGTAGGCGAAGAGGCAGATATAGACAATATACGAGCAGTGCAGCACATAAGGTGGTTGTATAATACATACCACAGATCACACGGCTTCCCGTCAGCGTTCAGCACGGACGCCGTCAGCGCGAAGTAGGCGAAGAGGCAGATGATGAGGGAGTGGTAGAGGGCGGAGGCGCACCACGCCGCGAAGGTGCCCACCGACATGAGGCGGTTGCGGCTGATGTCGCGGTACAACAGGGGGTTTCTACAAACATTCCTTTATTTAATAACAAGCTTCCGCCCGCGGATACACTCGCGTGATACTAACCCGGATAAAAAGTAGCCTATGTGTTATTCCAGGTCATAAACAATGTATATTCCAAGTGTCGGACAAATCTGGTCAGCAGCATTGCGTGAAAGAGTAACAAACATCTATACATGCATACAAATTCCTCCTTCTTGCCCCCCCCCCCTTCTTGGTCTAAGGACTGCTGTGGAGGACCAATCTTGCATTCAATGAATCTAGCTAATCGCGCTACCTATTTATTTATGAATCAAAATTATACATTTCTATTAACGAATCAGAAAGTTAATATGACGGTCGGTGTCGATGACGACTTCAATGGTTAATGTACAATAGCTTCAATGTTCAATGGTGGTGGATGATGAGAAAGTTAGTGTGACGGCCAGTGTCGATGACGACTTCAATGTTCAATGGTGGATGATGAACAGACCTGAGCAGCACGTCCTTAGGCCAGCGCTGCTCCGTGACGGACAGCAGCAGGCAGGGCAGCGACGTGAACACCAGGTTGTACAGCGTCAGGTACATGGAGTCGAATATCGACTGAGTGGAAAACGCACTCTGGATCTGAAATGCTAGCTGTGAACGAATTACAATTTAAAACGTCATGTTATCCTCTTTTAAATACTTATTTAGATATTATGGAGCTTCTATGTTGATGGAAAATAAAACTTTTTTCAATTCTATTCTATTCTAATTCTCGTAGCGATAATTCAACTTAGTTTTATAAGTTAAACAGCACCTAATAATGAACCAGTAGGTTGCGTGCGACTGAATACAAGATAATTTTCGGCCCAGTCAATTAATTTCAGAGAAATTTACATCAAAATCTAAAAAGTATTAAAAAAAAACATAATAAAATACAATAACAATATCACTTTCAAATTAGTGGACATGCACCTAACTATTTGTGATTGGTGTACTCATCAATAGTTAGGTAAATATATAGATTATTAGCTGCGCCTCGCGGTGTTACCCGCGGTAGTTTCCGTTCCCGTTGGAATACCGGAATAAAAAATAACCTATTTGTTATTCCCGGTCATGAACTATGTATATTCCAAGTTTCAGCCAAATCCGTTCAGTAGTTTTAGCGTGAAAGACTAACAAACACACTTACACACACACAAACTTTCACCTTTATAATATTAGTAGGAAGGATGTTTTTTATTCAACATGTAGGTACCTATGTACCTACCTACTGTAAAATAAATATGATTTTGGGCCAACTTTGGTGACGGAGTTTTTAGGCCGCCTAAAGGCCTCCGTCATGGCTTAACGACCCGAACATGTGACAGTGGATTCAAGACAAATGGAATCTCAACGACACATCGTACATAAGTCTATTTAGAGTCGGTTACAGAAAAATATGACTTACCATAATATTTCCAAGGACTAGATTCTTATAGAAGAAGTAATGTATGAGCGTGGCCAGCCTCTGGTAGTACCAGTGACCCATCACTAGGAGCATCTTCTTCACCATCGAGAACTTTGTAAAAGCGAAGTCAGCAGATCTGTAAAAATAAACGAATTTGTTTATGTTTTACTTCCTACTAATATTATAAAGATGAATTGATAGGTATATTTCGCGTCACGTAAAAAGAGCGCGGTCGAGGAAGTAGCGGGGGTATGTTTGCGCCTGTGTTCACTCGCTGACGAACCAATAGCACTCGCTAAATCAATAGTATGAAGTGCGTCGCGTTACCTCTCCACCGATCATCGACCACGGAGCAGTTTGACAGCCAGCGCTTTTGTTACGTAGCGCGGCCTATAGGGGGGGACGGAGGGGGGGGGTGGTAGGTACCTGGCAGCCTGATGTCCCTCCTTGCCGAAGATGCCGAAGCCGACGTGCGCCTCCTGTATCATGGAGATGTCGTTAGCGCCATCGCCGATGGCCGCCGTGATGGGACGCCGCGGGCTGTTCTTTATCAACTTCACTATCTGCAATAATATCTGTAGCTGTAGCTGATTGTAGGAAGTTGGCAGTGGTCAGTATTTTACTGCGAAAGTTGTAATTTGTTCAGCGAAGAAACGTGAATACTAACAGGTCGCGCCACGTAAAAAGAGCGCTGGCTGTCAAACTGCGCAGTGGTCGATGATTGGTGGAGAGGTGTTGCGGCGCACTTCATACCATCGATTTAGCGAGCGCTATTGGTTCGTCGGCGAGTGAACACAGGCGCAAACATACCCCCGCTACTTCCCCGACCGCGCTCTTACGTGGCGCGACGTATACTAACCTTAGCCTTCTGTAACGGCGACAGTCTACAGCAGAGCACGGCGGTGCACTGCAGCGCCAGCTCCGCGAACACGGGCGCGTGCGCCGTGTCCAGGATCTCCGCCATGCTGGCGCCGTCCGCCACCAGCGTGAGGTCGCGCACGGAGGGCTCGGCGGCCGCGCGGCGCCCCTCCGCCAGGTGCGCCTGCGCAGCCGCGCTGTCCGCCGCGCCCAGGATGAACACGCGCCGGTCCGTCTCCGAGATGTGGCTGCACGATTGCGCGACGTTGATGGCTGTCTCCACCTGCGAGGGGTGACTGCTCATTAGATTCAGTGATCAATGATCGATTAAAAGGGGTGCGAAGCACGCGTTTATTTCGGACAACTATTTATGTTTTGTAATGGAAGTGAGAGCCAGACCCGCAGGCGCGAGCAGGCAGCTGCGACAGCATCGGGAGAGCTGCAGGTGCGTTGTGAGTCATCAAGGTTGGAGTAGGTTCTTTCCCTGATGGTCCCTAAGCAGTATCGGTCCAGAGATACAGTTGATTGCACGCGGCAGTCCACTCAGACGTTTGATCGATTTCCATACCCTGGTAGTTAGGTCCAGCACCAGGTCTGCTGCAGTGTACCTTGTCCCCCGTGAGCACCCAGGTGCAGATGCCGGCGCGGCGCAGCGCGGCCAGCGTGTCCCCCACGCCGTCCTGCAGACAGTCCTCCACGCCGGTCGCGCCCAGCAGCGTCAGCTCGCGCTCCAGCACCAGGTACTGCTGCGTCACCTGCTGCAAGGCTGACGCACTGCGACCATTCAGCTTCTTTATTGCTGGAATGAGGCAACATTTCAATACGCGCTCTTGCGCAATGTAACTCTTGGAAGTCACTGTACACCTCTTGGTGTACAGTGACTTCCAAGAGTTACATTTCACAATCTCATCATTATTTAGATAATATAGGAAGAGAACTAACTGCACAAGGTCCTTGCAACTAATCACTCCCTCCCAGTAACGCAGAGACTTACAATCAGCGACGCAGTGGTACTCCGCGTCGGGTATGACCCGGAAGGCTATGGCCAGGGTCCGCAGGCCCTTGTTGGCGAACAGGTTGATGTCGCGGTTGGTCTCCTCCACCAGCGCGCTGTTCTTGCACAGCGGGAACACTGAGCTTTCTGCGCCTTTGCAGAATAGCAGTATCTGGAATACACAATATAAGTTTCATGCTCCGGCTCGCCAGCAGAAGAGTTACAGATGTCCCACCAAACTCTGTCGTCGCGCTTGGCTGGCACCCAACGCCTATTTGCAGCGACCGAGACCGGAACAGTTTCCATGCTATCTGGTGCTGCAATCTACTTTAAACTCCTGTTTTGGGGCATTTTCAGGGTTACGATTTTGTGTATGGCCTTTGTCTGTCTTCTTGGTATTCATCGTCTTTGGTACGGACGGATGACCGTCGATCTATCTCTATAGAAACATTGTTTATACAACACAAAATGTATAAACTTTTTGACAGATAACAACGTTGCTATGACGATCGATCTACGGTCATCCGTACGGTGGTTACTACTTTAGCGGCTACATTAACGTCATCTCTAAACTGTCAGGCGATGCCTAAAAGTAAGTAAGTTCGTATGAGCAAGTGGCCAACTCTACTCTGGTGACAGAGTTTTTAGTCATAACTTAACGACTTTAAAAGCCGGGACCGACAATTGTACGTGCCCTCCGAAGTACGGAAGGCGATGACTGTTTACCGACGATGGTATCAAGTACCATCGTAATCGGAAAGCCTGATGACTATGATGGTTTCTGAACTTTAATTTCGGTGACTACTAATTTCTATAGCAAATGTTATCAATCACCTAGGAACTAAAGGTTTTTAAACTGACATGTTTATAATTATTGGAATTGTTTGACATATCTGATAGTGATAAGATTTCCTGAAATTGGATAACCAATATTTAGCTAACACGCGAAACTGTCTTGTTATCTTAATAATAAAACAGTCAACTAAATTAATACTATCTTTTCATATGGATAATTCAATACTAGGGCTTAACTATAAAACTGATTATCATGAAATTTTGCATACATTAATTACATCACCGTAAAACTTGAAGAAACCGTTAGGATTATAAACACAAATAATATTGAATTGTTTAATAAATAAATTATATATTAAATAGTTAGCAGTACTTATCAGAACACAATTTCCTACAGTTTACAATCTCGCGGATTACATTTCATTTATTGTATCTATCTATCTGTATAATCGCAAGCGAATGTAACGCGCATTATTTTTTTGTATCCTTTCGTGTCTGCTGAGCAAAGATCTCTCTTTTCGATGTTCCAATGCTTGGCTAGGCCAAAGCTAGTTTAATGAACAGTCTATATTACAAAAATTTATCTCTATTTTCTCTGGACACGCCATAACCTGAGACCGAATTTACTGATGTCATGCATCTTTTTTATCAGTTTTCACTTCGTAGAACTTTATTACAGAAAGAAAAACGAAGAGAATTGCTCACAGAATTGGAGAATTTCAGAATAGAAGAAATCTCCGCGGACTAAGTCGCAGGCGGCCGTGAGATAAATAAAAATGTGGGTATAATAGATGAACAGTTTTGTGTGGACTGACCCGGCCGTCTCTATCTCGCACGACGACGGACATGCGCTTTCTCTCCGAAGTGAACTCGAGCGACTGCAGCCGCTCGTACATCTCGCTTCGCTCGCCGACGCGCACCAGCAGATTGTTGCCTTCCTCGCCGAGGTATGTTATGCCAAGCCGGTCCGCCGCCTCTACTAATGCCCTGGAGAATTTACACTTATTTTATTACAAGTAACGAAGCATAACATTTATTTATTTATTTGTAGGAAAACCAACAATAGGAGATTACATATAGCTAACTTAATAATAACATATAGCTAATTAAAGGTTTTCACGAGTAGACAAATTACATAGCGAAATGATGAAGTGCGAACTCATCTGTTAACACGTTTGCAACGAAAAAAATAATAAAATAAAGTGGGTAAGTAAACACGTAAACATCATTAGAAAGTCATTTTCTTAGAAAAAAACTAACAGAAGGAACATTTAATTTGAAATACAAAGTAAAATAAGCCAAATCAACACAAACTAAATTGCAGCGCCCAACAGGGTGTATGTACTTTACCTAATAAGCTCACGTTAGACCTAAGCTATACTATGATGTACATACTAGCAATGAATAAATGAAATGAAATGAAATGAAACCTATGAAACCATGTTACCAACAAAGAATTCTCTGCTCAGCCGCCGTCTCGCTGATTGAACACTCGTACAGAATAGATCCAGATCCATTCGCTTACTCAGTCTATTGAAGTTATTGTACATGGTAGACCAATCTCTTTAGATCTTATCTTCATGCCCCATATCTTTGTACATTGTTCGAATTAATATTGTCTGTCACATACTGTGTTTTGAGTGACCGGCAAAATTTAGACGAAATAGAAGCTAGAATGATCCAAGCAATAGACAATATAATAACCTCTCGTCCGGACTGCTCGCCTGGTAATCCATAGCGCTGCCGATGCCGTTACTCCTCAAAATACTGTTCCACGTGACTTCATTCAACAAGCCATTCTTGTTGGCGTTACTGCTGGACGAGTTGACGTTACTGCTGGCCGAGTCGACGTTACCATTGCCCGAGCTGGCGTTGTTGCTCGGCGTGGGCGACTTTATCTTCTTCCTGAAGAAGTTTAGAAGTTGAAGGTTCCCCGAGGTGCTGAGCCGGGCGCTTAGCTTATTCTTATCTTCATTGGAGATCTGCACGGAATGGCACAGAGCGAGGATCGTGAAGAAAAATTTGATGTCTGTCTGAAATAGAAAGTCAGTGTTATCACATACAAATACAACTATTTTACAATATACAAAATACAATTAGAACCAGTTGAGCCACCTAAGGATCGTTACAAACAATAGGTAGCTCAGCTGATCCAAACCACTGCCAGACGGAAGCGTGCCCAAGACACTGGCAGCATTGCAGCGCTGAATGACAATGCTGATCAAATATAATTATCCATTCAAATGCAACTGAATAATCCTAGCATTCTTAACATTTTCATGGCAATACTCAAGCTTGTTCAAAGTTATATTTTTTTACGGGACCCATTCCATATTGTGTCTTTGGAAACCCTCACAATGCTGATCAAATATAATTATCCATGAGATGGCGCAACGCAACACGTGACAATTTCAAGATAAAAACAACAATATTCGATATCAACAAATGTGATAACGCAGAGGCAACGTAGATTCTTATTTGTATATGAACTGCTTGTGTAATTCGATATAAACTGATACCGCAATAAATGTATCATAACACATCATGCTACCAACATGTATTACAAGGATAAGCCGGATTAAGATGTGTTTTGCTATTAAGTACCTAAATCGCGCTACGCGATTAACATTGTCTATATCTATCAAGAATCAAACTCCGTCATCAGAGTTAGCCACTTGCTCATACGAATCTACCTTCTCGACTCCAGCTCGAATTGTCGGCGATAAGTCGACAGTACGTAACGGCTCTCAGAGTGCAAAGTTAACCAAAAGCATCAATAAAACAGACCTGAAGCACATCCACAGGCTCATCGAATCTCTCCACATCGTACAAGGCGTCGCCGCGCTCCTCGTACAGCTGGCCCTTGATGGAGCACGCCTTGAAGGTCATCAGGTTCTTGGTGAGCGTGCCCGTCTTGTCGGAGAACAGAACCTGCACCTGTCCGAGTTCCTCGTTGAGGTCGGAGGTGTTGGCGACGGCCGGCCGCCCGGTCTCGCAGCAGCGCAGCTCCTCGTCCCACCCGATGAAGAGGGCACCTGAAGAGTACGGCTCGATACACAACTGTAGCATGGACCCTTCACTCGCTACATTTACTTATATTCCGGATTTGAAGATATCTTGAGGGGCACTTAAGTACGTTTGGGATTTGTAAACTTTTCACGATGAAGTTTAACACGCCACCTATAAATTAGAATAGGTGCCTTTACAGTTTTTCTTCTGTTTCAACACCATGTAGAATGTAGATTTACAAAATTTCAGGTTAATTCTGGGGGGTTTGAATTAGAATCTGTTGAAGATGTGTCTCAAACTGAACAACTTATTGGTCAAGCAAGAGAACAATCGCTTAGCACAATCATTGCACTTCTATGTATCCTTTATTTCTGAAATAGTTTACTTAAGTAAGTATGTATGGCGCCACATCTGCGGAACGTACGGCGCCGAAAGTTCAGCGGCTGAAGATTCGGTCGTAAATGTACTACGACGAACGAGACGTAATTTCGACTGATGTGTCAAAGGGAACTTGAAAATAACTGCAAGCGGCGCCGTACGTTCATCAGATGTGGCGCTACACTAAACAGACCTTCAATACTCACCTATAAACTTATACAGCTCAATAGTGACATAGAGCGACATCGGTATAATATAGTAGTAGAGCAGTAGAAACGAGAAGAAGTCTTGCAGTATATACCCCACTGGCGCGGGAGAAGGCGTGCCCGGGCCTAGGTACAGATCTCTGTTGGGATGGTACCGCTCGATGATCAGCTTAGCTACCAGAGACGCGATCATCTCAGCCACGAGTATGAATATGAAGAACAGCAGGAAACCGTTCACGGCCAACTCGCATGATGAGAACTTGTTGCCAGAATATTTTGAGTTGAGAGCTAGTTTTGTTTCTTCGCCTGAAATAAAGCAACGGGGAGAAGGAAGTCAGTAAAACGGGTGTTTTTATTGAATATCACCCGCTGATGTGCGGTCCCACAGCTGAGGTACAGCGTCACATTCTTTTATTTATTTACAAAATACAGATTGACTTGTAGAATGATCCAAATCGTTAAAATGTTACAAAAGTTCTATTACAATAATTCAACACAATTAATGTTAAAATAAAACATGCAATTTAATGTCAGAAAGTATTAACAATGTGAAAGGCTAAAATTTAAATTTAAAAATAATTGTAATATTATTATTAAATATAACATGCGATAAAATTTTACAGCATTGTCAACGAAAATGTCAGCATCCGACTGGGCCAAGAAATTATTTAATGCGCATGCCGTAGGAGCAACAGCTCCAGCATAAGATTTTGATTTTAAGAACTAATTTTTAAAGTTAAAACCAGCATAGTCCTCGATATCTTCGACTTGGTCTTCATTGCCATTAAACGATCGAGTGATTGTTATCATGTTTAATTAAAACTTCCTACATAATATTCTGCTAAGTCACCATCCTTTATCTAATCCAATTATCATCAAATTGCACCGGTTGAGGTGTGATGGAATCACAATGTTTATTTGCTAATGCTCAAAGACCTTGACGTAAGTTCGTATGAGCTCACTAGCTCATACGAACAAGGCCACTGCCTTGACGTAATCAATACAGAAACAGAATTTTTATCTATATCGAAACTCGCTGAGATGGTGAGGATAAGTGATTCAAACACCATCAAAGATTACTGAAGTTAATCTATTGCTAAGAACTTTATCTATTGCTGATAAAATGTCTTGGTGCGTCGTTTATCGAGTAACGCCGCCCGTGACCTTTATCATAATTGAAGTATCTACATTATTTGAAAACCAGGCCGCCTTGTATGAGAAGATTTTGAATGAGTACCTACAGTGTAAACTTGTGATTATGGGCCGTAAAGACCGATGTTGGGTCAAGCTGCAAATCATCAAGTCACCAGGCAAACACACACACACACACCCTCACACACACACACACACATACATATTACATGGAGCAGTGAAAATGCGATGCAACGGTGAACCTCGCAGTGCCACTTTCCGAAAGTGAAAGTTTGTGTATAAGTGTGTGCGAATTTTTGTTACTATACTTCACGCTCATACGGCTGAACGGATCTGTATGAAATTTGGTAGCAGGATAGCTTATATTCTGGATTAACACATAGGCTACTCTTGATCCCGGTATTCACATGGTAACAGGCGGGTAACACCGCGGGGCGCAGCTAGTGAATAGTATGATGAACTGACCGGTATAAACCGCGCAGCCTATCGCCCACTCCGTGTTCTTGACCCGGGAGCCGCGCAGCATGAGGTTGTCCGGCGAGAGGGGCAGGCTCTCGCGCGCCGGCAGCGCCAGCCGACCGTAGAACGTGTACAGGTCCGCGATCGGATGGGGGACCTCTATGCGCATGTGCTGAGGGAGGATATCTGGTGAGAGGGAACATCATACATCATCATTCGCAGACCGACTTAACCCGTGTGCCATTCACCACTGTCCACTCGCCTGATTCAAAATTCATAATAACACATGGCACAAACATGAATATATTAATCTTAGTTAGGTATCATTGTCTAATGACGGCAGTACCCATGTGAGGTGATTTTAAAATAGGTACAATAATATCGATAAGCAGTAAGCACCGATTAGCCTCCAATAAAATAAATTAATTTGAGGCTTTCAAGCACATCTACTGACAAGTTGGCAGCACGGTAGCAGATAGTGCTACTTATCTTGAAAAATGGTTTTGCTCAGTCTAAAAGGTTAGCCAAGTGTGAGTTTTTTTTATATCTGTATTTTAACAACGACGGCAACTCATGTGGGATTGACATAAGTAACAAAAACCATCGGTCGGAGCTATCTATCTATATAACTCGCTATAACCCCCAGTAGGCTACCTACCTACCCCTTGGTAAGAACTCCCATGCGTCGCCTGGCTGGCTATTCAAGGCAACATTTTATGAACGTTTAAATAAGCAACGTCACAAATAACACTTCCAGCAGAAAAGACATACCTGGTGTGTACCCGAGCAGCGGCGGCGGCACCCTGAGGGTCTTGAGGTTGGTCTCTCCGTCCAGGTTGGCGGTGGTGATGAAGCACTTGCCCTGCTCGCCCGCGGCGCACAGCAGCACCAGGTCGGCGGGCACCTCGCGGCCGCGCTTCACCCGCACCAGGGTGCCCGGCGCTATGGAGGAGTTGCGCACCTCCTTGATCACGCCTTTGTGGACGATCTCCACTGTTTATGACAACATTTTAATAATATCAGCTGTGATTGTACCACTCTGCTTCGCAAAGGCCTCATGACAATATAAAGAAATATTTTTCCTTGTAGTACTTTGTTTTCCACGTAGAAAAAACGTAAGATGTTAAATTATACCTAGCTCTTATAATAGTCAAAGTCAAGTTAATTCATTCAATAGGAAACGTTTTAGAAGCTAGATTCTACTAAATATTCTTTCGCGACCAACAACAATCCATTAATTGCTCAGTTTTAAATAGAGCTGTGTAAAATGTCCTTCAATATTTGTGTATCTTTTATCTTTCCGTAAGTGCTACGGCGTAGCATCTCGTAGCACCTCCATGTTTAAACACATCAACCCATGAGCGAATGAATGAATTATGTGATGGAAGAAAATAAGAAAGAAAACTTAGACCTGTTACTTAGTGGGATAGGAGCAGTGGGATGATGATACCCTAATTTTTTTTGTAATCCCGTATCGTTTAGTATGATGCCATTATTGTGACTCATGTAGGTAATCAGTATTATAAATGATTAAACATACATTTACGGGTATTTATCGCTATTTACCTTTATTTAATTTTAATTTTATACTATACCTACATAGGTCAAACAAAGCGCACAGTCGCTGAACGGGTTAAGGAACACATAGCAGCGGTCAAAAATCGACAAGTAAACAAGTCTGCTATAGCAGAGCACATAGTAGACTCAGGACCTAATCACTGGATGGAGTTACACAACCCAAAGGTCCTTGCCAACGAGAAGCACTATTATAAGCGAATGGTTCGAGAAGCGATTGAGATTAAAAAATATTCTAATTTTAATCGTGAAGACGGCTTCAGACTCTCGTCCTCGTGGAATCCAGTAATAGCAAAGTGTACTCGTCAAATAAAATCTTCTCGGTGTACAGATACTGTTAGTGTAGTGTGCCGTCCTAGTGTGAACCGGCCCTAATTAACATTTATGAAGATCAAGTGAGGGTAGAAAAATAAATGCCTTCGCTTTGCTGTGGTGTACCTCCAACACTTCAGTCTGCCCGCGACCACGGCTGGTGCAATCCAGTCGAAACGTCGGGATAAAATTAAAATTAAATAAAGGTAAATAGCGATAAATACCCGTAAATGTATGTTTAATCATGTGTTCTGATCGCGAAAGTTTAAAAAAGACTACAGTATTATAAAGTCGAAGATTTTTTATAGTGTTATCGACAGGTAGCTCACATTCCAATAAGAATAATGTGAGATAATTTTCAGACGAGTATGATAACGGCTATCTCAGATGAAACCGATGTGGTACGAGCGAATCGAATTCCAATATTTAGGTACTCGCTGTAATTAAATTAATGCCGATAACATAAACGGAGCTTCCGGAAATATCATTAATTTATCGGTAACTGAATGAAAATCATTAATTTTTGATATCTTGTACTCTTTTCATTCAAATGGAATTTTACAGCCGCTTCGGAGTAGATTACAGAAATAGGAAAATAATATATGAGTTGTACAAAAGCCAGGAAACTGTTATAGAAGTTGGGACGGAAAGAGATATAGCTAAGATCCGACAAGGAGTAAGGCAGGGATGCTCACTTTCACCCTTAATATTCAACATCTTCATAGAAGCAGCTATAAAAAAATTTCTGAAGCTTCAAATAGCGGTGAAAAGTTCAACGGGGATACATACAAGTTCATTATATTCGCAGATGATATAGCGGCAATTGCAGAAACACAAGAAGACCTACAGGATTTAATTTTAATTATGGACACAATTTTCAAATAATTTTCATTAAAAATTAATATAGACAAAACTAAAATTCTAATAACATCTAAAAACCAAATAACTTCGGCACAACCAATCACAATACACAATAGAGTAATTAAACAAGTAGACAGTTTTAATTATTTGGGGAGTATTATAACATCTGACTCCAGATGCACGCCTGATATCAAAGCTAGGATAGCCATGGCAAAACAGGCGTTTCACAACAAAAGGCATATAATTTACAGCCAAAATATCAAAAACAGTTAGAATTTTTTTTATAAAAACCTATGTTTGGAGCATAGCCCTCTACGGATGCGAAACGTAAACGATGACGCAGCGAGATAGGGAAATTTTAGAGGCGTTTGAAATGTGGTGCTGGAGGAGGATGGAGAAAATCAGCTGGACAGAAAAGGTTACCAACGAGGAAGTACTGAACAGAGTTAAGGAGAGAAGATTGCTAATAAATACTATCAAAAACAGAAGAGGAAAAATTATTGGCCATCTTATACGACATGACAGCTTTATAAGGGACATCATAGAAGGAAAAGTAGAAGGAAGGCGAGGAAGGGGAAGACCGAGAATTAATTACATAAGTCAGATAAAAGAGAAGGTCGCTGTCATGTCGTATCAAGAAGTAAAAGAGATTGCACTGGAAAGAAGTATATGGAGGAAATTGCATCATTACACCGACAAGAGCTGAGCTCTTAAGTTTTTATATACGGGTGAGGCCGCCAAAATTGTCAATTATATCACAAAAGTAACACAACAGGTTTTGTGTTACCGTTACACAAATGTAACCCAAAAGTAACACATATTTTGAGTAAAGGTGATTTCATAATGGTTAAATAAATAACCTAAAATAATGCAAGATAAACTTTTCTTTTTTACTGTACCCTTAGGCAGAAAAACACAAAAATACTGCCTATATTTTACTAAGGACAAAATAGCTTTTTAATTTTTCTCGATCTTTGTCGTTCTGGGGCAGTTAACGGCATTAAAATAAAAATGTACAGTTACTAATGCACATAAATAGATTAATTATAATATTATTTCAATAGAAGAAAACAATTGGCCGCTGGATAACGTTAGTAAAACAAACTTAACTAATTCGATGCTCAAGAGCCTTTTGTAACAGTTTAACTGAACACTTGGAAGGTTTTCAATATTAAAATGTAAGTACTGCGTTTGTCATACCTACAAAATCACACATTACACATTACTTTCAAAAATCAGTCCAAATACCACTATGTTTGCGGCTTTATATAGATAGATAGATAGAAAATACTTTATTGCACACCATTAACAGATAAAAAAACATTATGAACAATAAAACACTTAAATTACTATGATATACAAACGGCGGTCTTATCGCTAAAAAGCGATCTCTACCAGACAACCTGAGGATGGATATGGACAGATTAGAAGATAATATGGGTTACTACTGTGTTACGTAACACATACATTTGTGTTACAATAATAAAAAAGTGACATAAATGTAATACAAATGCAACACAAAAGCGAAATTTTTAAAACAATTATAGGTCATATCTCGGTTATTTATTATAATTAGGCCGTAATGGGCGATTTTAAGTATACCTTTGACCTCATTGCTAAATAATTTAATACAATAACATTCAAAAATCTGTTTCTTACCTCAAAAATCACAAATAAAACTTTTTTTATGAACACAACCGCAAAAAGTGACGCGCACTTTATGTTCCTTCACTGGCGAAATAAAAGAGCTGGATTTTTTTTTTCAATTGTTTGGATGACAGTGTTGCCGTATTAATACTGTGGTTTGCACTTTGGTAGTTTAAATAGTAGCTTTGGGATAAAAACGTGTCACACAAAAAAAAACGTAACACAAAAGCAAGAGACATTTTTTATTTAAATTATTAATAAAAAATGTTATTTTAAGGATTTTCGCAAAAATATTATTAATATAGAAGAGGTCTATCATCTATTTCTTCGACGGTATACCTATAATTCAGGTATACTCAACAATTTATTGAATATTTTAACCATAAGAAACTGCAACAAAAAACGACAAAAAGTCACACAAAAAAATTGACAATTTTGGCGGCCTTACCCATACATAATTTAGAAAAAACGGTCCAGTATATAATCGACTGACTGCATATTTAGAGTAGTCTATTACTAGAGTTGACTCCTCTTTAAGAATTTCTTCTGCAGGAGCGTCTTGTACAGTAGTTTTATAAGTATATACCTATATAAAAGCATTACTCGAAATCCCTATGATAAATGATAACAATCGCGGTTGGTGACGCAACGGCGATATAACTAACTCACGTCATTGTAGGCCGCACTCGATGCTTTTGAAATTTCTAATATAATAGGTACGAGTGCGTACACTAATATTATAGTTAATTATAAATATTGGTAGGAGTACTATGACTTTTTGTCTGGTACCAATTACATTAATTTCATTTCTCAGTATCTAGGGACGCAAAGAACGCAACGTAACCAATCTACTATTAAGTCCCCGTTATCAACGCCAAATAAACAATTATAATCGCCCGATATGGCTCATTTGTGACTGATAAGGTTCGATTGCAGAGGTGAGTAGGAAGTAACGCCATAAGATATCGCTCAAGTACACGTCTGGTATTCCTCTTTACACAAGTAATCCGTCCATAAACAGAGATGTCGGAATGAAGCGTGCATTTCTCTAGAGATTTTTGCTTCAGTGTTTTACGGCTATTGTATTTAAAGATTTTATTAGTCTGTCGCATAAAACTGTTTCAAGCACCTTAAGCCGGAGAATTCAACCGGAGTTGTTTGTTGTATGAGTCAGGGTGTTTGTGCACTACACGGAATTTTACTGTTTCCGGTCCGGAATGTCAGTTTCAAATGTCTTGTCTCCTTATTACCGATAAGTTAGAAGAGGACAAAGACATTTTTAAGACCGAAACAAGTTAAATTCCGTGTAGTGCACCCACGCCCTCAGGGTTCGTCACTCTACCGCCTCATGAGCTTAAAGGTATGGCGATTTAAATAACGTAACAGATCTGATGACATGACAGATACACGGTAAAGTTAAGGAACTTTTCATGAATCAGTAGGTAAGTAATTATTGTTTTACCTGGAATTTTGTCATTCACGGAACTTTAGTTTTCTTGTAATAGTGGGCGAAAATAAAAGTCAGTTAAATCAAATTTATTAATATCAATTAAATCAAATTTAACATTATTCAAGTTTATTGTAATCTTATCTTCTAATTACCTAATAAAACTAAAAGAAAAATTATATAACAAAATCGATGTTCCTGTAAGTAAATTTGTTAGAGCTGTTGACCAAAAGGTCATGGCTTATCGATAGCGAACATATCCGCTAGAGATGGCGAGCGGTAGGTTTAAGTCTGACTATCCCATTATGAGTCTTATCAGAGTAGAAGAAGGAACCGTCACTTCCAATGGCCATTTCATTGATTGACGTACAGCCGTCATTCGTCAACTTTGTAATTGTTACATTTCCATTAGTAACCTGTGTGGAGTAGACGCCGCTGCCGTCGTCAGTTGTAAAATATAATGTTTCATTAGAATCCATGCTAAATGAAAGACGGTGTTCCTGTCAACAAATGTCGTCTGCTCACCTCCTTTCTTGTGGAAGAATAGACCAGACAAGTTCGAGACAAAGATATTATTGTCTTTATCCACAGCAATACACTTAGCTTTCATGTCTCCAATTTCAGCAACTTTCTCTACTTTTCCGTTTTTGTAAACATAATGCGGTATCATCATACGTTGTGAAATAAACACTATCTTTTGCAAATACCTTCCAAATGCCATGGTCTGTCTTCATCAGGTCTCTAACAACTTGGGTCTGGTGATCGAACTCGTAGATGCCATCATCCTTTTTTATGTATATTTTGTGTGTTTTCGGATCTACGATAGTGCCTTTGCCTGGCATGTTGTAGCTTTCTTTTGTCTCCAAGTTCTAATCTCAGTCTCAAGATAATGTTCGCAATCGTGCCGTCAGCATGAACGGTCGCTCCACAGCGGCTGTCTCAATGTTGACCTAGATTAATTCGCGTTAAGTCAATGTGACAAAAATGGCGAATTCTAAACGCTCGGATAAGTTAATTGTCCACGAGGCTCTTGCATTTATCCGATGCAAGCTCGACACCATGGACCAAGACAGTCTCGTCCAGATCCTGACATCCAGCTTCACGGAGAAGGAAATCTCCGAAGCTAAGAAGGTACTGGCCGATTCTGCTGTGACCACCGTGCGCCTCGTGACTGGACAACGTGATGGAAGCGTCAAGCGAGACATTGAAGACATCTTTAGGGTGTTTTTGGAGACTGACCCTGATGACGTTCCTACCTACGTAGCCCGTGATCTACACAAGCTGCCCCCTGTGACCTTCGACCACATCGACGTCATAAGGCTGCTGAAGGATATCACGCTGCTCAAGGCTGACGTCACCAGCATCCGGTCCAAACTGGAGAGTTCGGAGAAAACTGTCTCCGAATTAAAAATTGAACTCGCGGAATTGCGAAACAAAAATGCAATTCCTACAGTATCGCCGCAGTCAGCGAAAAATGTAAACGCAAGGCGCGGTGGTGCTACGCGAGCTAAAATATCACCGGTCAGCATTATGAACACTGCGAATGTTGACACCGTTTCGCAGGCGAATGACCGCTCGGCGCCGATGACCTCGACTCCCGGGACGTCAACGACGCAGCCTGCGACCACTGCACCCTCTCCTGCTCCTCGCGCTCCGGCTCGCCAGCAGAAGAGTTACGCGCAGGTGTCCCGCCAATCTCAGTCGTCGCGCTCGGCGCCCAGCGCTGATATTCGGCGACCGAGACCGGACCCACCAATGAAGAACATCGGTGGTGTTAAGAAGATCGACGCAGAAGGCTTCACAGTCGTGGAGAAAAAACGCCGATCAAGCAAGCGGTCACGAAATCAGCGTGGTACTGCTCCTCTGTCTACTGGGCTATCTCTGCAGGCAGTGGAGCCGACCATCGGGATTTACATTTCCCGCCTGGACCCGTCCATTACCAGAGAAGCTATTCTCCGTTACGTGGACGAGAGGGGCCGATGCCGGATCAGGGAGCCACCCGTAGTACTCGTGCATGGCTTGAAGCTGTTGGAGCAGATGAAGGAGACCAACTTCAAGTCGTATGTACTCCGAGTGGCTGCCAAGTACAAGGACGTATTCCTCGCTCCGGACTTCTGGACCGCGGGAGTAGTCTACAGACGGTATAGGGAAGCACCGCCTACGAAAAAGTCCCCTGAATAATTTTAATTAGGTATATTTTGTGCATAATGTATGTTAGTTTGCTAGGTATTTATAAATATTTATTCAAAATTTATTAGTTTAGTTAGATGTTTAAATCAGTGGAGTATAGGGCACTGGTGACCTGTAGCACAGGTTTATATTATACCTATTTCAGGCACCAGTCTCTCACAAAACAGGCTTACCTCTAACTTTTATTATTATTTTTAACTGTATTTATTTTAAAAATTTATTGCTTTATATTTTTATATTTATGTGTTGTGAGAGAATTAAATAAACAATTTGTATTTGTATTTGTATTTAATGACATTTTTTTTCTGTACTATTCCAGCCGATAGCGCAAGCACTGCAGCAAGTATTAAGAGTCTCATCTGGAACAGAAAAGTGATAATTGTGTTACCTGCGTATTGAACTTTCAAGTAAATGTAATTTATATAACAGATAATTATAGTTTGTACTTAATAATGATTACTGAAAATAGATTGAACAATAAAATTTGTTAATTTACAAATTTTACCAGAATAAACTTTAAAGTTATTTTAAGCAAACATAATAGTGGCAATTCGGACTGTGCGATAGCTTTTGCGATACTCTGAATTGCCACTATTATGTACCTAACCTATACCTACTATGCATGAATGAATGAATGAAAATTCTTTATTGTACACTCAAATAAGATACAATTAACAACTTAAGAAAAACCTGAGTACCTAACAATGTACAATGGGTGGCCTTATCGCTAAGAAGCGATCTCTTCCAGGCAACTATGCGTTAATTTAAAACAAAATAATTATCTAAAAACGTTAGGTTCGTTCGTTCGTTCGTATGAGCAAGTGGCCAACTCTGGTGACGGAGTTTTTAGGCCGCCTAAAGGCCTCCGTCATGGCTTAACGTTAGGTAAGTAGGTATACTGTTTCACAAGGAAAACAGAGTTTGGTGGCCACCAAGTGCAAATTCGCTATTTCTCCTAAACTATACAAAATGAAACTATTACATAGGTATTAATAAAAGCAGTAGGTTTCACAAACTGTACATTCATTTTGTAGGTACTTACAATTGCAGCGTTTTCTCACAATATCACAGTGGCACTAATATATTTATTTCTATTTCTTCTTATATTTAAAAAGATAAGAAAAGGTCACGACATTTTATCAAATCTGGCTGTCGTATCTGCTAGTTTTTTGTCGAATAGCTAGTGAGTCTTGCTTCACAAAAACATACTTTTATGTCCCATCCAGACTGACTCTCCACAAGGCTACACGAGTGCGAGAGTAAGGACGGTGCGCTCGTGTCCCCTCGTCTCGCCTCGCTGGCGCTCCGCTTGGTATCGGTTTTCGGGCGCGAGTCAAAGGACGTGAGGGGGCGAGGCGAGACAATCAACGGCGGGCAACTAAATAAATGGAGAGTGTGGATGGCTAACACTCCTGCCGCCTCCGCTCGACAAGACTCGTACGAGGGCCTCGTGGAGGCGCCTCGTGGAGAGTCTGGATGCGGCAACAAATGTTTATGACTATTAGGATTTAGTCCACACTAGTACAAGCTATCATAAAAATATTTTGTAAAGCTTGTACTAGTAGAGGTTTTCATTAAAATTGAATTTCACAGCCGGACTCGATCAATTAGAGTTCTTCATCGAGTTTTAATCGGAATCTATGTTTTATGAAGTTATTTTTGCATGGGTGATTGGTTGCGTACCAAAATAATGTTTAATTTGTCAATTGATATTGGACTTTTAACAGGTTAGCTGTCCCGAAGCAAGTTTCGATCTTCTTTGTACACGTCCTCGTAGTAAATAATGACAGCTAACATGAGGCACATATGCCTCATGGACGTACCAGTGCAATCACCCATGAGGCACATGTGCCTCATCGGACAGCTAACCTGTTAATAGAGACTAGATGAACCTAGAAATCTAGCTGCCAGATTTCGTAAACAATCAATTAGTCAACTCAACAGTGACGTAAATGATAGGTAGTCGAAGCAAGTAGGTACAAAATAAACCACCAACTAATATATAAACTAAAAAACGGTGCACGAGATCTCGTTCGGGGCGAACTACTAGTTATAGTTAATTACAAGTATTGGTAGGAGTATTATGACTTTTTGTCTGGTAGTACCAGACTGGTACCGATTACCTTAATTTCATTTCTCAGTTTCTAGGGACGCAAAGTACGCAAAGTAACAATCCACTATTAAGAACGTGCATGATCGCCCTGTCTAGAGCGATTCGGCTATTATCGGCTACTTTCGGGTACTATCGTGACGACGAATCACGCAACCAATCGAATCGCGATAATATCAGTTCGACTAGCTATCAAAAGATGGCAGCACTCACGACGTCGACCGATTGCGTTGATTTATACACGGGGTCGACGCCCGTGCACCGACTCGTTTTTAGCGAGTTGACAGCCTGGTTGATATTTTCGTCGCATCAAGTACGATCAATTTGGCCTAGTGGTCACAGCCCTTGATATAAAATTGACGGTTCCAAGTTCAAGTCTTGCACTTCATGCGAACTTTTTCACTCTTTTTTCTTTTTTTTTCTATTTTAACATAATAAACTGAGTTCCAGTTGACAGAAGATACACAAATTGAGCCGTTGGTACCTACTTACCTACTGCCTCATAATTTATTGGAATTAAATAATATACAAATGGTAGGTATAAAAAGGTAAGTAAGTACCTACCTATACCTATTTTTAAATAAGTAGAATTGAGACGTTGGTACCTACTTACCTACTGCCTCATAATTTATTGGAATAAAATAATACCTAAGTATACAAATGGTAGATATATAAAAAAGGTAATTTTTAAATAAGTAAGTAGAATTGATACGTTGTACCTAACTACTAAAGTTGTAACAATATTCTTCACTGCCAAAGCATTTTCGTCTTTGTAGCTATTTAAATAAGATCTAACTAACACAACAAGTAAGTAATCACTGGAAAATCGGTACGACTACAATGATTTTAAAATTTTGATCCTATAACAACGCAGCTAAAGACGAAAATGCTTTGGCAGTAAATGGTGATCTTTGCTGCGCTTCGTCACCTAATGCGCCGGCACCATAGACTAGGCTATTTTGTCTTTGGCCGGCACTGTTGGCACTGAATAGGTAGGTATAATGTTTTTTTAAGTAAATGTAAATTTCAAATTATTTTACTACGTAGCAATTATTTTAATTATTTAAATTTAGAGTGACGTCACTTTATTTTTCGAGTTATTCACAGCAAGCCCTTTCATTTGATACCCATATTGGAGGAAAGCATAGATGGAGTCCGCCATATTGGATTTAGAGTGACGTCACTTTATTTTTCGAGTTATTCACAGCAAGCCCTTTCATTTGATACCCATATTGGAGGAAAGCATAGATGGAGTCCGCCATATTGGATTTAGAGTGACGTCACATTTCTCAGTATCTAGGGACGCAAAGAACGCAACGTAACCAATCTACTATTAAGTCCCCGTTATCAACGCCAAATAAACAATTATATTTGCCCAATATGGCTCATTTGTGACTGATAAGGCTCGATTGCAGAGGTGAGTAGGAAGTAACGCCATAGGTACACGTGTGGTGTTCCTCTTTACACAAGTAATCCGTCTATAAACAGAGATGTTGGAATTAAATTAAGCGTGCATTTCTCTAGAGATTTTTGTTGAAAGTGTTACGGCTAATGTATTTAAAGATTTTATTTTGAGCTAAAGCCGGAGAATTCAACTGGAGTTGTTTGTTGTATGAGTCAGGGTGTTTGTGCACGACACGGATTTTTGTGCACGACACGGATTTTTTTATTCTTGTAATAGTGCGCGAAAATAAAAGTCAGTTTAATCCAATTTGTATAATAACATTAGACAAGTTAATTGTAATCTTATCTTCTAAGTAGGTACCTAATAAAACAAAAAGAAAAATTATATAACGAAATCGATGTTCCAGTAAGTAAATTTGTTAGAGCTGTTGACCAAAAGGTCATGGCTTATCGACAGCGAACATATCCGTTAGAGATGGCGAGGGGCAGGTTTAAGTCTGACTATCTTATTATTAGTACTATCAGAGTAGAAGAAGGTACCATCACTTTTTATGGCCATTTTATAGATTGACGTGCAGCAGTCATTCGTCAACTTTGTAATTTTTACAGTTCCATTAGTAACCTGTGTGGAGTGGATGCCGTAGGCATTTGCAAAGTATAATGTTTCATTAGAATCCATAGTAAATGCATAGACGACGTTGTAGTCAACAACTGTCGGCTGCTCACCTCCTTTCTCGAGGAAGTATAGACCATACGAGTTCGAGAAAAAGATATTGTCGTCTTTATCCACAGCAATACACTTAGCTTTCATGTCTCCAATTTCAGCAACTTTCTCTACTTTTCCGTTTTTGTAAACATATACGGTATCATCATACGTTGTGAAATAAACACTATCTTTTACAAATACCTTCCAGATGCCAAGGTCTGTCTTCATCAGGTCTCTAACAACTTGGGTCTGGTGATCGAACTCGTAGATGCCATCATACTTATCTATGTATATTTTGTGTGTTTTCGGATCAACGATAGTGCTATAGCCTGGCATGTTGTAGCTTTCTTTTGTCTCCAAGTTCACGGCAGTAGATATAAATTCATGCTTATCATTATCTAAATATGCGTAGTACAGAACATTGTTGTTGTTGTCTATGGATATGGACAAAATATAGAGGTTAGTCTCTCGGAATTTTATGACAGTTTCCAGTTCATAGTTGATATTATTGATAATGACATTTTTCTGTACTATTCCAGCAGACGATAGTGCAAGCACTGCAGCAAGTATTAAGAGTCTCATCTGGAACAGAAAAGTGATAATTGTGTTACCTGCGTATTGAACTTTCCAGTAAATGTAATTTATATAACTGATATAGATTGTACTTAGTAATGATTACTGAAAATAGATTGAAGGAACAATAAAATTTGAATTTAAATTTTAGATTTTACAGAATAAACTTATAAGTTATCTTAAGCAAACATAGGTACCTAACCTATAGGTACCTACTATGCGTTATTTTAAAAGAAAATAATTGCCCAACTAGCAACGGAATCCTATAATAAATGACTGTAGGTAAAATTAGACTTATAAAGCTCTTATAATGGCTTTTCTGGAGACTCTTGTGCTAATAATAGCATTGTGCAAGCATTTATACTCTCAAGAGTAAATTCACTTATGTAATTGCCTTGTAGTTTACTACTAGACTATTTTATAGGATAGTTACAAGACATATAATCTTATAAGTGCATTGACGAAGTCTTAATAGTCCTATGAAAATTGTAGTCTTATAAAGGCATTGTGTAAGATTCCCAGAATTTATAATACACTTGTCTAAGATCATTATAGGATAATATAATCTAATAAGTGCATTGACGAAGTCTAAATAGTCCTATGAAAATTATAGTCCTATAAAGGCATTGTGTAAGATTCCCAGAATTTATAATACACTTGTCTGAGATCATTACAAGTATGCAGAAATATAGTTTTATAATATACTTAGCTGAGATCAGTATAGGTAGGTGAGGCGATGTAGTCTTAAAAAAGTCGCTTATAAGATTTTTATGAGAGTAAATAATCTTATAAAGTGCTAAGCTAACACTATGAAGTCTGTTTACCAGTTTTACGTCGCCAGGTTTGGAGACATTGAAAATTATGATTTAGGTAGGTATCGTTGTTATCAATATGGATTTGCAAGTATGGAAAAAAGAAGTGGAGCATATTTAGAAGAACTGTAAATAAAAGACACGAAGAATTGGTACCACAAAAGCGATCATCTGAAGCAAGTTCTGAAAAATCAGAAACCAGCAATTTATTGAAGGGTTCCGTAGGTACATTCCGAAAATGTATTCGAAATACCTAGCGGTATTCGAAACGGTGTTTTTCAAAACAGCCTAGGTAAGTAGGTACACTTGAAATATTTTTCGGAATGGCGTGCTTCGAAACCATACAGGACTTCCCCCTGTCATAACTAAGGAAAACAAATTAAATAAAAAATGTGTAGCCGTTGCAGGGTTTCAGGCATCAATCGAGGAACTCTAATTTGATTCAACATGGTGGAGAGCTATTCTTGGCTAAGAGTAAATCTAGAGTTCTTTTACCTATAACAGTCTGATAATTGTCTTCATGCAGAGCAATTTTTAAAACATGGCGAATGAGCAAAACACAATAAATAAATGCTTGATCGTATTTTTATAATAGCTGATTTTATATTCGATTTATGTAAGCGCGATCAAAAATCAGTCGAAACATGGTACACTTCTACAATAAAAATAGATTTGCCACATGTTTAGTAATTTGTAGGTAAATATTCTTAATTAATTTTAGTCTTTTCATTCAATGAAACAATAACTATAAAATTACTTACTAGGTAAAATAACACTGCACAAATAATAAAAACAAAAAAAAATGACTGTCACCAGCGAGTAAAATTTTGTAACAAAAAATGAAAAACGAAGTATGTTATAAGAACATTACTAACACAATTACACTTGTAACAAACTAGAAGTAGATAATAACAGGAGAATTGGCTCCAGTAACAATCTTCTATAAGGCAATTATAGGAGCATCAGTGCTTCCGTAATACTGGTGCAAGACAGTTAATAGACTTATTAGCATTCTGTTAGCTCATTGCAGGAGCATTACTAGAACTTGTACTCCAGTAACTGCGCCCAAATCGAGGCTTGTAGTATGCTACAGGACAGTTATAGGATAGTCTTGAAGACTGTTATAGGATCTATTTTGTTACTTGGGTGTGTAAAAACATTGTATCTACTGTTTCTCTTAACCGTTCATCATTATTATCATTAATAATCTTATTTGCCTGACTGTTGGTTTCTGTTGTTTGTGCAAATCAAAACATCTTTTGCAAGGTTAGTCGAACTTTTTTCAAAAGCTATTAGATTATTAACTACGTTCTTATAAAAACTATGCTAAGAATAGTTAGTTAGTTAAGTTAGTGAGATAAGATATTAGTAGTTAAGTTAAGAGATAGTTCTATATGGTGTAAAACAGAAGTAATGTCATGATAATACAATGACTTGGGACTAGGTAATTGTGCAAATATTTTGTATTATTGCTCTTTGGTTACTGTCATGACCACAAGTTGACATTTTAAATAGGATAATTTTCGTTGTATATACAACGTGATTCATAAGTGGTATGTTATCCCGAAAAGGCGTCATTCACCTCATCAGTGTGAACAACATTTGTTTTACGACTTTTTGAATTTCGATGTTTTTCATTGAAGAAATGACTAGCATAGTTTCCTTCAGAAATAAACACAGAGCAACCCTATAATAATCAGCTGATCGGGCGAAACTACCTGTAATAATCAGCTGATCGGGCGAGACTACCTGTAAGTAGATAAGTACATACCTAATATTTAATGAACTTTTTTGTCTGCCTTGTGTGTTCATATCTACTTACCTATTGTACCAATTTTCAATCTGTGCGAACCTAGTAGGAAAGCTAGTTAGGTAGGTACAGTCAGCATCAGAAGTAAGTGACATGAATAAAAAAATCAAAACTAGTTTTCAATATTATTTTCATAATATGATGTGCAACTTGGTTGCAAAATTAACTGACTATAAAACAAAATCATAAAAGTAGGAACGATAAATTTACAAAATTCCTGCTATGCTGACGCATCAGAAGAAAGTGACATGGTTCAAAATTAGTTTTCAATATTATTTTATAAGTTTACAGTAGGTATCTATGGGCAATGGGTATGTATTAAAAAAAATATAATTGTTTTCAAAATCAAAAGTATGTGACAGTTCGAGTTTCATAACTCAATAATTAAATGTGCTCAGGAATGTTCAAGGTCAATGTCACTAGAGGTATCCATGGGCAATGGGTGTGTATTCAAAAAAATATGATTGTTTTTAAAATCAAAAGTATGTGACAGTTCACGTTTCTTAACGCAATAATTAAATGTGCTCAGGAATGTTCAAGGCCAATAAATGCATTGTATTTATTGATTCAAAAGAATAATAATATCAATTTTAAAACCATAAGTTGATATTTTCGTATTTCTTGTGACTTTAACACAATAATGACAGTGGCAGTTGTAATTTTATGTGTAACCTGACGACCTCTGTGGCGCAGTGGGCGAAAGCCCGCCTGAGACGCAGAGGTTGCGGGTTCGATCCCCGCTGCGGGACAAATGTTTGCATGATCTGCAAATATTTGTTTCGTGTCTGGGTGTTTTCTATGTATAATATGTATGTATTTACAAAAAATGTATCTATGTAGTTTATCAGTCATCTGGTTACCATAACACAAGCATTAAATTGCTTAGCTTGGGACTAGATGACGCCGTGTGAAATGTCCAAGGATATTTATTTATTTTCCACCTACCCACATAAAAAAAGTAAGATGAACTAAAGTTCATATGGTCAAGTATATTGACATGATAAGAGTGAAATTACCTATTTGTTTTAGGAAGCCAATATTATAAAGTAGGTTGTGTATTGGACGTGTCTATGAAATAAAATAAATAAAACAGTCATCATTATCGATTTATGAAAAAAACAAACATTCATTTTTATTGAAACTCTGACAATAATGTGTTAAAGTCACAAGAAATACGGAAATATCAACTTATGATTTTAAAGTTGATCATATTCTTTTGCATCAATAGATACCTACAATGCCATTCACCTTGAACATTTCTGTGCGCATAAATAATTATTGAGTTATGAAACGTGAACTGTCACATACTTTTGATTTTAAAAACCATCATATTTTTTTGAATACATACCCATTGCCCTTAAGAAACTGAAAACTAATAAAATAATATTGAAAACCAATTGTGAAGATGTCTAAGGGGGTAGTCAGAGGTATGTCCAAATACATACATATTTGGTACACACACAAGATCCGAAAGAAATGTCTACCGCTCCCGGGATACAGTCGTGATCATATTTCATTTTTCCAATTGTGAATCATATCATTTTCTTCTGATGCGCCAGCATAGCGGGAATTTTGTAAATTTATCGTTCCTACTTTTATGATTTTGTTTTATAGTCAGTTAATTTTGCAACCAAGTTGCAAATCATATTATGAAAATAATATTGAAAACTAGTTTTGATTTTTTTATTTATGTCACTTACTTCTGATGCTGACTGTACTACAATGTTGACAAACTTAGGGTTGTCAAAAGATTTAACAAAAAGTTTTTGTATGAAAAACTGAAAAATATATTTCACAAGATTTGCACCTACACAACTGTTCATTTTCAGGGTCACAAAATCCCCCTTCCGGGCTAACATACCAATTATGAATCTCGTTGTATAATATAATGAAATGAAATATGATCACGACTGTAGGTGTATCCCAAGGAGCGGTAGACATTTCTTTCAGATCTTTAGGCAATTTTTAGATTCTTTTTCTAACCTATGCTGTCCCACTGCTGGGCAAAGGTCTCCCCCATCAACTTCCAAGCATTGCGATCGCCGGCTTCGTCCCACCAAAACTTTCATTCAAAGTTTCCCGGACTTAGCTGTTTTATCACAAAATTGACAACTAACTTTAACAAGAATCAAGCTACATTTCATTGTTATAAAAAATAATACTGAGCGAAATCGCCATAGATGAATGTTCTATATCTAGGTACCTATAGCCAAAGACGATTAATATCTAGAAGACAGACAAAGGCCATACACAAAATCGTAACCCGTACCAGATAGCCTGGAAACTATAAAACATCAATTTTATCCAAGAAATTTCAATTACTTTCTAGTTAAAATTACCTAAAAATTTTTTGATATTGAATATTGTTGCTACCTACTACCAAAGACGATTAATATCTGGAAGACAGACAAAGGCCATACACAAAATCGTAACGCGTACCAGATAGCCTGGAAACTTTAAAACATCAATTTTATCCAAGAAATTTCAATTACTTTCTTAGTTAAAATTACCTAAATTTTTTTTTATATTGAATGTTGTTGCTACCTACTACCACAGATAAAAGAATACCTACGCTACTGCTAAGTATTGAAATTTCTTGGATAAAATTGATGTTTTAACGTTTCCAGGCTATCTGGTACTGCGAGATCAGGGTTACGATTTTGTGTATGGCCTTTGTCTGTCTTCTAGATATTAATCGTCTTTGCTACTACTAATTATTGAAATTTCTTGGATAAAATTGATGTTTTAAAGTTTCCAGGCTATCTGGTACTGCGGGACAGGGTTACGATACGATTTTGTGTATGGCGAAATTGTTGTTTTGTCTGTCTTCTAGATATTAATCGTCTTTGCTAAACAAGTTAGTGGAAATGAACGGTTTTAAAACATCTAGGTACTTTGTTTTTAAATAATAAATGAGTAGGTACTTACAATTGCAGCGTTTTCTCCCAATATCACAGTGGCACTAATATATTTATTTCTATTTCTTCTTATATGTAAAAAGATAAGAAAAGGTCACGACATTTTATCAAATCTGGCTGTCATAACTGATAGTTTTTTGTCGAATAGCGTTAGACTGCTATACAAAAACATAGGTAAGTACTTACAACTTTAAAGTACAATTACATCACACACTTAGCCCGTCACACACCTAGCTATAATATATATTAATATGCCTTGCTATATCTATACAAATACACACGCAGGTATAATATATATTATAGCTTCGTGTGCGGTCACTTGAATATTTGTATAGAAAATATATCGTAATATGCTTTGCTATAATTTATATTACTATATATTATAGCTACGTGTGTATCGTTAAGCGATGCGGTAAGATATATGTACGAGCGCGTTTATGTCAATATCGCTCTTTAGACTAAACTTAAGGAACAACACACACTACGCTGATAACTTATATTTTACCATCATGCATCTGTAGGTTATATCCAGTATAACCTGAACTACGAAGACATATAAACCTATGAAAAGGGAACACAAGATTAAACATATATTTACGGGTATTTATCGCTATTTACCTTTATTTAATTTTAATTTTATCCCGACGTTTCGACTGGATTGCACCAGCCGTGGTCGCGGGCAGAATTATTAAATAAAGGTAAATAGCGATAAATACCCGTAAATATATGTTTAATCATGTGTTCTGATCGCGAAAGTTTAAAAAAGACTAAGGGAACACAAGTTACAACGTTAAATAATTTTCCATGTACCTACTCCTACTCTGCTAATGATTAAGTATATAAAACTCGCAAGTTTTATTGGATGTTTGTTACTTTTTCACGCAAAAACTACTGAACGTACCTATATGGCTGAAATTTAAAATATATAGGTACATAGTTCGCAATCGTGCCGTCAGCATGAACGGTCGCTCCACAGCGGCTGTCTCAATGTTGACCTAGATTAATTCGCGTTAAGTCAATGTGACAAAAATGGCGAATTCAAAACGCTCGGATACGTTAATTGTCCACGAGGCTCTTGCCTTTATCCGATGCAAGCTCGACACCATGGACCAAGACAGTCTCGTCCAGATCCTGACATCCAGCTTCACGGAGAAGGAAATCTCCGAAGCTAAGAAGGTACTGGCCGATTCTGCTGTGACCACCGTCCGCCTCGTGTCTGGACAACGTGATGGAAGCGTCAAGCGAGACATTGAAGACATCTTTAGGGTGTTTTTGGAGACTGACCCTGATGACGTTCCTACCTACGTAGCCCGTGATCTACACAAGCTGCCCCCTGTGACCTTCGACCACATCGACGTCATGAGGCTGCTGAAGGATATCACGCTGCTCAAGGCTGACGTCACCAGCATCCGTTCCAAACTGGAGAGTTCGGAGAAAACTGTCTCCGAATTAAAAATTGAACTCGCGGAATTGCGAAACAAAAATGCAATTCCTACAGTATCGCCGCAGTCAGCGAAAAATGTAAACGCGAGGCGCGGTGGTGCTACGCGAGATCAAATATCACCGGTCAGCGAAATGTACATTGCGAATGTTGACACCGTTTCGCAGGCGAATGACCGCCCGGCGCCGATGACCTCGACCCCCGGGACGTCAACGACGCAGCCTGCGACCACGGCACCCTCTCCTGCTCCTCGCGCTCCGGTTCGCCAGCAGAAGAGCTACGCGCAGGTGTCCCGCCAATCTCAGTCGTCGCGCTCGGCGCCCAGCGCTGATATTCGGCGACCGAGACCGGAACCAACAATGAAGAACATCGGTGGTGATAAAAAGATCGACGCAGAAGGCTTCACAGTCGTGGAGAAAAAACGCCGATCTAGCAAGAGATCACGAAATCAGCGTGGTACTGCTCCTCTGTCTACTGGGCTATGTCTGCAGGCAGTGGAGCCGACCATCGGGATCTACATTTCCCGCCTAGACCCGTCCATTAACAGAGAAGCTATTCTCCGTTACGTGGACGAGAGAGGCCGCTGCCGGATCAGGCAGCCGCCCGTAGTAGGGGAGAGGGGGGCACAGTGAATCACTTATTTTTTAAAGAGCAATAACTCTTTAAATATTAAGTTTGGCGCTTACTTTTTTTGTGTAAAACATAGGTTGTGGTTTTAGCTACAGTATTGTGTAATAATATCGTCAATATAACAAAACAGACAAAACTTATAAGGTTTTGAAAAAAAAATGGTAAATTATCCACTGTGCCCCTCCATAGGGGCACAATGGATATTGACTAGGGGCACTGTGGATTGCATTGGGGTGCAGTGGATAATTGCCTTCATTTTGTAAGTAAAATTTATAGGGGCACTATGAACCAACTAGTAAGTATTTAAAATAATAGTAAAGTTCATATAGCTTAACCCTTTATTCTTAATATACGAGTATTGAGAATTAGTAATCTATCTGTAAATTATTTAGACGTTTTGTTGCTTGTTTAGAAATTTTTTTGTACTATTTGGTTTAGTAGATCATGATTCACTGCACCCCAGTCCAGAGTGCCCTGAAGGTGATTTTTGAACATTTTGTAAAAAAAACATAAGTTTTTAAGTGATACTTAATATTTGAACAACAATTTCCATAGGTAATAAAATCGTGGTTCAGAAAAATGACATCCCATAGCAATATTTCCATCAGGTTTTTTTAAAAGAGTTCGTAAAAATGACCAAAAAATAAGAAAATGACACTAAAAGGTCACGTTACAGCCATAGCGCGTTTTCTCGGCTTTGGAAGCCATTGGTCACTGGCTTGAGCGAAGGGTATTGGGTAAGCCATCGCCTGGCTTGTTTTAGCGTGTGTGTATGAGCCTTAGTAAATGAGATATAGGTGTCTATCCACTGTGCCCCTTGATCCACTGCGCCCCCTGTTCCCCTACTCGTGCATGGCTTGAAGCTGTTGGAGCAGAAGAAGGAGACCAACTTCAAGTCGTATGTACTCCGAGTGGCTGCCAAGCACAAGGACGTATTCCTCGCTCCGGACTTCTGGACCGCGGGAGTAGTCTACAGACGGTATAGGGAAGCACCGCCTACGAAAAAGTCCCCTAACTAATTTTAATTAGGTATATTTTGTGTATGTATGTTAGTTTGTTAGGTATTTATAAATATTTATTCAAAATTTACTTAGTTTAGTTAGTTGTTAAATCAGTGGAGTATTAGGGCACTGGTGACCTGTAGCACAGGTTTTTATACTCTTTTCTTTCTTTCTTTCTTTCTTTCTTTCAATTTATCATTATTTTTTTACTGTACTTATATTTAAAATGACTTAATTACTTTATATTTTTATTTATGTATTGTGATTTGTGAGAGAAATAATAAACAATTTGTATTTGTATTATAGTTTACACTAGAGTGTTCTTCCAGGTCATAAACGGTTGAATCGGCAATCTATGCCGATTCTTCCAAATGACAATTAACGCGTAGGTACTTATTATAAGACATGGGTAAGTAAGTACCTACTAAGTACATACCTTAAAGTACCTTGAGGTACCTACCAACGAACAAATATCCTTCTCCTATAACCTAAAATATTCTCCCTAGTCCCTCCACACTCGTGCTTTTTAATTGTGGCAGTACGAAGTTTGCAGGGTCAGCTAACAAAAGCTGCCAAAGTTCACTTCACTTCACTTCTTATATTTGGCTTTCGCACGGCTTGTGCCACGCATTTAGCCACTACCATGTGTTAAATTTTTTGTCAGTTTAGTCAAGGTCAAGTCAAAGTCATAGTCAGCGTCAGTAAAGATGGGTTCTTTACTGCAGCTTTTTACATGGACTTCTTGAGAGAACTCGAAATGCAATGATATACAGTTTTGTTTCATTTGCCTACACTTATGTACGTTCACGAACACTTAACAGTTAATAATCCACCATTATTACATATTAACATTCGCCAAAACACAAATTTCGGAAAATAAAACAAAAAAGACAACATGCCATCTTGAATTCCCGTCAAAAAGCCACGCTGCCAAAGTTAAACGTTAAGTTTTAAGAAAGTGTAACACTGTCAAAGTTCTTACCAATCTGGTTGTTAACTTTGTTGTCAGCCTTGTGCCTCAGCCAGTCTTCATACCCTTGTTTGACAGCTGTCACCAGCACCATGAAGCTCAGCGGGGCTATGCTGGTGAACGGCGACACCGGGCTGTCTGCGATATTGTTTACATTCAAGTTCGCTCGTTCGTTCGTTCGATGAGCAAGTGGCCAATTCTGGTGACGGAGTTTTCAGACCGCCTAAGGCCTCAGTCATGGCTTAACGACTTTAAAAGCCGGGACCGACCATTTAACGTGCCCTCCGAAGCACGGAAGCGCTCAGCTGATAATGCCACTTGATAATCTAAGTTGTGACCGCTCAGAAAGAACTTCGACGATTTATCCATAACGTCTTAGCAAGCTTCGCCACGAGCGCTTCAAACATTCAAGTAGCCGCTATGAACATACAGCGTTTACCACCTGACCTATACCTACTGATAAGTAAGTTCGTATGAGCAAGTGACCAACTGAGAACGGAGTTCCATTTCCCTCTATCAGCCTATTATTTAATCATAATGCTGTTTTAGTTAACCGACTTCGAAAAAGGAGGAGGTTCTTTGTTCTACTGTATATTTATTCATGTATGTCCACCGATTATTCCGTCAATAGTGGACAGATTTAGAAAATTATTTTTCTCCATTGGTACTAATTGAGCGACTACTATTCAAAGGCATCGCTCCATCAAGTTGCTCTTAAAAGTGTTACCAGCACTCACCAATAACGACAGCTATGACGGTGACTATGAGGAAGTAGAAGTTGACGACTCTCCGGAACTGCTCGGCCAGGTTCTTGGGCAGGAACCAGAGCAGCGTGTACTTGGACGTCTTGATCTTGTTGTGCTTCTTCCTGCCGTGCTCCTCCACCACGCCCACCTCGATCTGCCGCGTCTCCGATACTGACGTTACTTTGTTGCCCTGGTGGTGGAATTTTGGTTAACGACCTCTGTAGCGTAGTGGGTGAAAGCCCGCCTGAGACGCAGAGGTTGCGGGTTCGATTCCCGCTGCGGGACAAATGTTTGTATGGTCTGCAAATATTTGTCTAGTGACTGGGTGTTTTCTATATGTAATATGTATGTATTTACAAAAAGAATGTATCTATGTACCAGGTATATCAGTCATCTGGTTACCAAGTATTAAATTGCTTAGCTTGGGGCTAGATGACGCTGTGTGAAATGTCCAAGGATATATTATTATTATTTTTTTATTTTGCACCACGTAAGAAAAAAAATTAAAACAAGTATTTATGATAGACAAGATTCTGCCTGTCGCTTCGCTCACGTGGTACCTACCTAACTGGATAAACAAAACAACTATGGATAAATTTTATAAGTACTTAATACTTAATTTTAATCTGTTCTTCAAATGTTTTAATTATTAAGTGGCACCTAATGCAGTGACGTCATGACACGAATTCTTTCTACACGTCTAGTATTCTTTTATCTGTGCTACACGTAGACCTAGAATTTCATTTCAGTAATGCAGTGGACGACACATGCAATTAGGCGAGCAGTTCCGCGGTACACGCAAAGGGAGGCCTATATCCAGCAGTGGGTGAAGTCGGGCTACGGATAATAATGAGTAATGAGGTGTGTTTTTCAAACAAAGCAAAATGTTTTATCGAACATTCATATAATGTACCTACTTACATAAGTACCTAACCTAAGTAGCAGTACCTACCAAATAATTTGCATACCTATTTGTTTCTGTTAGTTTGGTGAAATATGGCTTCACATTCGGCTACCTTCTTTATATAGAAGAGGATTTTTATTTTCTCAAGAATTAAACAAGAACTTGAGAACTAATCCATTTAGTCGTAAACTTATTTATTATCAGTGAATTTTTAAGTAAGTATTCCAGTTTAATAGTTACTGATACGTCGATAATAAAAATTAAAAAGACACGCGCTTAACTTGTTTAAATATTGATAAGAGCTTTCACAGCTGTAGCCGTGGGAATTCTGCGAAAGGTAAATTAAGTAAAATTAAAAAGATACACACTTATCTTGTTTAAATATTCATTAGAGTTTTCACAGCTGTAGCCGTGGGAATTCTGCGAACGGTGTGTGAAGTCAAGGCTAACTTTTCTGCAATCGATATGTACACGTCCCTAATTAGTCCAATCGACTGTAGAAGTCCCAGAGCGTAATTGAGACGCTCAATGAGAATGACGTATCAGGGCAAGGACGATATAGATAAAAGGACTGCTCATCCAATGCTTCAAAACGTGATTCTAAAGTTAGTTATTAAAATGCATGATATGTTTTGCTAGGAGTTTCCTTTCCAAAAAAATTAATAAATTGGACATTCCTTACCATCTTTCAACCCTTACGCAACGTAACGTAGACGATAATCGTAAAGATTTGTATCACTTATTAAAGAAAGAAGAAAAAATCATTTAAGTTTCGTTTTACATGCTAGGTGATTCTAATGCCTGTTCCAACGCGACTCCCTACACCAGGGAAATTAAACTGGTTGTCATCACAAAATGTACAACCAGCAAAACAAATCGGAAATTATTGGTAACTATAATAACACGCTCAAAATAGAGCGCCATTTGGAGAGGGAGCGCGATTATAACAATATTTGAGTCACGGTTCCTAGTATGAACATTAGCAGTCCTTACCTATTGTCCTTGATCAGGGTAAGCAAGAAAAATCTTAGTGCCCTATGTGGTCCTATGATCGGTAGGTACCTACCTAATAATACTTTTAGTAATAAAACTACGATATTACGCTTTTACTGCAAATTGATTTTCAGAGCGTTATCGTATCAAAATTATAATAGCTATTTAATGTAATGTAGATAACACAACAAAAGTAAAAATTGCCTAAGACCGATTTCCGCAATCGCGCAGGAGTATGATGCTTTGATTGGCTGCCGCCACCCTTAACTTGGGCGGTTTTCACATTGTAACGCGCCGCGTCAGAATTGCAGAGGTCGTCAAATATAATAGTGTTAAGAGGTTTACGAGCAGGTTCAAGAACGTTTAAACAAACAGCACACGAAAAACAACAACAAACAACAGTGTTAATAGTGCTCTGTGTTGCATAGTGTGCATAATATGTGCTTTAAAATACCTTCATCTGACGCAAAAACTGTTGAAGACCAAATTAGAAGCCAAAAAGGCGCATTTCTGGAACGGCTCGTGGCCTCCCCTTCGAGACTTCGGTTTGTATTAACCGACTCTTGGTAACTCTGCATTCAAATTGTTTGGTCAGAAAGCTTATGGTTAGTTTCTTCTGAAATGAGCGTTCAGATTGGCGCTGAAGACTCGATACACCAGACGACTTAATAAAAACTACTGGAAAAACGGTACTGGTGATAAGTATGGTGCTCAGTCTCGTGGAGAGTATTGTGACTCAGGTGTAGGACGAGGCGCTACTGGCCTTGCCGAGTCAATGTCGGCAGGCGTGAGACGCAGAACAACTGTGAACTGCAGTACATACAAATTACCCGAAGATTGTCTATGAGGTACCTAGGTATTTTTCGTTTTCATAGTTATTTATAAGCGGCCGACGGCCACGTCGCATTGACGTCAACTTGCTCGGTTGCACACATCATTGGAAGGTGGTGGCATGGTACATCTGGAGCAACTGTTGGTATAAGCTTACTGACTTACGGTACAGTTCTGTGGGCATATCAAAGCTTTAAAAGTTTTGTTTTTGCGAATTTCAACAGTCAACATTTTATTCCATTTACCACGATACTGCTTGCCATTAAGGTGCCTGTATGGGGGAAACCAGCGCCACCGCCTATTTTATTTTATTATTACGTTGAACAAAGGAATTTTGAGAAACTGAATGTTCAGTTTGTGAAACCTATCATAAGCTTTTTTTTTAATACCTATGTAATAGTTTTATTTTGTATAGTTTAGGAGGAGTAGCAAAGTTGCACTTGGTTACACCAAAATCTGTTTTCGTTATTCCTCCTAAACTATAGAAAATGAAACTATTACATAGGTATTGAAAAAAAGCTTATGATAGGTTTAACAAACTGTACATTCCGTTTTTTTAAATTCCTCTGTTCAACGTAATAATGTAATAAAATAGAAGGTGGCGCTAGTTTCACCCATACATGCACCTTAAGGGTAGTGAGATATTATGACTCTCCGCTTTCGATCAAAAGGTGGTGAGTTCTAATCTGGGTTGTGCGTAAATCTATATTTTATGTCGAAAAACTTACGTTCTTACACAGACATATGATATTCCAAGACGTTTAATAGGTGTAATATTAAAATAAAAAAATATATATAATGGATATTTTACATAGCGCCATATCTAATCCCAAACTAAGCAATTTAATGCTTGTGTTATGGTGACCAACTGACTGATATATATACTACGTATACCTTATATTATAGATAAAAAACCCCGAGACCCGGAGCAAATATCTGCAGATCATACAAACATTTGTCCTGCACAGCGGGGATCGAACCCGCAACCTCTGTGTCTCAGACGGCATTTCACCCACTGCGCCACAGAGGTCTTCAAACAATAAATAATTATGTACCTAGATGTAATAAAAGAATCCACTCCGTCGTGATAAATAAAAAACAAAAACTTGAGTGTTTAATGTACCTAAGTAATATGTGATATTATTATCTTACTAAAGGCATCGATTTTTTTAAGTAGGTAAGTATACTTTTTAATCTGTATGTATGTAGCTATAGATAGATAAACCATTCATAACTTTACGTGGAGCCGGTCAAGTATCACAGCTTAGATAAGCACGAAGTCAACTTGTAATATATCTCATGGACATACAAACAAGGCATTTGCTATCTGAATCATATCGAACTTATCCTACTTCCGACTAGTTAAAAAACACATTTTGCTTTTAGTAGTCATTTTCTTTATATAATACTTTATGCTAAAAGTGGCCATGAGGGTAGGCCGCAGCCATAACGTTTTTTGCTCTGTATCATGGGTGCTGCTTTGATGTCATAATTGCAACAGATTACCGCCCTTACTACCCTTGTATTTGGCGACCCCCATCTTCATCATTCTACTAGGAAGGAATATGTTCTTTGACGTAATCAGTGGCGGATACGAGGAGGGGCGCTAAAGATCTCTTAACCTACCTTTACCGTTTATCGTAATAAAAAAAGGTGAAGGGTTATCAGGTTAAGAGCATTGACGTGTTTAGCTGCGCAGTCAGAATGAAATAGACAATGACATGAACAACCTATGTTACAAGTAATATTTTGTTCAATTCGGGCGGTCCTGCAAGGGGTCCCCCATAGCCGCCACTGGACGTAATAAATAATACTGAAGCATGTTTGTTTAAGATGTTTCTGATATCTGACTATAGCAGCCATATACCTACCTAACAACTGTTCAGTTTTCGGACAGTTGACGGATGCATATTTACCTAAAGTAAATTTTTGGCTAACAAATTATGGAGGGGCTTCTTATGATATTTTTGTTAAAAATAAAATCCCGGGATTAAATTTAATTTAAAGCAATGAAAATGTAGGTACCTACATACTTACCTAATTATAATTTTGGGAAATAAAAAAGTAAATAAATAAATAAGGTAGGTATACTTAATAGTTTTTTTATTTATGCGAACGTCGCCACACTTGAAGTTTGACATCTTGAAATTTTACATTATCTATTTATCTATGACTGTACTACCTAAACTGCATGCATACAGCGTGCTGAAAAGGTGTTAACAATAAAGTTCAAACCAGTTTGACAAAATAGTTTGACCACGGGGAAGGACCCGGTAATGCATCTGAACTGAACTGAAATCCGAGTAGGTAACTACCTAACTACCTACATATTATTATGACAATATCAAAACATATAAATGTAGGTAATGTAATATGAAGGTTGAAGGTATACCTAATTTTAGACATTTATTCACATTGTGTGGAGAGAAACAGTTAAACGGGCCACACACTAAATAGAAACACTATAGGTAACCTTTGGTCCATCAGACAGCTCAAAAGCATCCCAGTAGCTCCTTAGTTAACTCCTTAGCCACACACATCTCAACTATCCGACGCGTTCCACAGTGGACTTACATAGCAGCAGCAGCACAGCACCACGGCACAAGATCGCAAGCACTCGCACAGCCGCGCCGCCCAATTCCTAACCACTGAACCTTTCAAATACTGTCTCATTTTAAAACTATACACATCCTTCTACGCGCAATGTGAACCTGCTGAGCGTAAATGCCACAATGGATAATGTGATAGCGAAAACTACTATCTTATCGAATTCAATATCGATAAACAAATGCGGCGATTGGTGAGGACGGGCCTAGACCTTCCCAAAATAAAATAGTGGATTATGTTATCCTACTCTGAATTATCTTTGGTATCCGTTGTAATTTTGGGCAGGTGCTTCTAGAGTAAATTGAACCAGCCAAATGTATTAAACGAATTAAAATGCTATTAGTCTCATCATTAATAGTCGGAAGATAGTACTTTTATTACGATTGCTTTTGCCTCTGTCTTATTTTTGATGACATAAGTTATCAGGAGCCACCTATACCAACTTAAAGGAAAGGATGCTGTAGGTATTGTGTATACATTATGGGACATCAGAACATCATTATTTATGAGTGAGTAAGATATTTGTGAAGTATCAAGTAATTACAAATACCTTACTCAAATCTGATAAGCCAAGTTATTATGGTGCTATTACAATTATACATCATTAAATGGAAACTCACCTATATTTTAATTTCTTGAAACTAACACACGTTTTAAAATTGGTCACCTTCAGGGTTCTGGCAACTGAAAGAAATAAATAAAACCTTTACATAACATTTTAATGGATGCTACATTGTATGGTTCATATTACGACTTAAAACAAAATACCTAATAATTATTTTTTACAGGCTACATCACATCACTGTAGCGCAAAAGAACAGGTATTAGAATCACCCAGCTCATAAGATGTCTCAACATGATCCTACTGATATTATGAAGGATAAATGTTTTTAGATTTTAAATCATCCAACACCCACTTTTGATTCTGAAAAAATGAAAACTGGAAAATGAAAACGAATCATGAACTTATTAACTACAGAAGCTGAGGAGGTATTTTTCACCACAATCTTCATTAAAAATCTATTCGCAGCTAACAGCTGAGTTAGAATAAATTGGAATATGTAACCAATAATAATGCTACAGTAATGGCACATAATACCGAGAAAAAATAATGGGCTTGTTAAAAACATATTGATCTATATCAGTTCCTTATAGAGTTGGCCACATGCTGATGCAAACTTTTATTTATTTATAACTTTACTTTAGTTCCTTAAACCTTTTATTGACCTTTATAGATTCCAATCAGTATTTTTTATTTACTGTATACATAGTTCAGCTTAGCTTGTTCCATCTACATTCAAGCTGTGGGAGTGACTTCAGATTATTTAATTAAATAAAGTCATGTTTGTATTTAGTAAAGCAAACTTACAAAATGTATTAGGTAACAAAGTACCTAATTTAGCTACTTGGAGCTTAGTTCAAAATATAATATTTATAACAAGTATACATACATACTAAAAAGTGATTCTTCTATTGCCAAAATTTAAAGAAACCTCTGATAGTAAGCTAGTCTCTAGGTCTAGCTGGCTTATAGAGGCTATCTGTATTCTCTGCTATAACTATGAATAAAACACAAACATAATCATAATCTTTTAGATTTTTAATTGAGAGACAAGTCTATTCAGTAAGCAATTGACATTTGCTTATTGGCTCTTCAATTTGAGTGTATCTATATTAATTTAATTGTTAAGTTCATGTAAAACAATGGGTTTTCCAAGGAAACAAATACATATAAAAAATATATCTAAGTAGGTAGGTACATATTTATATTTTTTGTTAAAAAGACCTTTGAGTGGTTTAACACTTTAATAAAATATAAGACCCACTTACAGAATAACTTAGTTTAAAGATTATTGCTGGTAAAAGTGTAATCAACATAATTTTACCTGAGGTCACGCAGTTGCAATATTGTCACACTCCAGGTTTAGGTGTTTTCATCTAGTTTCCTAGGTTTAGCGTATTCCATTGATAAGTTCAACTTAATTACCACCTCCACCATACCCAGAAAAGTGACTAAGATATTGGCAGATGTGCTCTTGAAACAGGCCAGTAGCTCGCCGGTCCGGCATGGATGCACTATGAAATATGGCCTGAAGAATATTGGATGCTCCTGTTGTGTGATTATGGAGTACAGGTTTTCATGGCCTAGTGAAGGTTCTCTGAAATAAAAGAAAAAAAATTTTTTAAGTAGGTACCTACATGCCAAAACAAACTTTCTGTGTCCAAGTTTTATAAAAGTACTAGAATTCTTACTTGATAAAAGATATTTCTCTCAACTCTTCTATTGTCAACAATACTCCCAAAGAATTCCAAACATTGAAGCTGAACTGTGGAACCTGATAGCTCAAGCTAAAAAATATAACATATTCAGCCTTCATAGGGGGCGAATCTCTGCATAGGTTAATAAAACACTCCTTTTTGATGTACGATTTATAAACGTCTTCATTTTTTATGAATTTCCATCCATCACAAAGTTTGTTTGATATTTCAACAAAGTCTTCCGCCGCCCTAAGGAAGTCATTGATAGAAATATTTGAATCCATTGTAAACTGCACAGTAGAAATCAATATTTGATAGTGGTTTTTCTTCATTAGTACTACACCTATACACGCGACATCATTTTGTTCAGTGTAGTGTAGGGCTAAATTATTTATTCAATTTACCTACATACTTATTTGTGTAATTTTGTATCTTAATTCTGGTAAATAAATAATTTGTAAATCAGAAAGGAAAGCACTTCCAGAAATTTTCGGATTGTTTTTGTTTACACTTCATTGCAAAGAGCAAAGAGCATGTAATGCAAAGAGCACGTCTTCATCATGCTCTTTGCACTTCATTGCTAACAAAGAGCATGTAAATTCTGAATTTCTGACTTGACCACAGAGAAGAAAGTAACGTTTTGGACTTGATCCTGCACTTCTGCACGAGCACAACACCCACTGACTGTGCAGTGCACAATTACGGTCTAGCTAGTGATCCTAGGGCATATGGGCGGCCTAGGGTTCAAATTCGCTAGTGTAAACTTGATCATTGTGAGCTGAGGCCGACAGGTGGAATAGGAGGGCGTTAATTTTTAGTCTTCTTATAGAGCTTTTATTTATTGAAGCAAGTAGTGTTTAAGCGTAGATTTTGAACGCTCCCTCCGATAATAAAACTTCACTCCTCTGGAAAGTCAAAGTCAGTCTCATCTCACTCAGCTGTGACCAGGCTGTGACTATCTTTCCTTCTTCTGAGGCTGTGACCATGCTGTGACTGAAAGAAAAGTCAGCTGTGCTTCGCTTTTTGATTGATTGTACGATTTGTTCTCAATTCACTGACAGGACAGACAGGATTTGTCAAAGAGAAGAGGATTTGTTTTGTTGTCAAAAAGTTCTAAGGTGGATGTTTGTTGACCCACAAAAAATTATTTTTTTTCAATTTTACATAAACTTTTCAACTGTATTGTTTGCTTTTGTGTAAATTAAAAAGCAATACGTAGAAGTCTTCAGTCTACTGGTGTCCAGATTTCATGTAAGGGTTCTTTAAATTTATAAGCCTGTGTACTGTAAGTTCTTTGAAAAAGCTAAAAATTGCCGAAAAACTTATCTGTTCTATAATATTCAGCCCCAGCGACTCTCAGCATACCTCTTATGCAATTTCCAACATAACCACAATGTTTTATTATGTACTAAATTAAAAAAGAAACTAATTTGTAAGTAGGTAGGTACACACCTGAATTTCTAAATCAGGGTAGTCACGTTTAGTAGGTAGGTACCTATAGAATTATAGATACTACCTACTTACGAAATCACAAATTTTATTAAAAGGTTCGTAAATAATACTCACTCAATAGATGACGCTGTGTGGAATGTCCAAGGATATTTATTATTTTACTTACTTACTTATTTATTTATTTATTGATAGAATAGAATAGAATAGAAAAAAGTTTATTTTGTGACTTAATAAAATAAAACAAAACATAAAATAACTAAATACTTATACTTAAACACAAAATAGGTCGCCACTCAGCGTGTGCTGCAGCAGCAGAGAGCTGGTATTCTGTGACGCCGCGGGGTTCGTGTGCGGCAGTATGTAATACTGTATTCAAAGTATAGTGCTAGTTAATAAAAAAAAAATAATAATAAATAGTTTCAAACAAAATAGTAGGTTAGTGAACCTCAACAACTAAAATTAAAAATAAGTCCTACAGTTTTTGTTTTTTTTTCCATCTTTTCAATTCAAAATTTCAAACAAAGCTTAGGTTCTGCGTAAAATCTCACTAATCCGGCACTTCATAAACCTACACATCCAATATTCCAACACCCTCCGCCCACACCTACTTTGACCCTCTTCTAGGCTGAGAACTATCACTGCATGACCATACATCATATTTTTATCTGCTTTTTTCAAGTGAGAATAGTAAGTATAGATACATAGATAAAAATGTCTAGTAAACAGAAACACAAGCAAGACTCTCGCTTTGAAAGGCAAAATGGAAATTTTAAAGAAATTAGATACCTACTGGAGAAAACATGTAAAAACAAATTTTTCTTTACAATCCAGTAATACGAACATTCCAATCTGGTTTTTAATAGTGCCGGATTAGAGAGATTCCACTATACTTACATATCATACAAAATTAAGAAACAGGTAATCCTTGATTTTATTGACAGTGTTTCTTTAGCGTTATTGCTACATATAAAATTTAATAAACCTCACAAGGGTAGTAAGATAGCATTATTACATAGCTACATTTATCTGTTGTCTTCCCACTATCCAATACATAATGACCATAGATAACAACTCTATACTCAACTCAGTAACACTCGGATATCGCTGTTGAGAGTACCTACCTACTTTTGCATTACTGTTTGTTAGTGTTTATAAAATTGTGTATTCTAGTATGTTCTTTAAATATGTAAATAAAGTTATGTGGGAAAAGTTAAGTGTGGAATGTTAGGCATGACAGTTTTTACCTAGTGTTGTGACAAAATTAAACTAATAACGTTGACAGTGAATTAAGGACTTGTGTTTATAATTAAGCAGTAAGTTATCTGAAAATACCATGTGAATTTTAATTAAATTTATAACTGTTGATAGATAGCATTATACAATATTTTTTGTAGTAATCATCGTAAAACGTCTTAATACTATAAGACTTTTATAGGAATCTTCCAAGAATAGTTTTCACTGTGTTTGCTACCTAGTTATGGCTTCTTTCTCTTGACTTTAAATCTTGTTAGGTTTATATGGTAGGTAATGTAATTTTATTATTATTGTTTTATCATAAAATTGCTTTACAATATTAATCTAACAAGATTAAAAGTTTAGGTAATAACTAGGTACCAAACCAAGGTGTTATTTAATTTATTATGATTTCAAACTCACATAATCTAATTAATTTCATTAGGTATACCTATCTTCTAACACTGACTGTCATACGAAACATAAATTTTAGCGTAGGTACCTACCTAAGTATTGAATTCATGAAACTGCGCATTTACGTTTTCACGTTTCTGCAATATTCCTCAGATTGTACCATAGTCCTATTATGTATATTTGTTACGTATTGTGTGGTTAATAGAGGTAAACAACCGAAGTGCATAACAAGTTTTGCTTACGGTAGGTCAGCGCACGACGGAAATGGCAACGGGAGAGGAGGTGGACACACTCAAAATATACTGGGATCATTTCTTCAAAGCAGAGACCGGGACTTATGAGGTAAGTAAACTTCTTTACATAGAAATAGAGAACTTCTGGAGATATTCTTTAGCTTCTTTCCGTCAAGTCCAGCCAGCGAGTGTTAAATAAAATATCCTTAAATATCCTTAGACATTCCACACGGCGTCATCTAGTCCCAAGCTAAGCAATTTAATGCTTGTGTTATGGTAACCAGATGACTGATAAACTACATAGATACATTTTTTTTTTTTGTAAATACATACATATTATACATAGAAAACACCCAGACACGAAACAAATATTTGCAGATCATGCAAACATTTGTCCCGCAGCGGGGATCGAACCCGCAACCTCTGCGTCTCAGGCGGGCTTTCGCCCACTGTGCCACAGAGGTCGTCGAGTTAAGTAGATGTTGTTCGTTACTTGGCGCATTATACCTAATGCGCCAAGTAACGAACAACATCTAACCTAAACCTATTATTTTAACAAAAAGTAGAAATGCTGAAGAATCTACCTACCTACCTACGTAATCTACCTACAGACGCCGACATTTCCCTCACCTCGCTGGAAGAAATGTTCTTGTTATTGTTTTCATGTACCTAAGGAACTAACTAACTAGGTAGGTACTACAACTACCTACAGAACTACGCATTACCTGCAAGGTACCGGATATGTGCAATAAGTTCTTATCGAGCATCCAGCCGCTGCCGATCTTTCAATCAATGTGCAATTAACTTTGTTACCGTTGTAGGTATAACTTGCATTCCTGCACATTCGTATTCGGTAGGTACATAACTAATTGATAAGTAATTACTACACCTAGATACACAGCTATCTTGAATCTTAGTTAAATACTTTCTTCGGAGAATCACTAAAACAACATGGAGAAACCGTCTATTTCCGGCGCATTCGCAAGCCTAGCTTTGTAAAAAGTCGCGCAAATATGTCGTATAATTAATGTCGCTGATCATTATGTATTTATTGTCCTCAGAAATCCACTTGGCTGGACTTGTTTCTGGCCGAATTCCTCATACGACTCAACGGCGGAGCCAATGCTATAGAACTCATTAACTTTTGGTAAGATTCATTCAGCTTAGTACCTACCTAGTTCTACGATGTAATCATAACTATTAAATTTCACCAACATTCTCCTAATATCAATGCACCCTTATCACTTTATGTGCCGCTGACATACCATGTAGTGATGTAGAGTCTACATTGTACATTTATTTGTGTAGACAATGCCCCTCCTTTGGAGGATAGTTGTGGTGTGGACGCACATTGTCCACACCACAAACTTATACTTACCTATTGCTGCGACTTACCAATTTCAAATTCTTTGAAATCCATGCTTTGATTTTACTAAAGATTAAAATAATCTTTAGACAAAAGATCTGAATGACCTCATCTGACCGTTCTAGCTAGAGAATTAATTCGTGAGCCTTTTACGTTTTACTTGATGTTAAGGCGACCCAGAACCCCCCAACGAAGGGACAAAGTGGGGAGAGTTTAACAATAGAATAACTTATTGAAATGCGGGCACCACACATGGAGGGCTGGAATGTGTTGGTTCCAACACTCCAATGTGGGGATCGATGTTGGACGTCTGGACGGTTATTGGAAACAAACGGAGCATTGCCATTGGCCATTCTATTCGTAGCCAATGTGTGGTGCCCGCATAAACTTTGCTTGTCCGACCAATGACAATGTATCGTTGGCGCAGCCCCGTGAGCGGCGTGGTGACGCTGGTGGGCTGCGAGCTGCTGTGCGGCATCCACCGCGTGACGTCATCCATCAACACGCACTACTCCGCGCCACTGCCGGCGCTCGACGTGCCCTGCTCCGGGAAGATACCGACAGCCTCTAACGGTGATAATGCAGGTATGATCATGGTGGTAGTTTGTTACATGATTTGTCAGGTGTTACTTTTGAAGCATGTCAATAAATCAAAGTAACTTATCACCACAGAATAAATTATAGAAAGTAGGTACTAAAGACGAAGGTACCTAACGGAAAATGCATGATCTAGAAGTACCTACTTGTTCTTACCCCGACTGATACATTATATCTGTCTGACCAGCCTGTCGTGGTTGTCGAGGGCGACAGAAAATAATGTTCATTTTGAGGACCGGTTTTCTGCATATTTTTTGTACATAACGCTAAAAAAGAGATAGTCTAGAAGTAGGTAGCTGAATATCTTACATAATGATTATGTTTCTGTATACGTGCGCGTGTACTCGGGGGGTCCCGGGGTCGCGACGCCAATCTAGCGGAGTTATCGCCGCATCTGAAACTAAGTAAATCTAGAATAGATAGCGCTCCTAACAAGAAAATGTTTATGCACGTGATCTAATGTTTATCTTTATGATTATTCATGACATTCATTCATTTATTTCGCTTCGTACACCTACCTACCTTCTTACAACTGGTTACATAAAAGGGTTTTTTTTTTCACTGATTTATAACCAGTTACGAAATTTTAGTTACGTACGTGGACGAAGCGATTTAATTAAGAATAGAAAAAGTTTTTATCTTAGTTGTCAAATACAAGTATTAGGTAGGTACATGGTATAGGACGACTATACAAATTATGTAGGTATGTATGTATACCTACTTATAATATAAAAAGACTAGGAAGCAATTTATGAGCATTTTTAAATTAGCTAATGTTTTTTTAAAAAAAATTTGATTATAAACTATTGCTTAATTATATAAATTTTAAAAATTATATGTAGGTACCTATTGAAACATTGAATATCTTGTGAATCTTGAAAATCTTGTGACAAACTTGAGTACTACCCATACCAAAAAGTAACCTTTATTTAGATTTAGAAGCCGTGCAGAATAGTGAAGACAAAGCAAAATCGAAGAGTTTGTTCGCGCTCGCAAACGCGCAGTCCTCGGAGGAGATACTCCGGAAGTACTTGCTGGGCGGCGTCGCCTGGCGCTGTCTCGTGCTGCTGAGGGCCTTGGGGGTCGAGGTATACCTTCCTCATTTACTATCACATCTTGCTCATGCTTTATTATCTTCACACTTTTTGTAATATTAGTATGGACCGTGCCACGGCTGGCGCTCGGCTCGGGCCCAGCTCGGGCTAGCGTGAATCATCCTTAAGTTAAGCCCATTGAGGTACAATCTATAGAGCCACAATCAGACAAATAAAATGTCCGAGCCAAAACTCGGCGCACGCTACGTAGTGCGCCGAGTTTTAGTTTTTGCGTACAAGCGACATTGAACATTAAACCATTCGACGTAACGTCTACATTCGAGCAAATGTCATTGTATACCTAGGTATGTAGAACGTTGCTCGGACATTTTTTGAGTGTTGTTCATGAGATACCTACAGCCAGGTCACAGACAGACAGACAGCGGAATCTTTGTAAAAGGGTCCCGTTTTTATCCTTTGGGTACGGGACCCTAAAAACGAAATGAAACGCTAATTATTGGTATGAATAATCGCGCTCAGTGCAACGCTATCTCAGGTCAGACGGCGCGGGTCGCACCACCACACAAACTATGCCCGCACGGTACACACGTAAATAAATAAATAATTTTACATTTATGTGTGACGTGCGTAAATAAAACATCTTACAAATTGAAATAGATAACCGTTGAATAACTTAACTCATGAACTAAAGATATGAATATATGATAGTATGATTTTAGATTTTTTATTTGCTCTGTGGATGTAACCACGGAGATGTGCTATTTTCTTTTTTTTCACTTTATACCAAAGACGATTAATATCTAGAAGACAGACAAAGGCCATACACAAAATCGTAACCCGATCCCGCAGTACCAGATAGCCTGAAAACTTTAAAACATCAATTTTATCCAAGAAATTTCAATACTTAGTAGTAGGTAGCAACAATATTCAATATTTAACCATTTTTAACTAGAAAGTAATTGAAATTTCTTGGATAAAATTGATGTTTTAGGGTTTTCAGGCTAATTTTTAGGGTTACGATTTTGTGTATGGCCTTTGTCTGTCTTCTAGATATTAATCGTCTTTGCTTTATACAGAATGATGACGGGAAGAATAACATCGTCCTGGTTTTATACCGTAAGAAGTTTGACGAATGCTCCTAGCCTAAAGTTAACGTTGTAGAATGCAATATTGATTTCATCTTTATTAGACCGTGAACGCACTTAAATGGTAGCAAAAAAAACTTAACCTACACAGCAGTAGCACCTAGAAAGTATTATTCTGTAGCAAAATACTTTTTCAATGTAAACTATCGATTATGTAATCAATCATCTAATCAGCTTCCATATCATAGCAAACTATAGTGTTTTGTGTATGTCAATACTCCATGCTTGAATAGATTAAACACGGCACGCACCTAGGCAGAGCTGGCTGAAACATACACAGAACATAATAGAAACCTTCCTTGCCATTCTTATTACTATTATAATATGCCCTCAATGCCCACTGCTGGGCAAAGGCTTACCTCATTATCCATTCATCCCTCTCCCGTGCTAGAATGGTCCAGTCAGCACGGCATTGAGATAAATAATTTTAATCCAATAATCTACACGAGTAGAAAAAATGATAATGGGAATTCGAGTATGCTAATCCACCAACAGACTTCATTAATAAACTGATTTTGTAATGGGCCTTTTAACTTTTTATTATGAAAGACTACCGTAATGTATCCTATTACAAGAGACCAAGGTTGAAATTCGTAACGTTGATAAAGTAGTGCGAAGATAGTAATGTACTGAGATAATATTGTTTTGTGTGCTAATGTGCTTGGAGTTCGTTCACCGCAGGCATTGGTCGGCACAGTGGAATCACCACAGTAATATATCTTCGCGCGAGTATCTGACTCAGATCACGTACACATAGGTTTGTTCTCGTAAAGTTCGCCAAAGTTCAATTACAATCTAACAGAAATGTTGCGTTACTTACTGTAGTTTTTCTCTGCCATACAAAAACTTCAATAACTAAGATCTGGTTGGAGGAAAATTGTTTAGGTATAGTACCTACCTACTGTATCATCATCACTACATAGTATAAAACGAAGTTGCTTTCTCTGCCCCTGTATGCTTAAATCTTTAAAACTACGTAACGGATTTTGATGCGGTTTTTTAAATAGATAGAGTGATTGAATAGGAAGGTTTAGGTATTTTTAATACATAGGCAATGACATAGGCCATATATTTTATACCCGTGCGAAGCCGGAGCGGGTCGCTAGTACAATAAAAAGCAGTTAGTTGCGTATCGCTGGCACCCCTGTAAAGCAAGCAATAATTTTTCATGTAGGGTTTGTCCTGCTGCCGCCAACTTAGCTCCGTATTGATATGGCTGTTTGGCGAGCTCAGCGCCGCTGGCAGTGAGGCCGCGCCCGACATCGCTGCTCTCAACTCGCCCGCGCGCGCACCACGCACACCTATTCATCAGTTATTTTCAAATAGGTATGATTATCACTATGTTATTTTTCAGGCTGAGGTAGTGTGTTACAAAAATCTTTAGTTTTTAAAAATAAACTGTACTTAATATTATGTTGAGTAATAACGATAAAACAACGCCAAAACATTCGACATTATTGGTTTTATGATATGACGTGTTATATCATTGTTGTAGATCAGAGGCAAAAAATTATAGAACGCGTTAACCAACGCTAAAAGTCCAGGTATGAACGCTGGAGTAGAAATATCACACACAAAATCTTATTAAAAATACTGTTGTATGGTCAATGTATAGTGCTCTAGATAATAAATATTAATTGATTGCCGTTATGGTCGCTTATCGTCAATCCATAGGAGACAAGGTTACCTAACCGCAAACCACAAATAGATCCAATTACATTGTACAATAATAATCATAGATTAATTACATACAAGCACTCTGTTCATGTATCTGGTTAGGTTTGATATCTAGAAGCGTTCATTTTATTATTCCTAAACCAGTTGTTGCTTAAAATTGATTTAAAAACTCGAGGGGAGGCCTTTGCCCAGCAGTGGGACAGTAGGTATAGGCTAAAAACAACAACAACAACAAAATAATGTTATCATTATAAAAAAATATATAGAATTTGACGGCCTGTAAAGATTTGCTTATTTTACAGAATATGGTCAAAACAGAAGCCGAGCCAGCAATCAAAAACTGTTATCGATTCTGCTGAAAAACTCACGACACGGTAAGTTTTTCGCTAATATATATCAGAAAGACTAAGTTTGGTTGCTATTGTTAGTTAGTCACGGCTTTGGTTGCTATTTTACGCAAACAAAGCCTCAGGTGGATGCTAGTCTAAAGTAATCACGAAGATGCTCAATTCCTTCTGTGTTTATAGAAGGTGATCTATAGAACCAAAACTCGGAATTCAAAAAACCTGCCGAGTGCCACAGGCTACCATCTGAGAAAATAAATCTATATTGGTTGTAAATTCTTCTCTAAACCCTTTCTTCTTGGTAGAAGGAAAATTGTAAATGTTTGTCGAATGAGATATGATAATTTATAAATCGTCATTGAATCAACCAGTTGCGTAGAATGTATTCAAATCAAACAATAAGCACATTTAATATCTACAACTTTAATCTGCTCATGGCGAATACTAAATTATTGATTTTCGTGACGGCATTAGGTCAAGGCGCGTGAGTCAATACGACTCGCCCAATAAAAAGCGCGCGCCGGCGCCGGCGCCCGGCTCCGAGCGCTCCAGCGACTCCGGCGACTCCGACGACGACCTGCAGGCGCTCAACCGCTCGCTCGCCATCAAGGTCACCCCGCCCGACGATGACTTCGAATACTTCAACGCCTCCCTACGCTCCTCCAATGAGTACCCCGACACCTACTCGGATTCCTTCCACTCGCCGCGGAAAGCGAAGCCGAAGGCGGACGACTACCTGACCGACAAGCACAGGGAGATCATCCATTCAGAGATAGCAGCGTTCGAGTTCACGCTCCTCATCACGGACCTGCTGCAGGAGCTGTGCAAGGCGGAGAGCAGTCTGTCCGGCGCCGAGGGCTCGCAGATCTCCATGCAATGCATTAACTTCTCGCTGCGGAACTTGTGTTCGATACAGTTCAGCACCCTGCCCACGCAGAGCGACGCCCAGCGCGTGTCTCGGATAAAAGTCGCACTCACCGAACTGCTGATAGTGTCGCTGGATAAAGTGCTCGTCCACGCCGACCTCTGTGCCAAACTCATCAACAGCGGCGTCCTGCCTATGCTGCTGAGGATCCTAGAGGATGTTATCACTAAGAATAAGAAAGACAATCGTGCCAAAGAAACGGATAAGACTGAATCGGAGAATATGCTCAAGTTTGTGTTCGGAATAGCGTTCTCGATCACTGCGTTCTTTCATTGCCTGTTGATGCAATGTCGCACTGTCGAGAAGCTGAGAGAGTTTACAGATCAATTTAAGCTTTACGGCGAGTGCCTCAAAGGCGGCCTGCTCAAGGAGACCATGGAGTTGATGATAAGGATACCTTCCATAGATCAGGATGAAGTAGTTGTTTTGATTAAAAGATTGATAGAAATTGTAGGGAAACTAGTTATTGGAATGAAGAGAGTTAGAAGTGAGGTCATACATTCCGCGGCCTGTCCGAGGTCCAGGCACAAAATATGCCGACAAAGAGTGTCGGCCGGCATGCACCACCATCACGATATCCTCGGCGAAGCCAGCAACGGGCTGCCCATGTCATCAGCCTGCTGCATATCAGTGTTATATGGAACTTTAACGTCCGTTTTGACAGACGAAGAAGTTTCCGCCCAAAGCTTGTTGAGAAACAAAGTTCTACGAGTGATGCTCAACTGTGGAGTCTGCTGCTGCTTCTCGCCTAGCATCCTCATGGAGAGCATAGTGCGGCTGATGTTGACGCACAACACTGTCGCCTCCTTGTGTCTCCAGGTCCTCGAACACACCGTGTATGGCGAGCTTGGTGCGAGCGTCCTCGTCCCGAAGATCACAGATCAGCTGCCGTGTTCCATTTGCGAGCCTTGCGATGAGAAGAAGGATCTTAGCAGGAAGTACTGCCAGCACGGCGTCGGCCTCATAGACCGGAAAAGTGTCTGGTCATTCCTGATTCATTACAACTCGTTATTGCAGCTAGACAATCACAACAACGTTCTACATGCCACCGTGAGCCATCTGCTCCGAGTCACGCCAAAATGCCGCATGGAGATGAAGTATGAGTTACTCTTCAGCGTCATATACCCCACGTTCATTGTCGCTAAACACAGATATATAATCCGCTTAGAGGAGTCTGCATACTTTCTCACCGTATCCTGCCTCAACATCTTCGCGAGCTTGCTCAACACTGTTTCCTTCGCGGAGCAATTCATCCAGAAAGGTGGACTCAGTTACGTGTTAGAATTGGTATCTCTCCCGGAGTTCTCCAACCAATGCTGCTCGATACTAGAGATAGCCATCATCGTCGAAATCTACAAACTGATGAAAGAAAATTCAGAGCTAACATACTACAGAGAGATGGGCTCGCTATCCTCCGTCCAAATGTTATTCAAATCTTTATCAGACATGACCGACAAGTGCTACAAAATATACCGAATGAAGCTACCGATCGAAAAATATGAGGAACTTATAGACGTGAGCAAGGAGAGAGCAGCTTTAGCGTTCATACCCTCGATAGAGGTCGTGGAGCGGAAAGCATCCTCGCCTCAGCCGATAGCGAGCGGCTACGCGTCCAGCGAGAACACCTTCGAGGAGTCGGTGGAGGACCACATCGACTTGTTGAAGAACATCTGGACGTTCTGGAAGAGTTGCGGAGGCCTGTGCCTGTACAGCCCCATGTTCCGCGAGTACATCGTGAGTGAGAGCGTGTTGCTCGACAGCTACGCGCTGCTGAAGCTGCTGCTGTACTACCTGTGCCACTGCGAGTGCGGCGCGCACGAGCTCAGGATCCTCATCAAGATCATGGAGGCGCTGCTGACCGTCCAGCTCGCCGTGGCAGGTGAGCATTGCATTTACATTTTGTTTCCTAATCTAAAGCATAGTTTACACGAAGCCAACACTGGCTGCCAATAAGACTGGCAGCCAGCGCTGGCTTGGTATTAGTGTAAACAGTTTTTCAAGCGCTGGCTGCCAGTCTATTGGCAGCCAGTGTTGGCTTCGTGTAAACTTAGCATTAACTTATTAACTCACTGAATCCCACTGCTGGGCAAAAACCTTCCTTCCTTTATTCCATTAGCCTCGGTGTTTTGATTCCTGCTTACTATAAATATCTTAATATGTAATGGTTTTCATTTGGATACTGATATTTAATTCGGTCCTTAAAATTAACATACATTTGTCGTAACTTAACCAAGTCTATCGTATTTAATTTAAAAGTGGTGCTGGAAGTTAATTTTTAGGTCCAATATCCGGTTTAATTCGGATTCAAAACAAGATTGCACTTTTTGCTCACTAAATTAGCATGACGCTAAGTATTTCCTTCTAAATAAAAATAGTCTTGCGATAACTGCATTCGAATTCGCGTCTAATCATATGCAAACTTGAAAGGATTTCAATTTATTTAGTGTTTGTGCAATATTCGACCTCTACCGACGTCTCGATTTATTTCCACGTGAATTTGCTTCTAAACGCAAGCTCAAGGGCAGCATTAGTTCATGTTACGTGTTGAGCTAGTTTGAATTCTATGTGTGAAAGGATATAGTATTTTTTTTGTTGGAAAATCATTACTGTAAGTTTCATAATTGATTTAATTTGGAATTGTATCGCCTTGTAGTGCATATTGTTAAAGCTTTGATCGCATACAACCTATAGTAAGTAAATAATAATTATATGATAAAAAAAAATTAATATTTATGCATAATGTTAGATATTATGTTGGTCACCGATAGTGAAGCTTAAAAGTGTTAGATATATTGACTCAATGTTATCACAATATAAAATCACTTCCTTCATAATAATTGCTTTAAAAGTATGTGTAATTAATAGTTATGTTATGCTTGACTTACATTACGAGTAGGTACAAACTGTTAACATTGTTTGTATAGATGGTAGGTTTGTTTGGATTGATAAGATTACATGACAGTAGTCCTGCCCTAAGGATTCCATTCTTGAAGCGTCTGTCACTCACGGATTGTACTGAGTTTCATTTGCGACGTTAAACCAATATTTTCCGTTCTATTCTAGTATTATATAGATCAACATTTTTTTAAATGATTTGACTAATAACCAGTACTGTTACCTCAAAAATAAAAGAAAATAGGTAAAGCATCAACTTCAATACTTACTCGTATTGATTTACTGGCTTAAAATATATTTTTTAATAATAAAATACCTGCCTATAAGTAGGCAGGTATTTTACTGAGAGCACAGATCTAAAAACGATTTAACGTATTTTTTGTCACCAACGCAATCTTGTATCTCAGGTTCTCAACAGGCTGTGTGGTCGGACCTCTCTTTCGAAACTCACTGCTAGCGGCCGGTTTCAATATTAAACTTACGAATGATCGTAGATTAATCGCCATAGCAACTTTGTTTAGACAACAAAAAATGTAGGACACTTTTTGACAGATGACAATATTACTATGGCGACAGATCCACGATTATTAGTAAGTTGAATATTGCAACCCGTTATAAGACGACAGGGTGGTGACTAACAGTTAGCACTATTGCAGACGTGACGTCAGGTCGCTCTAAGGAGACGAGCTGCAGCCTGGTGCGGGCGGCGCTGGTCGCTCCCAGCGGCGCGCTCGAGGGGAGCCGGCTGCGCGCGCTGTGCGAGGCGCTCATCCGCGTCGCCGGCGCCGAGCCCAGCCGCTACCACGCCATGCCGAGGCTAGCCACGCTCAAGGTGACCATTACACCATTGTTATAGGTCGCGCCCATTGACTTACTATACTAAAGAGTCACAATCTAATAGCTGACAACACTCAAAAAATGTCCGAGCAACGTTCTACATACCTATACAATGACACTTGCTCGAATGTAGACGTTATGTCGTTTGTTTTAATGTTCAATGGCGCTTGTACGCAGAAACTAAAACTCGGCGCACTACGTAGCGTGAGTTTTGGCTCGGACATTTTATTTGTCTGATTGTGGCTCTATTGATTGTACCTTAATGGTCGCGCCACGTAAAAAGAGCGCTGGCTGTCAAACTGCCAGTGGTCGATCATTGGTGGAGAGGTATGCGGCGCACTTCATACCATTGATTTAGCGAGTGCTATTGGTTCGTCAGCGAGTGAACACAGGCGCAAACATACCCCCGCTTCTTCCCCGACCGCGCTCTTTTTACGTGGCGCGAGTGCGCGACCTATTCTTATAGCACTTATAGGAATCCATGGTCCCTGCCTACGCCTATGGGAAGGAGGAGGTATGCATTTATGAAGGCAATAAGGCATTTTTAATGAAGTAACACGGGAGCGGGAGTTAGCCACGTAATTGTATAATAGATAGCTATTAATATATAAAATCCTGTCCAATATTATTGTCATGATATTCAGTAATTAGGAATACAAGACAATGAAATGACAACAATCACCTAAAATGATAAATTATTGTATCACAAGTTTCGACATAGCCTTGAATTCTGTTCGTCGTTCAATTAATGACGATTTGCGTTAGAATGTCGCAAGTCGTACTGAACAGAAGCCATCCTACTCAAGTGAAACCCTACACTGTCCCGTGATCCGCTTTCCCACGACCTGTACTATACAGAGTGTAGGTACGGTACGGGGATTAGAACCCGCACACTGATCCAGTGATAAGAACCATGCGCAGATTGTTCTAAATAGTTCTTTCAGAAGGCTTATAAAAAAGAAAATAAAATATCCTTGGAAAAAATAAAATTTAAATAAAATACTAGCTATCATTCTTCTTGTAGTGTCACTAATTCTATCGAACTGGTGTCACTAGTGTGGTGAAAGGATTTAGAGTTGTTAATATTTCATCTGCATTAAATTATTAAAGTTTTTATAACTAATCGTGCTATTTATTTAAATGTCTACAAAAACTACATTTAGTCGCAACGCAAAACAAACAAAAAAGTGAAAAAATAACAATAACATCGAAACATTGTTGCAAACACGAACGACGGGACTACTTTTATAGACAGTGCGTGCATGTAAATAAACAAAAAACTAAAATAAAACGACTTATCTCTATGAAACAAACTATGTATTGTATCACGATAAAGCGGTGACCGCATTGCGAAACTTAATGGCGCTAGACTGGACACTAGCTTTTTTCAGATTTGGTGATGACAGGTGGGGTAAGGCCGTGATGAGTGGTGGCCAAGACAGAGCGATAGAAGCAGGGGCAGACCATCAGCCGATGGGTGGATGAAATCAATTGAAATCTCAAGGAAAAACATGAATGAGAATGGCTAGAGGATAAATGTAGAGTGTTTGAGTGGACGGACATGCTTAGGCATACCTAGAAGTGAACTATTATTTGAACTGCCAAATAATGATGATATCAAATTGATTTTATGCATCTCAAAACTGATGATTGTTACATACCTACATTGCTTATCTCGACATATAAAATGACACTTCATAAATGGGATATAATGGTCTTGAATTCTCTCGCAAGGCTGAATATACTGACTCGTGGCGATTACTTGTTTCACTCATTATAAATTTACATACGTAAATTCAGTATATATGAGCTGGTAATCACATGAGGCCGAGCAGGCTTAAAAATATGCATATTAATTATAAGATAATACCTTAGTTCAAAAATAAAAACCAGAGAAATAGAATTAACCTGCAACCTCATATGAAAGTTCCGTGTTTTAGGTATCCCAATCTGGAATAGGCTTTTAGATTTTTTCAATACCAGTTTAATTTGTTCTTAATGTCGAAAAGTATACCTGTCTGTCGCCAAGATAGATGACAGCAGCAGGCATACTCTTGTGAACCGGTTACGGCCCCCTCGCCTATTAGACGGGCACTGCCTAATCGGTTCCGTTTATAGGGTTCCGCGGAGATAGGTAGTAACTGTTAAACATTATGAAGTTACATGATCTGTACATATTACTTAACAAGATTGTAAGTTTAAATCTAGTATAGTATTATTTTAGCTGTGGTTTAAATTGAATTAGTCGGCAGACTGTTGTTCTATATATGTAGTTAGATTTTTATTTCTGCTGAACTTATCATTCACGTGAAAATGATTACCAATACGGTTGACTTTTATTACCTTGGTTATATTTGTAAAATTTATTGAGTTCCTAAAAAAATCAATATCCAAACTAATTATTTATAATAGCCATTAAAATAATCAGGTACAAAATACATCTATCGTAGTTAAAATGTTTACAATACGGATGGCTTTAATATTACTATGATTATTTTTACAAATTGTTGAGTTCATAACTCTATTTGAACATTATTTGGAATTTATATCCAAACTTATCATTTATAATAGCCAGGTGCAATATACATCTATAGTAGTTGAGCTTCTAAACCTATTTACTCAGTGTACGGAACTCCAAACATTATCTGTAACTCGCACGTGGCCCTAAACATTCCAAACAACACGGAAATCTTTCGAAGAAACTAGTCGTCCCAAGTCAACAATATACACGTATAATAAAAAAATATTTGGCTTTTAAAATTTAATTTTAATGTATTTGTAAATACAGGCGGTTTTAGTGTAAGGTGTAAAAGTTTATTAACAAAAAAAACTGTCACATATTGTGTTTGTGTTTATTTCGTGACGTGCTCAGAGAAAGTGAGTGATTTATTATATTCCATGCTGGTCTAAGTGGGAAAGTTCGGAAATATTTGGTGAAGTGAGATCGCTGGCTTCTTCACCGAGCAATCTTAATGTTCTATTAAGTAAGTATTTCAACTACGTTAACCACATAGCAATTAATAAATTAATAGTGATTTAAAGCTATGGAAATAATATCGATTGATGCCCGATGAAACTTAATAAAACAATGACTATAGGAGTCTACCTTATAGATTACAATATTTACAATATATATGCCGTCCATTCATGCCGTAGGTTTTTTCGGGACGGTGATACAGTAATAAATATTTTGAAAACCAACAGGACCCTCATAATTTCCTTATCAAACGGAAGTAGAATAGGAAACACTTGTCTCGTAAACCGATGGCCTCGTAAGGCTCGCAGGCAATCAATTGCGACAAGGTCTTGCATTACAGCATCCATGAACTTACGTTTTTAACGATAGGTCAGTGACCATTTGAAATGATCAAGGATCGCATCAGTATCGTCTTACATGCTAGGTGATTCTAATAACTGTTCCAACGCGACTCCCTACACGCGATACGCGATTCTCAATAAAGTGTTCAGCATGCAAGAGATGGTGTCAGGTGACACCATCTCTTGCATGCATTAGGTACCTACTCTATCGAATTGTGACAACAGAATAGGTAATCGAAAATGAATTGAAGAAAATTGTGGTTGTGGTTGTGGTTTCGAATTCCAAACCAACATTATGTGGGATTAGAAATGATGACTATTTATGCAAATAGGCTCAAATTTCAATTCGTCATCATAAAAAATTCTAAAAAAAGTCCTAGATTCTAGATCCTTTGAACCCATCGAGGGTTTGCAACCTGTCACCTGGAATTATACGCAAAATTGAACTCAAATAAAATCGAATGAAATATTTACTAAGTTCTACCTACTCCTTGCATTTGTTTACCATTACGTACCTACCTATTTAACAACTAGATGCCGTAACTCGTATTATCAAAACAAAAATTGACGTTTTGTTCAATTTAGACTGCAGTTTAAAATCTGGAACGTAAATTCCCCTTTTGTTTCTAAGACTGCACGTGACAGGTTTGACCCGTTTTTCATTATTGATTTCGTTACCTTTCTTTTATTATTCTCGTTTAGGTCCCTCCGCTGCTGTGTCCGTCGGGGGGCAGCTCTGCGTCGTGCTCGTCGAGCGAAGAGAGCGCAGCGCCCGTATATGCCAGCGAGCACAGCGAGCCACCCTCCGGCCGCAGGGACGAAGGTTACGAGGTAAGCTGCGCCACCAAACCGTTTAACTATACATGTTTCATGGAGTTGGGGACTAACTCCTTCGCCAGAATGGCCACTTCCTCATACGAACTTACGTACTTTAAAGTTGGGGGATTTTACAACCATGCTTTCGTATTATTCATATTTTATTATACCTACTACATTATTTATATTAGATAGACAGTGCACACAGCAGATCCAAAGCATACATCCATTATTCTGTTTTACAGTAGTCAGCATTTAATTATACACAATGTTATTCTAGTGGTTCTAATATTACAGTTTAAAATTCAACATTCGTAATAGATCTGAGAGATTAGTTTTTTTTTATATTTCAAATCCTATTTTTGTAATAATTTTATCAAACGATCAAATGTCATCGAAGATTATCGGCAGAAGCAACACATTAAACCTAATCACAGTCAAAACATTTCTGCTTGCAGGCAGACGTCGAGATCGGCAAGTTTGATTTACTTCCCTCTTACAAGTCCAGGAAAATATCAACTATGTCTTCTATTCCTTCTTCAGGTACGTCAATATCTTTCCAACAGTGTAAAGAAACTTTTAATCAATTTGCAACCGTATCTTGTTGCTATAGGAAACATATTGTGTTGCAGGTATACAAACGCCAGTGCCCGAAGCGATGGCAACAGAGTGTATGGAATACACAAAGAACGGAGAGTTGGCGCATCCGGAGATGTGTATCATTGTCGTGGACATCCTCACGCAGCTGATTGACAAGTTAGTATTCATTCATGTTTGATGCCTTTCTTTATTGCTAAAGTTGAGGAATGAAAATGAAGACCGAACTTGTTATGCAAAACGAAAGAATGTGACACACCTATTTTATATTTATAATGATAACTCCTTTAGAATATATATATCTATGTATGAGCTTGAAAGAGTAACAAACACACTTACACACACACACAAACTTACACCTTTATAATATTAGTGTGACTATGACTAGTGAGTGTGATGTGATTAATAACTATTAATGAACTTACTTTAATGAAATGGTTTCTTGTTTTTTAACTCTTATATGAGATTTGAAATATCGAATGAAACCAATAATGTATCTTTATTAGAATAACCCGTCGTGCTAACATCTGTAGCAAACCGCAGCATGTGCTCTGCGGTCGCAGTTCTGATGCCACAGGCATCTGATTGAATAATCACCGCTTATTGTGCTCCTATGAAGGCATAGGATTACACGATAACGGTCTATCTTTTCTATCAAGTTATTGAGCGCGGGAAGATGTCATCGAGTTATTTTTATTGATTAGAAACGTTATAATCTTCCGTATAATTTTACAATTGTGTCATTTCACCCAGCCTTGACATTATTCGCTATAAATAGGCACTTGAATAAGATAACGTAAAGCTATCCAATTAAACGAGATGTAACTAGATAGTTTTGTTTTGTTTTAAAAAAAATTTAGGCAGTTGTTCAAGATAGTATGTTATACGGATTCTACTTCAGTGCTCTCGAATTTTTACACAAAACGTTGTGAAAGATGGAATACTGTTTGTCATCATAAGTCATCACCAACAGATCCTGTCACAGTGTGACTCGTTGGGATATTTTTCCCATCAAGTCACTCTTATGCGGGCACCACACATTAGAGTGTTGGAACGTGTTAGTTCCAACACTCCAATGTGAGTATCGATCTTGGACGGTTATTGGACACAAACGAAGCATTGCCATTGGCCATTCTATTTATAGCCACTGTTGGAACTTAGAAGCCAATGTGTGGTGCCCGTACACAAGTGCAAAAAAAGTTGCAACTAGTAAATATGACTCACTGGGAAAAAAATCCCATATGGCTATTAGGGACTTTTTTCTCAGCACGCCAATTTGTTACTGTTGTGCAGATTGCTGAAGTGCAAGGGGAAGGGTGAGGGGGGCGGGGGCAGCGTGCAGCGCGTGGGCGTGCAGCTGGCGCGCGCGTGCTGCTCGCGGCTGGCGGCGGCGCTGGGCGGGGCGCGCGCGCCGCAGAGACTGGCGGAGCGTCTGCTGCAGCCGCCCGCCGCGCTGCTGCTCGCCACCACGGACCCGAGGCTGGAAGGTACGCTACGTATAGCTCGCGCTGGGGGGGAGGGGGGGGCGCGCGCGCCGCAGAGACTGCGGCGGTATAGCTCGCGACACGAAAAAGCGCTGGCTGTGAAACTGCTCAGTGGTCGATGATTGGTGGAGATGTAACACCAATCATTGATCCACCAAACCATTGATTTATGCTGGGTTCCTATATCCAACTAACGGATGTCCGTACGTAGGTCGTCATAGCAACGTTGTTATCTGTCAAAAAGTCTCATACATTTTGTGTTGAGTAAAAATCTATACAAGCACTTTTTAATTTGAAACTAGATGTAATTATATCTAAATGTATTCCCTTATGATGTATCAGACCTGCAGCGCAGCATCCTGGAGTTGGTCCACGTGCTGTCGTCCGCGTCGATCTCCGCGAGCGAGCTGGCGGCGCTGCTGCGCCTGTTCGCGGCGCCGGCGCCCCCGCTGACGCTGCTGCTGTCAGCGCTGCAGCGGCTGGTCGCGCACTCCACCTACCACACGCCAGACTGCATACTCACCTTCCCTATTGATAGAGATAACACGGGTAAGTGAATTATGATTTACAGGTGGCTGCTAATATATTAGCAGCCACCTGTAAATCATAAGACCATAAGAACCCTCATTATCATATCAATATATTGATATGATAATCAGGGTTCTTATGATCTGGGTTGTAAAACGGCTTTGTGAGAAAATAAGTCTAAGTATACAGAACTTCTAGGTGGTAAAAAGTCTGAGGTTCACATGCTTGAAATAATTTTTAAGTCATGGACAAAAGAAGCTACATTCTGAGTTGTTATATTTCAAAAAGTCTGTAGAATGTGTTTGTTGTGTTTATAATAACTTTATTTAATTCAGAGCTTACCTCATCCTTATCCAAAATAATGTAATGTCAATTATTAATTAAAACTGAAAGGATTTCTTGAAATAGAACATTTCTGTATACACATCTGCAATTGTCCAAAAAGTGTATTCTAGCCGAAATAGACATCGCCAGGTACAATTATTATTATTAGTATGTAATGTTGTCGACAGAAACGTTGCAGTCTCTATCGGAGGAGTTTGTCCACCTCACAATGAACGGCGTCTCCTCGCAGAGCCACCTGGCGGAGAGCTCTGCGAGGAAGCTGTACGAGGCGCACATCAGAGCCGGTGCGTTCGCTCATTACTCAATACTACTCCACTATTTTGGTGGACTACTTTGGACCATTGTTTTTGAAATCACTTTATAACTAACTCTCTAACTTTTAAGCTATTGCATAGCTTCTATCGCGGGCCTCGTGCGTGTAGACCTAATCCAGGAATTCCGTAACGAAAATAACCTAACACCCCCCACTCCGTAAAAATGCTATGCAATAGCTTTACCGCGGCAGTCTCCGAGTGCCACACGTCTTTTGTTTCTGATTCTTATAATTCTTTTTTTTATCGCATCATCTGTTTGTTACTTTTATTATTTTATCTGTTTTGTATTGTGATAAATGTAATAATTGAAAGGTATTGGTCACGTGTAACCGTCGCGTCGCACGCTGTCGAAAGTTTCGAAAGTATTGAGTGATATTATGTGTGTAATACATTTTAGGTAAGTAACAACTAGGTACTGTTGTGGTCTTAATCCCTTATAAATTCCACTTTTACTTACAAGTCTCACTTTGTTCGTTTGGCTGGCTTTACTATTTAGATTCATAGACATAGACATAGACATAGACATAGACATAGGGTCTTATGCATAAAAAGGAGCTATTACAGCTTTACTGATGACTTAACTAATACGCATCTAAAATCTATTTTAGGCTTACAGAACGTTTTAAGAAAAGTTTTATTCATAATCAAAATGTAAACCTCTCATAACTAAAGTTGATTTATAACAACAAAATGTTACCATTATAATGAAAATATTGTTTAAAATACTGCATGATCACGCTTTACAAGCCAGTAAAAAGAGAATTCGATAGACAAACTGATTTTGATCTGTGGTTTTGAAGTACATAATGTCAAAACATTATCTTCTTCATTGTCATTTTTCCATTCGTTTCGTTTCGGTATGAAATAAACAAACAAAAACGAAAGTAAATAAAAGAGCTCATAGTGGATATTGGCTTGAAGATAATAGGGTAAGTACTTACATACCTATTTATATACATAGTACCTACTGGTATACTACCACTTTGATGTAAGTACATAAACTAAATATGATTGTTGATTTGTTTCAGCATGAAAGAAACTGTCTCCTGCAGAATTAATTGCTGCGGAAATCAAGTGCAGGAAGAAGCTGGACAAAGCATCTCTAAAAATTAATGAATAAAAATAGAAAGTCTCGAATTCGATTTTTTATGAAATGTAGCAGACGTGGAAGTCACTCAATAGGCTGCCCATGTTGTTTGCTTTAGAAGCCAACAAATGGGAAACAATCAACAATAGGCAAATCTAGTGCCAGTACGGTACGGAGCCTGCACACAGGCAATGCCATGCTTGCTCTCCTGCCCACTGTGCCCTGCCACCTGCACCCGGGACCAGCTCAACCAAGCGACAGATGAAGCCATGAAATTGTAAAATACTGGACAAAGTGAAATTATGTGTGCCATTGAGTCAATTTGAATGAATGAGCTTTTTTTTGAACAAATTGAGACTTTATCAATAGTAACTTTACCTACAGCAGGGAAATACATTTTCTATTGTTTTTACAAGTTGTTAAAATAATGTTTTTCAAAATGCTATTCTTATTAAGTACTTACAATAAATAAATACATTTTGCAGTTGGAAAAAGCAGTATTTTTTATTTGTTCCACTGAGGCTGTAGAAGCGGCTGATAAGCCGTGATGGTAGACAGCATCTTTCTATAAATAGCAAATAATTAAACCTATCGTTAGATTTTGCCCTAATACTATTATAATATTCAGTAGGTACCTAATACCTTCTATTTTTTACCTAGACTAGACCTACCCTAGTAGCCATATACCTCAAGACGATCCCTACGCCTCCAGCTCTTCAGCTGGTAGGTTGTAGGTATTGTATAGTATAGTTTTGGTAAGTAATCGGATATTTTAGCTCATCTTCCTATGGTGTGAAACTGATGATGTACCTAAATCTTGCGAAGTTTTTTCTATCAATATCATTTTCGTTTCCATAAAAAAAACTATTTACATCTTCAATAGTGAAATTCACAGCCAAAGCATTATTTATATTTTCTCCAACAACAATTTTCAGCAAGCCAAACAGCTGATCGATCTAATTTCGGCCATTTTTTACGCTATTAGAGAGATAAAGTAGGGTATTGGAGATGATAAGTTTACAACGCTTATAATCTAGGTATTAGAGCTAAAACGTGATTATGAATGGTAAATTTTTAAAGAATGTTTTAGAGAGCTTGGATCTGCGTCATAAATGGACAAAATTGATTATGCATGAGACCGATAGACATACATTTATTTGCCACAAAACACACAGTACCTGATAACATAGAGCAAGATAGAAATAGGTGCTACTTACTTAAAATAATACATTATAATAAACAAATTCAAAACAAAAAAATAGACATAGGTAGGTAGGTACCATAAATCAAGTTAAATAGAACATACTGCGTGCCACAGCAGCAAATAGGTCTCGACTCAGCACAAGATTCAAGAGAGAACCTAAGCGGTAACGGGTTAGTTGCCCTGTCTTTCTGATGTATGACCAAGAAAGAACAGACATAGAATCACCCAGCTTGCAGAATAAAGTGATCCCAGAGGTCCTATCCTACTACACAGATGTCTTTTAACTTTCCCTTTATAGGCATAGTGTCCGCGTGGAGCGCAGGCGCGGCCCGCGTGGGCGTGGAGGGCGCGGGCTGGGCGCCGTGGCTGGCCGGCTTCTCGCTAGTGCTGTGGCTGCATGCGCACGCGCACGCGCCACATCACCAACACAGCCAAGGTAACACGCTACTGCCTTCTTAAACTTTACAGCCTTTTATCCGTTAACCTGACAGTTTAATGCGTTCACTGCAAGCTCTTGCGGTAACAAAAGCCCCGCAGCAGTGGTAACAAAGCTTTTATAATACCATATCAACGAAAAGGATGCCCTCACCCCCACCCTCTTTTATGTTAATTTATTGCCCAACCAATTGAGTTTACAGTCGATGATATTTAATTATTTTAAATGTCAGATAATGCAGATGAGCCCGGAGACGACTCGTCTGACGCGGAGACCAACAAGTCTAGCAAGCCGGCCAGCAAGCCGGCCAGCAACTCGCCCGGCAAGTCGGAGCCGCGCGCTGAGCTGGCGCACGTCTTCTCCATTGGACATGACTCGCTCATGTTCGAGATCTGGCTGGAACCTCAGACAGGTACAGAAAAAATAACATTCTTGCTTGGAATTGGGGATTTGGCAAGTGGTTTTTCCCTTGAGTATCTTTTTGAGTACTGATTATACTGGCCTTGAAATATTTCTTTGAGCACCTAAGTGACTCTCGTGCTTAGATTGTCTACAGGACGTTTTATTCCCGTCTCGACTTTAATAGTTCGATCCAGAATTTTGCTTTGCGTGTGGTTAATCGTAATCATACTAACCCAGTTTTAAACACATTTTAAATATATTAACGGGATATTAATTGTCAGTGTGGTGTGTCGCAACCCTAGTATTTCGTGTTACTAATTTGAGGGTAGTCGAAGCCCTCATCAGTCGAAGATGCGAACGCCGAACGTCAGTCTACTCGTGCGTGACCACGGTGACTGTAACGTCATCCGAAACGTGGAGGTTATAGGAATGATTAGACTAGTACATAGCATGCTCAGCAGTGTGTGTTGCGCAGGCGCGCTGACGCTGCGGCTGTCGCGGCCGGAGCCGGGCGGCGCGGGCGTGGTCAGCGCGGCGCGCGTGCCCGGCGTGCTGGCGCCGCGCCGCTGGGCGTGCCTCGCGCTCAACGTGCAGGAGCGCGTGCAGCGCAGATATATGCACATACAGGTACTATATAACAACAACATACGGTTAAGACATAAGGCTGCGCCAGAAAAATATGGCGCAGCCGGAGTATTTTTTTTATGCATTTATCATACCGCATTTTGTGATTATTAATAAAGCAGGTTGGTGCTGATAAATGTAGTTTTAGAAGTGTATTCATAAATATATACTTAAATTGGTTTCAGGTCACAATATTCGTCAACGGTCACAAATTTGAAACGGTATCGTTGCCTATGCAAGGTTTGTACTTTTTCATCACTTTAACTACAGTTTCTTCAGAATTTACCTATTTAGCTTAACCAAGTGAAAATCGTCAGGTATCCTGGTCCGCAAAGTGACGCCGACTCACGTGATCCTAGGCCACGCAGCGTCCGGCGCCGCGTCCACCGGCGCCGGCGCCTACCACCTGTCCACCGCCAGCGTGTACCGCGCGCCGCTGCTCACGGCGCCGCACGCGCTACACGTCGCCGCACACGGACCAGACTCCGAGTGCATGGTATACTACGAGTACTTGTTGTACATAAAACAACAATGGAACACATTTTAAGAAATTTTATAAATATGAAAAAAATGAAATTGAAAAATGTTTATTTGTAAATCAGTAATTATACAGACAGTAAAATACAGGTTTTAGTTGAGTGTATGTTGACAAAAATCGGCCGCCCTTACTGTTTTACCAGGTTATACCTATTGGTTAGCTACCCGTATATAACAAATGTATTATGTATGTTAGTCTATAAGGTATTTAATTATGGGCCTTGGACTAAGTATGTAACATCTTTTTACTTATCTTTAGTTGCCTGAAATAAAGATTATATTATTATTATTAAATTGAACTAATTTGCAGGTCCGATGCGAATATCCCAACTTCCCGTCATTGCTGACGCCGAACGTTCTAGATTCCAACATCGACTGGGATCAGGTAACTTGTACACAATATTAAATAAATAAATAAATATCCTTGGACATTCCACACGGCGTCATCTAGTCCCAAGCTAAGCAATTTAATGCTTGTGTTATGGTAACCAGATGACTGATATACTACATATGTAGATAATTTTTTTTTTTTGTAAATAGGTACATACATATTATACATAGAAAACACCCAGACACGAAACAAATATTTGCAGATCATGCAAACATTTGTCCCTCAGCGGGGATCGAACCCGCAACCTCTGCGTCTCAGGCGGGCTTTTGCCCACTGCGTCACAGAGGTCGTCAAATTATTTACTAGCTACGGCCCGCGGTGTCACCTGTTATGCATAGTTCCCGTTCCTGTATACCGGGATCAAAAAGCCTATGTGTTAATCCAGGATATAAGCTATCCCGGTAATTTTTTTTATTAAAATCGTGCCAGCCGTTTGAGTGTGAAGGAGTAACAAACATACATACTTACACACATACAAACTTTCACCTTTATAATATTAGTGTGATAGTGTAATGTTCAGCTTCAGTTAGGGACCGCCTCCACGGGCGAGTGTATCGCGATGATTCCGTCCTATCATCGGGTAATTTACACTGTAAGGCGATTAAAACAAGAATTAGATTTGCTTGTCCATGTCACTCGTAGTATCGTCGCAATGAAATCGCCGTGTGGAGACACGTTCATAGAGGGTGTATAGAAGTACGTGGCACTACGGTAATATCGCCGCGATTCTCACGCTCGTGGAGACGGTCCCTTAGGTATAAGTATATCGAAAAGAGTATCGTTGAGTAGAAGCGTGTTGTGTCAGGTGTACGAGATGTCCGCGTCGTCTCTGCGCGAGCTGCACGACAGCCTGCTGCTGGCCTTCTCTGCGCAGGCGCCGCACATCCTCAACCTGTACCATCAGACCGCGCCCGTGCCTAATGGTGAGCATTTGACATTTCATTATTATTATTAAGTATTGTTATTATTTTCTTCCTTAATTACCTGTAATAATGCATTTTGAATTAATTTGATGATTTAATACCTGCTTGATAAATTGTATTTATGAATGTTGCATGCGCAAGACGCTGATTATGGATGTACTGAACTGTATCACTAACCATCTCTTACTAACACATAATACGCAATAAATAAATTTGAATTTGAATTTGAGCTCTACCACAGATTATATAATACACCAGTACAGTACCATGCCTCATGTACAACATTGAAAATCCTGAATTTGCGGGCAATTCGTCGGGCTATCCCGTTTTACCTGTGTTTCTGAGTCAGCGCCATCTAGCGTTCATGTCATGTAACTTTATTTTATTTTGTAGAAATTGATCTAGGAAATAAAATAATGGGATATTTTATTTCGTTATATTGAAAAAAAAATATTTAAAACAAAAAATGTATGATTCTGGCAAAATTTAGGCGTTTTCATAAATTTCCAGAGACTTTATTTCGAAAAAGCAACACGTAACGCCATCTATTCATTTGTTTTTGGAACTACAACCATCTTATAAGGGGATGGGATACCATGGTTCTACCATAGCTTTTTGGTATAACACTGAAAAGACAGGAAAACATAGACAGACACTATATAAACGAAAAATATTAGTAAAAGTTACGGACTCCGACGGGATTCGAACCCGCGATGATACAAGTGATCGCTCTTTAGCCGGGCTGCCTTAAACCACTCGGCCACAGAACCAATGACGTCAAAGCCGAAACTATTATTAAGATGATATATAGGTTAATAGATGATTTATAGGCACCGAGCGGATATTCGGAAAGTCCATACTACACATCGTGTAGTTTCGAAGATAACATACAAACAAACAAACCATTTTACCTGTTTATAATAATTAGTATAGATATAGATCTGTCAGATGTAGAGTGTGCGTTGCGTCAGTGTTCGCAGGTCGCGGCGGCGGGGCGGGCGGCGGCGGGGGCGGGGGCGGGGGCGGGGGCGGGTCCATCCCCGAGGCGCTGTTCCTGTCGTGGAGCGGGGCGCCGCTGGACAGCCGGTACCGCGGCCTCACCCCCGCGCTCTACCTGCTGCACGGCACTGATATGCTGCTCTATCTCTATGCCAGGGTATGCAGTAGTGGCAATTCTGAATGTCATCAAAACTTAACCAACACCTAATTTGACAGCACTAAAAATGTTGCCGTCCCTTTCATAACGATCGATATAAAGAGGATGGCATCATTTTTAGTGCTGTCAAATTAGTTAAATTAAGTTTTGGCGACATTCAGAATTGCCACACTGTCTCCCTTTATTGAAAACTAGCTAACTTGCCCGTGGCTTCGCTCACGTGGTACCTTGATAAAATATAGTATGTTCATTCGGAAAGTCTAAGCTACAAATTGGTGAAAGAATTTTTGAAATCGGATGAGTAGTTTCGGAGATTACCCCAAACATACAAACAAACAAACAAATAAACCAACATTACCTCTTTATAATATTAGTACCTATAGAAGTATAGATAGAGAATAGATGTACTGGAATTATTTTTTTTAATTTCAAAAACTTAACGATTTGGTTTGGTAAGTGTCTTTGAGAAAAGTGTATCTGGTGGGAAAATAGAGTCGATTAAGATCAACTTGTTTTTTTTTTTTTTGACAAATGGCATTATTTTTTTCTTCAAAATAAAACAGAAGGTTCCTCAAAACAAAACTTTCTAACTACAAAAGAAAAGGTAGCCTTAAGGTAAGGGCCAACAATCTGTCCCACCCTGTATAATGTATCTATAGCATTCTCATGCAAAATGTAATGAGTCCGTCTGGTCCGGCAGGTGGTGGAGCTGCAGGGCTCTGCCGTGGAGCAGGCCACGGCGCTGGGCATCCTGCTGCGCGCGTGCCGTGTGGACGACCGCCTGCACTGCAGCTTCCACGCCGAGCGCGTGCCAGACATGCTGCTCACCGTGTTCGCGGCGCCCGCGGCGCTGCTCACGCCGCATCTGCTCAAGGTACAGCTGTTTCAATCGCGAACTACTAGTATTTCATGTTTCATATTGCATCCATTTAGTTTGAAACTATTTTATTAAGTAAGTTCGTACGAGCAAGTGGCCAACTCTGGTGACGGGTTTTTTTAGGCCGCCTCCGTCATGGCTTAACGACTTTAAAATCTATTTTAAAACTATTATAGTGATCAGATATAACAGTGTAACGATGATAATAATATATAGTGTGTATGCAGGTGATACTGGACGAGGCGTGCAGCGCGCCGCTGCTGCGCACGAGTGTGGCGGGCGTGCAGGTGGCGGCGCGCAGCGAGGCCGTCGTGCTGGAGCCCGCGCTGCTCGTGCTGCTGGCGCGCGCAGCCTCCAGGCTGGACACCACACAGGTGAACATGACCTCCACACGTGCAGGGGGCGCGCGCAGCGAGGCCGTCGTGCTGGAGCCCGCGCTGCTCGTGCTGCTGGCGCGCGCAGCCTCCAGGCTGGACACCACACAGGTGAACATGACCTCCACACGTGCAGGGGGCGCGCGCAGCGAGGCCGTCGTGCTGGAGCCCGCGCTGCTCGTGCTGCTGGCGCGCGCAGCCTCCAGGCTGGACACCACACAGGTGAACATGACCTCCACACGTGCAGGGGGCGCGCGCAGCGAGGCCGTCGTGCTGGAGCCCGCGCTGCTCGTGCTGCTGGCGCGCGCAGCCTCCAGGCTGGACACCACACAGGTGAACATGACCTCCACACGTGCAGGGGGCGCGCGCAGCGAGGCCGTCGTGCTGGAGCCCGCGCTGCTCGTGCTGCTGGCGCGCGCAGCCTCCAGGCTGGACACCACACAGGTGAACATGACCTCCACACGTGCAGGGGGCGCGCGCAGCGAGGCCGTCGTGCTGGAGCCCGCGCTGCTCGTGCTGCTGGCGCGCGCAGCCTCCAGGCTGGACACCACACAGGTGAACATGACCTCCACACGTGCAGGGGGCGCGCGCAGCGAGGCCGTCGTGCTGGAGCCCGCGCTGCTCGTGCTGCTGGCGCGCGCAGCCTCCAGGCTGGACACCACACAGGTGAACATGACCTCCACACGTGCAGGGGGCGCGCGCAGCGAGGCCGTCGTGCTGGAGCCCGCGCTGCTCGTGCTGCTGGCGCGCGCAGCCTCCAGGCTGGACACCACACAGGTGAACATGACCTCCACACGTGCAGGGGGCGCGCGCAGCGAGGCCGTCGTGCTGGAGCCCGCGCTGCTCGTGCTGCTGGCGCGCGCAGCCTCCAGGCTGGACACCACACAGGTGAACATGACCTCCACACGTGCAGGGGGCGCGCGCAGCGAGGCCGTCGTGCTGGAGCCCGCGCTGCTCGTGCTGCTGGCGCGCGCAGCCTCCAGGCTGGACACCACACAGGTGAACATGACCTCCACACGTGCAGGGGGCGCGCGCAGCGAGGCCGTCGTGCTGGAGCCCGCGCTGCTCGTGCTGCTGGCGCGCGCAGCCTCCAGGCTGGACACCACACAGGTGAACATGACCTCCACACGTGCAGGGGGCGCGCGCAGCGAGGCCGTCGTGCTGGAGCCCGCGCTGCTCGTGCTGCTGGCGCGCGCAGCCTCCAGGCTGGACACCACACAGGTGAACATGACCTCCACACTTATTCGCAGCAGAGTCCAAAATAATAGATCGTGCCAAATCACCACCAACTGGAGGCCCCGCGACGCAAAAAGGAGAAGAGGTAGACCTCACACTAGATGGAGTGATGACATCATAAAAGTTGCGGGAAAACTCTAGCCTAGAATGGCTAAATGTCAAATGTCCCAGGCACTACGGTGTCCTTTTAAGTGTAAGCAAATATCCTCCTGACACTTTATAAATAATCTTGTGAAGATGTAAAGGCCTGACCGACACGATGTTGTGATACAGCTTCCAGCTTATGATGATATATTATTCTAGGAATTCAAATGGGACGTGGAGGGGTCCTCCGAGTGCGAGGGCAAGGTGCTGGAGACAGGGTCGCTGTGGGGGCTGGCGCTGCGCTGCATGCGAGTGCTGCTGCGGCGGCATCACCCGCGCCGCGCCTTCAACCACTACCAGCTGGCGCGGGCAGACCTGCTGCCTCACCTGCTGCTGGCCTGCAAGGTGAGTGGAGGGAGACACCCGCGCCGCGCCTTCAACCACTACCAGCTGGCGCGGGCAGACCTGCTGCCTCACCTGCTGCTGGCCTGCAAGGTGAGTGGAGGGAGACACCCGCGCCGCGCCTTCAACCACTACCAGCTGGCGCGGGCAGACCTGCTGCCTCACCTGCTGCTGGCCTGCAAGGTGAGTGGAGGGAGACACCCGCGCCGCGCCTTCAACCACTACCAGCTGGCGCGGGCAGACCTGCTGCCTCACCTGCTGCTGGCCTGCAAGGTGAGTGGAGGGAGACACCCGCGCCGCGCCTTCAACCACTACCAGCTGGCGCGGGCAGACCTGCTGCCTCACCTGCTGCTGGCCTGCAAGGTGAGTGGAGGGAGACACCCGCGCCGCGCCTTCAACCACTACCAGCTGGCGCGGGCAGACCTGCTGCCTCACCTGCTGCTGGCCTGCAAGGTGAGTGGAGGGAGACACCCGCGCCGCGCCTTCAACCACTACCAGCTGGCGCGGGCAGACCTGCTGCCTCACCTGCTGCTGGCCTGCAAGGTGAGTGGAGGGAGACACCCGCGCCGCGCCTTCAACCACTACCAGCTGGCGCGGGCAGACCTGCTGCCTCACCTGCTGCTGGCCTGCAAGGTGAGTGGAGGGAGACACCCGCGCCGCGCCTTCAACCACTACCAGCTGGCGCGGGCAGACCTGCTGCCTCACCTGCTGCTGGCCTGCAAGGTGAGTGGAGGGAGACACCCGCGCCGCGCCTTCAACCACTACCAGCTGGCGCGGGCAGACCTGCTGCCTCACCTGCTGCTGGCCTGCAAGGTGAGTGGAGGGAGACACCCGCGCGTCTTTTCTTTTTATACAAACTATCATCATAGCGGAGGTGGATGTGTATCCGTAGAGCTTCTGGTGGTGCAAGGAAGAGTTGAAGGTACCCGAGCGCGAGGCAGATCCATGAGGTGGATAGATCAGATAAAGGCAGCTATGGACGGTCCCTCACATGAGCGTGCAAGAAGAGCAGCTGTCAGGGAGGAGTGGACACGCTGTCAAACGTGCCACAAAGGGAGAACTACACTGATGACCGCGACCACTCTGCCAAGAGTGTACCCAGCAAGATGAAGATCATCATAGCAATTATACTACTTGTACTATAACCCAGCACGTGCGCTAGTATAACCCAGCACTTATTTTCAGGAACGTTTTCTAAACTCTGAGAGTGGCGAGATGGAGCCAAGCGCGAGTGAGAGCTTGGTCGAGTTGGTCCGGGGGCTGATGGGCTCGCCGCCGCTGCTGCATCGACTGGCTCTGCTGGCTGACTTTCTACTGCTCATGCATCAGGTAACATGATACTCTACAATTTTAGCTTGACACTCTAAAGGCGTTTGTCCACCGGCGCCGTCACCGGGACGTCAACGAGAAAAAGGTGACGGCGCCGAAGTACTGATACATAGACTAACTATAGCCGCGTGTCCACCGCAAGGCCGTCACGTCATCTTAAACTTGACCAGAAATAATCTCGTTCTCGTTGACGTCCCGTGACGGCGGCGGTGGACAATCGCTCTAAGTCACTCTAATAAACGTTGTAAAATGGCTCATACAATTATAAATTTACGTTTAATTGTCACTTTACCTTAGCACAAAAGCATTTTTAGGTTTGGTTGTAGAAACAACTAGAACTAGCAAATGTTTGTGTTTTCCTAATGTCTCGGATCTATTCTAAAATGTTGATAGTAAAGGGTATGGTATAATCAGAAAACAAATAAGGTGTACATATCTTTACTTTGTATATTTTTTCCAGGCTAGTGACACATTCGTGACCCACTCCCGGGCCAACTTCTACTTCCTCCTCACCTCTGAAACGCAAGACATGAGCGAATTCAATTCAAATTCAAGACGAAGGTCTTCAAAACGAGTGAAAAGGCGTTCGGAAAACCGTCCAAGCATTTCCAGCGTCTCTACCGAGGAGATGACAAACGATGTTAGCCTCAGTGTCTTGCGCGATATGACTTACAATCGCGAAGACAGCGATAAAATGGAGAGCAGCATAGATTCTACCAAACAGTTGAAGGGCCTAATCAATACACAGATCAAGGAAGGCAGGTAACGACGTAGTTTCCTAGATACATTTGTTTATGTGAATAAATGAATTGCAATTGTTTAATGATTTGTTTTTTCAGGAAACACAATATTTCTTCAACATCAGAGAACTCAGATACAACAGCTGGTGAGTAACTAGTTTAATTTAACACTAATATTATAAAGGTGAAAGTTTCTGTGTATGTTTGTTACTCCTTCGCGCTCAAACGACTGGACGGATTTAAATGAAATTTGGTACCAGGATAGCTTAATCCTGGATTAACATTTACGGCTATTTTTGATCCCGGTATTCCCACGGGAATGGGACTCATTCACCGCGGGGTGCAGCTAGTGTATCATAAGACATTTTTTTTCCTTAATTTAGACTTGGCAGAGAACAGTGAGAGCGATAGTCGCGCAATCCCCCCCGCCGGCGCCGACCTCACGGACGGGCAGGGGGAGGGGGAGGGGGAAGGGGGGGCGACGGGAGGGGAACAACTGAAAGAGTACATCATCGTGGACGAGGAAGATGTTAGTCACACCACTGTGGAGATGTACACCTCGGGGATATACACACAAGTGAGCATTCAATCCTTAGAAAAAGTAAGAAATTAGTGCGAGAAATTATTCCTTTCTCAGTCACACAAAAACAAATAGGAATATATATAATATGTCCAACTGTCCATCTTAAGATATTATAAAAATTCTAGTTTAAAAATGGTTAAAAAATACTAAGTAATTGGTAGGTATTATTGTTATTGTTTAGTATCTAGGTACTACGTACTACTATTTCCTCAAACATTGTGGTGGGCCCCAACGGGTCTCTTGTTGCGGCCAAACCAAATTTTTAAGACCTTATGTACCAACTTGAAGCAATAAATAAATTGAATATACAACATTCTTGTGAGTAAAAGAGAAAAATCATTATATATTTTGTCTGACCGAAAACTCGATGCTCCGAATTTTGTTCTAAAAATCTGTGGATGTCAACTGAATGTGCACCGGCTTGAACTCTAGTAAGCTTAGTTGTGATTGTGAATAACAATATATTAATATCATACTCCACGATAGAGTAATGAATGTTGTTTATAATTGTAATTAAGTTTTAAGTTACAGAAATAAAATCATATGATTTTGATTTTTTTTATGACAGGGCCGCGTCAGAGCCGGGGCGGGCGAGGGCGCGGGGTGGGCGGCGTGCGAGGGACTGCTGCTGTTACTGCGAGACGCGGTCAGGACACTACCAGAACATCAACTAACACAGGTAAACACTAAATGTTGCCGTCCCTCTCACAACGATCGAAATAAAAAGGATGGCATCAATATTAGTGCTGTCAAATTAGTTTAGTTTAGCTTTGACGACATCCCGAATAGCCACCGATATAATCTTTAAGGCTACGTCCGCACAGACAGGAGGCTTGCTTAGCGCCTAGAGCCTAGCGAGTCACCTAGCGAGTAGCTTAGTAAAACGAACGTTCTAGAATGTTCGCGACCGGCCGCACTGCGCGCTTGGCGCCTAGCTAGTCGCTTAGCGTGTATCCAAGTAAACAAACGTGTTGGTTTTTTGTCACGAGGCGCGAGGCATTTTAAAAGAAAAAAATGGATGAATTATTAATTGCATCAGTTTTCACCAGGGAAACCACCTCTCAGTGCGGCTTCTGTATCCTAGCTAGTAGCCAGAATGCAAGCCACTAGGCTCTAGGTGCTAAGCAAGCCGCCTGTCTGTGCGGACGTAGCCTAACTGTGTCACCTCTCGCAGGCGGTGTGCAACGCTATCCAGGCAGAAAGTCTACTGGTGCTGGCCAACCACCGGTCGGCCGGCGTGCGCGCGGCCGTCGTGCGCGTGCTGGCCGCGCTGCAGCGACGCCAGACGCCGGAGCTGGCCAAGAAGCTGGCCTCGCAACACTACTACATACACTTGGCTAATCAGGTTACTTGCACTTATAAAACATATACTTCTTTTCTGATATTAGTGGCGATTCTGAGTGTCGCAAAAGCTTAACTAAGCTAACTAAAATTGTTGCCGTCCCTTTCATAGCGATGGGAATAAAAAGGATGGCAATAGTTTTAGTTAGGTTAGTTTAGCTTTTGCGACACTCCGAATTGCCCCCATTGAAAGGGTCTGCCTGCCGACCTGCCGACCACAATATATGTAATAAGCAATGGAAATCGAGTATCTGACGAGACTGAGTCTGTTCCACTTATCATTTTGTTTATCTAATGTTAATGTGTATCATCTTTGTCAATAAATTTCTGATTCTGATTCTGATTTATAGTACATGCATATTTTATTTCCTTCTTTCTCTTTTAGTTTTGGAGAGACCTCAGAATTTCTATAGTTACTAATTTAATCTGGATTTTAAAGGAATTCGAAGATGAACCGAGATGGTGAAACTCAAAGACTTGCATGATATTTTGTCCATTCTGATATTTATATCACCGGAACTTGGTCAACTGTCCCTATTATACGCTTTAATCGAAGATCTTAGTGGTAACTTGGGCGATTTTGCGTTGTATGATTGTATGTCGCGGCACAACTGTCGAACCGTTAATCCAATCCTCATGATACTTGGTAAGTATATAGGTAGCGATACGGGGTTTCCCGGCTCACCTAATGAGCATGATCGGTCAAGGGGTTATAAAGAAAAAAAAAATGAAATGAAATATGATCACGACTGTATCCCGGGAGCGGTAGACATTTCTTTCAGATCATCAGGCAATTTTTAGATCTTTTCAAAGATGTCTAAGGGGGTAGTCTGTCTGAGGTATGTCCAAATACATACATAATATTTGGTACATGCCCACTTTTTGCAGAAGTTAACTTTCCATACGTGACAGGTTGCAAGCCCATCGACGCTATTAGAGAGCTAACTGGTTTCCTCACGATGTTTTCCTTCACCGTTAAAAAGGGGTTGTAAAGAACTACTAGTATAGAATTTGTTCAGATATCCCTGTACGAGGGGTCCTGGGAGCTGGCGACCGCGTGCGCGTCGCTGGTGACGAAGTGCGACGTGCCGCTGGAGGACCAGCTGGACTCTGAGCTGTGGCTGGACGTGGGCGAGGAGGCGGCCGGCCGCAGCCCGCCGCTGCTGGCGCTGCTGCCCGCGTGTCTGCGCGCCGGCGCCCCCGCCGTGCCGCTGGCGCACAACCTCACGCGCCTCGCCGCCAGGATTGTAGACAAGGTACCTACTGCACCTCACGGTGTGCAGTGACAACGTTGCATTCAACATGTGCTCCGTTAACATCTATCTTTCTTTCCGAACATCAACTTATAGGTCGCGCCCATTGAGTTACTATACTAAAGAGTCACAATCTAATAGCTGACAACACTCAAAAAATGTCCGAGCAGATTTAATGTTCTACGATGACATTTGAATGTAGACGTTATGTCGTTTGTTTTAATGTTCAATGTCGCTTGTACGCAAAAAAGTAAAACTCGGCGCCGAGTTTTGGCGCGGACATTTTATTTGTATGATTGTACCTCAATGGTCGCGCCACGTTAAAGAGCGCTGGTTGTCAAACTGCGCAGTGGTCGATGATTGGTGGAGAAGTAACGCGGCGCACTTCATACCATTGATTTAGCGAGTGCTATTGGTTCGTCAGCGAGTGAACACAGCCGCAAACATACCCCCGCTACTTTCCCTCGGCGCTCTTTTTACGTGGCGCGACCTATACAAATATATCTCCCACAGGCGTCTCTGAAGATGCTGAACGAGATATCTCTAGTGGAGGTGGTGATCCGGTCCATCCGCAGCATCGGGCTGATGGGCGCGGCGCAGTTCGAGGGTCGGCAGCTGCTACTGGACGACCTGCACGACCTGCTCACCAGGGTCGTGGTCAAGGCACTCTGCACTCAGCATAGCATGCAGGTCAGATATCACACAGTTGCATCAGGGTCGGAAACTGCTGCTTTTTTGCTTTTTGCTTTTTTTTACTGCTGCTGGATGACCAGTAGGCCTAACATGTGCATCGCGTCGAGACGACAAATTCAATATCTCGATAATGTAAAACTGCTCTAACGTACTATGTTAGAGAAGGAGAGAATATTTTGTCGACGACGTGATGATTTCTTGTGTTGCACATGCTAGGCCCGTAGTACGACCTAGACATAAGATCTTAGTTACAAGTATCACTCCTAACCAAGAAATTGTAGTACAGTGTTATTACAGACGATAGTGGAGATCCACCACATGCTGACGTACATCGGCAGTGGTGGCGAGGGCGAGGGTGAGGGGGGGGAGGTGGCGCGGCTGGCGGGGGGGGCGCAGTGCGCGCTCTACTCCGCGGAGCTGGACCTGCTGGAGGAGCGGTTACACGCCGCCAGCGAACAACACAAGTCGGGGAACTACTTCACCAACGGTCAGTGTTAGCCTCTAATCACGAGACGACAGAGAAGCGGTTGCAGTTTCAGTGTCATATCATTTTAAACTTTATCTTCATTGCTATAATGCATAGTATTAAGGCGCTTTGAAAAATGCTCTCGGCGCCTCTTGCGGTCGCTTGTGGTCGCTTGCGTTCCTTCTCAAGCGATACTATGTATTATGGTAACGAAGATAAAGTTTAAAATTATATGACACTAAAACTGCTCGCCGCTTCCCAGCCATCTCGGTGTGCGTTGACTTTTACAATTACAAACTCACTCAAGACTGTACCCTGAAGTTGTTCTTCATATAAGCTTAATATCCTAATAAAGATTTTTCCATCGGTGATAATGTAATACTTGACCGTTGTATTGTGGTGCAGTGCTGACGTCGGCGGTGTCCCTGGGCGGCGGGGGCGGGGGCGGGGCGGTGGCGGGGCGCGGGGAGGCGGGGGCGCGGCTGATGGGCTGCGTGTCGCGGTGCGTCGCCTTCCTCACTGCGCAGGAGGAGCTCACGCCGGCCGTGTGCGCGCTGCGGGACCGGCTGCTGCACTCTCTGCCGCACGGTGAGTGTGGGGGGGGGGGGGGGGGCGCGGGGAGGCGGGGGCGCGGCTGATGGGCTGCGTGTCGCGGTGCGTCGCCTTCCTCACTGCGCAGGAGGAGCTCACGCCGGCCGTGTGCGCGCTGCGGGACCGGCTGCTGCACTCTCTGCCGCACGGTGAGTGTGGGGGGGGGGGGGGGGGGCGGGGAGGGGGGGGCGCGGCTGATGGGCTGCGTGTCGCGGTGCGTCGCCTTCCTCACTGCGCAGGAGGAGCTCACGCCGGCCGTGTGCGCGCTGCGGGACCGGCTGCTGCACTCTCTGCCGCACGGTGAGTGTGGGGGGGGGGGGGGGCGCGGGGAGGCGGGGGCGCGGCTGATGGGCTGCGTGTCGCGGTGCGTCGCCTTCCTCACTGCGCAGGAGGAGCTCACGCCGGCCGTGTGCGCGCTGCGGGACCGGCTGCTGCACTCTCTGCCGCACGGTGAGTGTGGGGGGGGGGGGGGGGGCGCGGGGAGGCGGGGGCGCGGCTGATGGGCTGCGTGTCGCGGTGCGTCGCCTTCCTCACTGCGCAGGAGGAGCTCACGCCGGCCGTGTGCGCGCTGCGGGACCGGCTGCTGCACTCTCTGCCGCACGGTGAGTGTGGGGGGGGGGGGGGGGGCGCGGGGAGGCGGGGGCGCGGCTGATGGGCTGCGTGTCGCGGTGCGTCGCCTTCCTCACTGCGCAGGAGGAGCTCACGCCGGCCGTGTGCGCGCTGCGGGACCGGCTGCTGCACTCTCTGCCGCACGGTGAGTGTGGGGGGGGGGGGGGGGCGCGGGGAGGCGGGGGCGCGGCTGATGGGCTGCGTGTCGCGGTGCGTCGCCTTCCTCACTGCGCAGGAGGAGCTCACGCCGGCCGTGTGCGCGCTGCGGGACCGGCTGCTGCACTCTCTGCCGCACGGTGAGTGTGGGGGGGGGGGGGGGGGCGCGGGGAGGCGGGGGCGCGGCTGATGGGCTGCGTGTCGCGGTGCGTCGCCTTCCTCACTGCGCAGGAGGAGCTCACGCCGGCCGTGTGCGCGCTGCGGGACCGGCTGCTGCACTCTCTGCCGCACGGTGAGTTTGGGGGGGAGGCGGTGCGGGGGCGGGGCGCGGGGAGGCGGGGGCGCGGCTGATGGGCTGCGTGTCGCGGTGTCCGCTACCCACAGCGGTGTGTCAGCGAAAGAAACATATCATAATTATCATGACACACAACACGATGAAGGTCACGAAAGATACATAATTATGTAGTTACCGTGATAGTTATGTATCGTTCCTTCGTTCGTAGAGCAAGTCGCCAACTCTGGTGACGGAGTTTTTAGGCCGCCTAGAGGCCTCCGCCATGGCTTGACAACTTTAAAAAGCGGGACCGACAATTTAACGTGCCCTCCGAAGCACGGAAGCGCTCGGCTGATAATGTCACCTATCCAAGTTGTGACCTCTCAGAACGTTGCTTAACTTCGACGATCTATCAAGAACCTCTTATGCTGGGTTCCTATATCCAACTAACGGATGTCCGTACGTAGGTCGTCATAGCAACGTTGTTATCTGTCAAAAAGTTTCATACATTTTGTGTTGAATAAACAACGTTGCTATCGACCTACGTACGGACATCCGTTAGTTGGATATAGGAAGCCAGCATTAGTAAGCTTTGCCGTTGTAAGCGGTTCAATGATGTATGAGCTCTCATGATGTGTGCAGCTGCTGGCGGCGCGGGGACGGCGGGGTGTGGTCGCGCGCGCTGGTGGTGGGGCGGCGGGGAGTGGGTGGCGCCGCTGCAGGAGCTGGTGTGCTGGTCGCTGGCGCGCGGCGGCGCCGGCGTGCTGCGCGCGCTCTACCGCGCGCCGCCGCACGCGCTCGCCCCGCTCGCGCCAGACCCCACGCATATGCGCAAGGTACGCATATATCATACTTATCTGATAACGTTCCGTTTTGATGTTCTTCAATCCTAAAGGCCCATTTAGACGGGGAGAGTTTCTCGTCTCGAAGATACGATTATCGAAGGAATATAAAACATTTTTTTCGTCTAAACAATCGCTATTGCTTTGAAATTCTGTTTACACGGACATAATAATATTCCATTGCAAGGCAATTGTCGCCCAAGGCAACGAGCGAGGAGAGCGATTGTTTAGACGAAAAAAATGTTTGATATTCCTTCGATAATCGTATCTTCGAGACGAGAAACTCTCCCCGTCTAAATGACACTTAAGTGTGAGGGTATGACGTCATAGCCATGGTGTACGTATCGCTGTAGTAGATCTGGTTTTGTGAAATGAAAGCTGTTAAATGACTCTGTTTATAGAAAGTATTATTTGTATCAGATTTTTTTAGCAACTGAGTACTCTTTTCAAATAGACTTTCTGCCACTAGATAAAATAAATAAATATCCTTGGACATTCTCATAAAATGAGATGAAAATGAGGAAGTATACCGATATCGTGTTATGTGTCGTTCAGTTGGCTGTGTACGTGCTGATGATAGTGAAGGAGGTGCACGGCGCGGCGGCGGCGGGGGCGGGGGCGGGGGCGGGCGGGGCTCCGCCGGCGCTGGAGCTCTGCATCACGGACTGGGCGCGCAGCTGGGCGCTCGCCATGCAGGCCGCGCTGCCTGACCGCCTGCACAGCGAGGCGCTGCCGCTGGAGGCCAGGGCGTATGCGCACGCGGACGCCGAGCGCTGGGCAAGAGCCAAGCAGCGCGCCAGGCCGGCTATCGGCAAGTGAGTCGCTAACTCTACTCGATAGAGATGCTGAATTTGAGGCTCTGATGACTTAGAACACGCATGAAGATTGAAGTCTTAACCGAACCCAATATTGAGGCTTGAATCGAGCTTGAGCCAATGTTTTCGCTTGATAAGTAGATTGTTGTTTTCCACAAGAAATTATTTTTATACAGACGCCATACTTGGCCCTGATTTTGGTTTAGTTTCGTTTGTTTTCGTTTGCACATCGATGAAATATTTTTTTAAATCGGATGAGTAGTTTCGGAGATTACCCCAAACATACAAACAAAAACAAACCAACTTTACCTGTTTATAATATTAATTCGTTCGTTCGTATGAGCAAGTGGCCAACTCTGGTGACGGAATTTTTAGGCCGCCTAAAGGCCTCCGTCATGGCTTAACGACTTTAAAAGCCGGGACCGACAATTTAACGTGCCCTCCGAAGCACGGAAGCGCTCAGATAAAAAGGCCACTTGCGGTCACCCATCCAAGTAGTGACCGCTTAGAACGTTGCTTAACTTCGACGATCGATCAAGAACGTCTTAGCAAGCTTCGCCACGAGCGCTTCCAAAGTAATATTAGCTAATGTTAGTATAGATTATACACCGGGTATCTGTGTGCAGGGTGGTGTTCAGCAAGGAGTCGATGACCGTGCGCGTGTCTGAGAGCGCCATGTGCGTGACGCGCGCGGGCGTGGAGGCGCAGAACGCGGAGCGCAAGCGGTTCATAGAGCACCTGCGCCGCGCGCATGCGCACGCCGCCGCCGCCGCGCTCGCCTGGGACCAGCGAGTGGAGGCGCACACGCACGAGAGAGGTACCTCCCCCCCCTCCCCGCTACTCTTTATCTTAAGATGCCTGTAAAGATATAGCGAAGTTGCACTTGGTGGCCAATAAACTCTGTTTTCGCTATTCCTCCTAAACTATACAAAATGAAACTATTACACAGGTATTAAAAAAAAGCTTATGATAGGTTTCACAAACTGTACATTCAGTTTTTTAAAATTCCTTTCTTCAACGTAATAATAAAATAAAATCGGCGGTGGCGCTAGTTTCACCCATAGAGGCACCTTAACAACTATTCAGAACTCTTGAGGCATCTTGTTGGCTGAGTGAGTTTTTGCCTTGCCTAGAAAGTATTTTAGATTTATTTCTGATGAATTAATTTTAGATTTATTTCTGATGAATTGGCACATGCTGTACGATCTCCCAAGAAAGTGGTCTACCAGTTTTGACAGAAGTTTCTGTGAGATCTAATTGTCCATAAGGTTGAGTTTTTTCTTGCGTTAATTCGAACTTGATACATTAGATCACTATAGAGTTCAAAAACATGTGTGTATTTTAGGCGTATGGCACGACCCGCTGAGCTACCCTGCGTCGTGGCAGCTGGACGCGACGGAGGGCCCGGGCCGCGTGCGCGTGCGCCTGCGCCGCGCACATCTGCGCATACACCCGCGCTTCCTCAAGCCCAGCGATAGGCACAAGGCCGGTGAGCATACAAATGAAATGAAAAAAAACATACATACTTACATAAAATCACGCCTCTTTCCCATGGGGGTAGGCAGAGACCACGGAAAAAAGACATGTTCTTTCTTAACTTGTGTACCTATAATAACCCATACCTATTATGTATGAAACAGTGGTAGATACCGTTTGCAGCAGTAGAGCAGGCATGATATACCTACCCAGAGTTCAGACTAATAAGATTACATTAATATTGTTTTTAACTTAACAGATTTTGTATCAAAGTATCGAATTTTATGTGACCGATTCATTTGCAACTAAAAACATCAAGATTCTATACATTTAACTGTTAAAGTATATTAATAAGTATATTTATAATTAGGGTTAATTGTGAAATATTTGCCCTACTTACTAAATTTACTTGTTCTTTGTATTTGTGTGTACTTACAATGTTTTTAATAAATTATTATTATTATTATTATTATATCACGTGTTAAAGTATTTAAAGCTTATCACGTAATGAATGAGCATGAGACGCACACAGAGGCGGTCCACCGGGCGCCCCCGCTGCAGCGCGTGGTGGGCGGCGCGTGGGCGGCGCGCGGGGGGCTGGTGACGCGGCTGCAGCTGCACGAGACCGTGGCGCACCAGGCTCGCGCCACCTGCGTCACCGTGGCCGCGGACACGCCCGGGGACCTGCTGCTGTCGGACCGCAGTATACACTTCGTGCCGGACGACGCGCCGCCCGCAAACAAACCTCACAAGCGCAAGGATCACAACCCGGAGGAGAGGGAGCCCGCGCACAGCTGGCCGCTGGAGTCCGTGGTGCAGGTCAGTCACCTGTGACAAGGGTGGTGAATGAATTAATGAAAATACTTTATTGTACATTTACAAAAGAAACTTAAGAACTAGTAAACCTTAACAATGGGCGGTCTTATCGCTAAGAAGCGATCTCTTCCAGACAACCTTTGGATGGAATGAACAAGAATGAGATGGTTGGAATGGTAGGGGAATGTATTGGGAAGCGCTCGTGGCGAAGCTTGCTAATGCCGGGTTCCTATATCCAACGAACGGATGTCCGTAGATCGATCGTCATAGCAACGTTGTTATCTGACACAAAATGTATGACACTTTTTGACAGATAACAACGTAGCTATGACGACCGACCTACGGTCATCACGTTGGATAGGAACCCGGCATGAGACGTTCTTGATAGATAGTCGAAGTTAAGCATCGCTCTGAGCGGTCACAACTTCGATGGGTGACCGCAAGTGGCATTATCAGCTGAGCGCTTCTGTGCTTCGGAGGGCACGTTAAATTGGCGGTCCCGGCTTTTAAAGTCGTTAAGCCATGATGGAGGCCTTTAGGCGGCCTAAAAACTCCGTCACCAGAGTTGGCCACTTGCTCATGCGAACGAACGAACGAACGAGTGTCTTTGTTTCAATCAGTAGGTACTCTGTGAGCGTACTCGAAGTGTGATGAAGAGTAAATAATCATCGTCAAAGGAGACTCAAAGCAAATTATTATCAACAAGCTGTCCCGGCAAACATCTTTATGCCCTTCAAGTGTTTACTGACTCTGTAATGCCCTTGAAATAAAACCTCAATTGGTTAGGTTTTGTCATGACAGACAAATCAAGTGCGTGACTTGCGCTATCAAATGGCTGAGTTGATACCTCTTTTGACAGTAACGAAACCCGTGAACAGTTGAACACACATTTTGTATGGTAAAGTGATTTTTCTTTTCTTTTATTTGTTTTGTCAATCTTCCAATGTTTTTTATATTCTATATCCTATGCCGCACGAAGACAAATACAAAAACCCAGCCCTTCTCGAGATGTAGTGAGTGACACAACTTCACGTCAACTTTGCGGTTCAAAAACATATTAATTCCTTGTGATGATATTTGATTTAGAAGATGATATGTATCTTATTGAAGATGCAAGAAAAAAATTTAAATCACTCGATTGTCAATAAGTATCAGTGAGGACACTCACTGAAGCTACAACGCGGGCCAAGTACCAGCAAACCCAGAGAGCAATATTGTCTAATCGCGTCGTACACACTTGGAATCGTTTACCAGACTCAGTGATAGTGCCCCCTCAGTGAACTCTTTAAAAAATTGACTAAACAAATATTTAAAGCGCACTGACTAATAAGATATACACGCATCAGCTCTAAGAGCTGATGCCTATGTATTTTAAATAATAATAATAATTCTATTATACTGAATGTATGTCAGGTGGTGACGCGTCGCTGGTGCCTGCAGGAGGTGGCGGTGGAGTTGTTCCTGAGCTCAGGCCACGCCCACCTGCTGGCGTTCGGTGACGTCACCGAGCGCAGCGCGTTCCTCAAGGCGCTGGCCGCCTGCCATCTGCCGGGGAAGTGAGACAACTTTACACATACTTTTCTACTCAAATACTGTTCCATAGGCCTAACATGTGCAACGCGTCGAGACGACAAATGAAATATCTCGATTGAGCAGAGGGCCTAGCCAACCGGCATTCGCTATGAAGCGATTCGATTTCTATCATCGCTACACCTTTGATTTGACATTTCTGATCGCTCGGGTTTTCGTCATCGAATGTCAATTCCTATACATTTTTTTTAGTTTCTAATCGAAAGCGATTGTCGAAATGTAACATGGCTAGGGCCTCAGGAGATAATATTTTGTCGACGACGAGAAGATTTCTCGTGTTGCACATGTTAGGCCCGCAAATCATCCTAAGCCCCGTGGAAATTAGAATTAATGAAGTATCCAATTTTAGAATTTGTATGAGCACTAACACCAGAATAATAGTTATCGTTTGTGTGCTACTTTTTCAAGTTACTTTAATCATAATTTTCTTATGTAAAGAAGCGCAATGTTTGATGTACTTATACTTGGTCTGTCCTTTCCTGAACTGTTCGATCCTCTACCTAAGTTTATTAATGAAATACCATACCATCTACTTTTGATGTGGACAGGATAAATAGCTTGCAACATTCTGTTCATTAATTATTTATTATTTTACAGTGTTAAACCACACTTAGGTATTTTCTTGTATCTACGCAGGTTCGAATCCTGCCGGAGCCTTTAACTTTTAGTAAGATTTTTCATTTGTAATGTAATTCTGTTCATTTTCAGAATCGAGCCGGACACGCTGCAAGACGCGATGACGCAGTGGCGCAACGGGACCATCACCAACTGGGAATATCTAATGCGCCTCAACGGCCTCGCAGGTCGCACCTACAACGACCTCATGCAGTACCCTGTCTTACCCTTCGTGTTAGCGGACTACTCCTCCAGGATCCTCGACCTCACACAGCCGTCTGTGTTCAGAGACCTCACCAGGCCCATGGCGGTGCAGAATAAGGCGCGGGATCAGCATTATATCAATACTTATAATGTAAGTCTGAGAAGTGTGCCTTGAGGTACTCCGAAATAATATGTTTCTCCTATAACAAAATCTTAAATGTTATTATTTGTTCTTGAATTTTACATTCAGAATAATGTAATCGTTCTGCTACATTTTCCACGCCTTAAAGCATTTGATGTGATAATTTGGCATAAAGCAATTTATGATATTGACATTAAATATTAGCTAAATATTTATTCTTCCTCCACTGGCATTTGGGGGAGACCTTTGCCCAGCAGTGGGACATAGTAGATTACTAAAAAAAAAAATATTCTTATTTCAGGACCTGAAAGCAGCTCGTAGAGAGGGCTGCAGCCCGCTGCTGTCCCGCCAGCCGCACCACTACGCCTCGCTCTACTCCAACTCCGGCGGAGTCTTACATTATCTAGTGCGGTTACCTCCTTTCACGGAACTCTTCCTGAATTATCAAGGTTAACATTTACAAATTAGTCTTTGCCTTACTTAAAAATTACTTATTAAAAATACTTAATTACATTTAAAACGCTGACGATCTTACGATTGTGTTGCAGATAATAATTTTGATATGCCAGACCGAACATTCCACTCGCTAGCGACGACCTGGCGACTCATCACGAACGACTCACCCACCGATGTCAAGGAGCTAATACCAGAGTTGTTTTATTTACCTGAATTGTTCTCTAATAATGAAGGTAAATAAAATCTTAGTTCGTCTTTAGTAAATCGTTTGATACGGTATCTTGTCCATGAAATGTTTGATAACTGTAAACTGAAAAGAAAACCGCAGGAACTCATTAAATTATTTAAAGTTTTTGCTTTATATTACTAACTATATTAAAAACAGTTCAAAGTTGAGATAAAAACCCTCTAATATTGCAAGGTTTATCACAAGGGTGCGCATTAGGCCTCCTATCATTTAAAACTCCCAAACTTCCTTTATTTGTTGCTCTATTGCGAGTCTTCTTTTATTTAATTTCATTAATCGTATGTATGTCTCTGCTGTGTAAACCCCATCACTGACACTCCTTTCGTTATCCCACCACTCATCACATTGAATCATCTGTTTATTCTATGTAACTTGTATCTCGAGGTTTGAACCTGGGCGTCCGTCAGTGTGGTCTGGGCGTGGACAGCGTGGAGCTGCCTCCTTGGGCGGCGGACGCGCGGCTGTTCACGCTGATCCACCGCCAGGCGCTGGAGGCTCCGGCCGTCACCGAGCGCCTGCCCAACTGGATCGACCTGGTCTTCGGCTACAAGCAGACCGGACAGGCGGCCATCGACGCGCTCAATGTCTTCCCAGCCTGCGTGAGTACTTGTTTCTAAAGGCTCGATGACACTAAGTTTTGAAAGCTGCTAGTCGCTGAGTTTAAAAGCTAGCGAGTAAGTGAGTGTCGGTGACACAAAAACTTTCCACTCGCTTATTAGCGGACCTCGGAACTTTACCTCAGAACTTTCGACCGGGTGAACCGATTTCCAGTAAAGAAAGAATGAAAGAAAATCATTTATTATGGACCTCGAGGATCGCATCAGTATCATCTTACACGCCAGGTGATTCTAATTCTAATGCAGTGGTCTTATCGAGAGAATTTTGAGCATCTGATGAGGATCTTTAGAAGAACAAAAATGCACCTCAAGAGTGCAGAAAATAGCTATCTTCTGACGAAATCGAAGTCTGTTTGTATCAATGGAATGTTGAATAGTTCGTGTTGTGTTCTATAGACGTACTACGGGTTCGACCCGCTGGCGCTGGAGGACGAGGTGGACCGCACGGCGGCGGCGGCCATGGTGCGCACGTACGGGCAGGCGCCGCGTCAACTGCTGCGCGCGCCGCACCCGCATCCTGCCGCTAGTCTGCACCACCAGCACGACCTGCACGAGGTTACACCACACACATTCTTATTATACAAGGGAATATACATGGACCTAGTATAGTACCTGGACGAACAGTGAGCGTGCCGCCGAAAGGGACAAAAAATGCAGTAAATCCATAGTCTCGTAGTACAAAATCCGGAGCATCAAGTTTCCGGCCATACGAAAAAACGGCCCGCGATGAGGGACAAAAAATCGAAGGCTTTGCCTCTTTTACTCACAAGAATGTTGATATTCTTCTTTGTTTTTGTGTGATTGAGAAAGGAATATGCAGCGCTCTAATTCTTTCTTTTTTAAGGGAATATAACATATCCACCTGTTTTTGGTTGCACTCGCTGAACAGAAACGATCATGTATGGTCAATTGGTCATTTCAGTAGAAATCAGGCCCCCTACTACCAAAACTTCAAACGATATTAGCGTGCAAATTCTCGTAGTTAAGAATTCGGTGACGTGGCTCGGCAAAGTCAATCCGCCGCGCGTTCCAAAGAGCGTGTAATAGTAAGAGACGGAAGTGCCATACAAACAAAACGAACACTAGACGATGTATTAATCACCCAGTGAACAATAAGACCAACGTAACAAAACCAAACCACGACCACAGAACATATTGACCACGACATACTGCCAACATTTTTTTTTTTTTTTTTAATAACCTATAATGTGTCCCACTGCTGGGCAAAGGTCTCCCCCATCTCTTTCCACTTCTTTCGATCACCAGCCGCCTCCCACCACTCCTCATGGAAGGCATCTATGTCGTCACGCCAGCGTCTTTTAAAAATGTTATATTCTCTATGTTGGCAGTATCTAGGGATGTACCTAGTGACTATCGAAAATTTATCGATATCGATACCTATCAGCAGTAGCTAGGATTTTTGGATTCCATTAAATTATTAGTAGGTTTTTTTTTTCATAAATAAAAGAATTAATAATTAATTTAAGTAAGTATACATTTATTTGAACATCTACATAGGGTGTTTTGGGGGCGATAAATCGATCTTGCTAGGATTAATTTTTAGAAAATGACGTTTGTATCCGTGTTTTCATGTAATGTTTGCCATCCAGGTACTTTCATATAGTGACGATGATCATCAAGCTTTTGTTTATGCTTCGTCATGCTGCTTCGATTTTCTGGTAGGTTGTCTGCAACAAATATTGTTGTATTATTATACAATAAAACAATATAAAATATATTATACCTAAACATAATGGTAATAGTGCCACTTGCGATCACCCATCCAAGTAGTGACATCCATGTTTACCTACTCCTAAAAATGTACATGATTCAATTAAAAACCTAATAGGTATAAATAAAATCTAAGTTACATATAAATTATGGTAATCCAAACAAAATAAAACTTTATAAACATAGCAAACAAACAAATTAATCATTCCAGTTTCGTAAAACAAACTATCGATATCGATAAATCTAGGTTGATAGTCAAGCACTATAATTGTTTACCTACATACGGTATGAGAAAATTTTCTTGCAAAAACTTTTACGAATTGTATCATTATTTTACCAAATTTTGGAAATAAATGGCATAAAATTGCTTACCGATCTACATATAGAGGAAATTGAGCCATAAAAATGTGTTTTTGCACTCCTTCGCGGCATGTTTTTGCAAATTTCACATTGATTTTACTCATATTACTTAAACACACTATTACACTACAGAAAACTATTGAATAACAATGTTTTACACGTATCTTTATTTATGATTTCGCGCCTTAGATTAAATTTTCTGTAACAAATAAATAATTGTCAAATTGTCAACAAACTAAAATTCGAAAGACTTCGTGAATTGACATGACACCACAGACAGTGGACAGACCAAAGAGAATGTAGAATGTAGCCCATAGAGAAAATACATCTTCCTTGATGTAGCCACAGACTAATGATGGATGATGGTGTACTTCTTCTTCTTCTTCGTTCTTACGCTCGTTCGTTCATTCTTACTATAATCCGTCTATGTCGGAGTGTCCTATTTTAGTATAGCTCTACAGAGTTGTCAGTGCTCTTCGTTATTCGAACGGGTTGAAGCCTCGTCAGAGTATATATTATGTTCTGTGGTTGTAGCAGCCATTAAAACTCCGGGGCGTTTCATATATCGTCTGTTTGAATAGTACATTCGCCAGACTGGTTGTCATAGCTATTTTGCAAGAAATTCGGTTGTCTCCCGTAGTCCCAAAAATTATGACTGAAAATTGTTTTTATTCTTCACACAGTGTTGTTTTTCTGTTACTAGACCATATAAGCTATGTTTCTAACAGAAGGAAACTTAAAATATTCTAGTGTTTAATACTAAATAAATATAAAGAAAACATGTCTTCTATGATGTAAAAATATGCAAAATGCGATTCGGTTTAATTTCACTTTAGCTAAGTATTTTGAAAAAAGCTTTTGGCAGAGACCTAGATAAATGCTATCCTAATACGAATAATACCATACTATGCTGAATATATGCACAAATTTCAAATGGTTATGGTATTACGTTTGTATGGGGCACTCGTACAGCTCCGAAGCCTTAAGGTATGTTGATCAAATGTTCCGAATTCACGTTGTTCAGATGACGCAAAAGATTCTTCCCGCGGTCTGATGTCTTTATCTATTTGACGACCTCTGTGGCGCAAAGTCAAAGTCAAAGTATCATTTATTGCGACGAATACATGTACATATTATTATGTTAGTAAATTATCTGGAATCAATGTATTCTACCTATATTCTAGGCATGCAATATTTTAATTTACAACTCAGTTCATAATAAATGTCTGATTTAAATACCAGTCAAAAAATTATAATAACAATAATAATAATAAAATAAAAATGAAAATCAGAATAATAATGAGTCCTTAAATATCATAAAATTTCAATAATAATCAGTGAATAACAGACATACTAATTTGAAATAAATAATTAAATTAAATTAGAATAATACTTATATTGGTACTACTAACTAGCTAAAGTAAAATTTTTGTCATCTAGGAACTCTTCAATTGTATAATAGGTTTTATTTATCAGTAATAACCTGAGCCTTCTCTGAAACATCGAACAAGGCATTTCTCTTAATGACTTTGGGATTTTGTTATAGAGAATAGTAGCCATACAGAAGATACTTTTGCGCATAAACGTGGTCTTAGAATTATGGACACAGACTCTACTTCTGTCTCGTCTGCTGCGTTCTACGACATCCGATAGTCGACAAAACAGATGTGGGTTGCTTCTTACGAACATTGCCGTTTCCAAAATATACAACGAGGGAACCGTCAAAATGTTATACTTCTTAAAAAGAGGTTTACAGGTATCTGTAACCTTAATATGAAACATTGTACGAACACTACGTTTTTGGCATTTAAATACTTTTTCAGAGTTTGTGGAGTTACCCCAAAACATGATTCCGTATCTGAGTAATGAGGCGATTAGGCCATGATATGCCGTCAGTAACGTTTCCACATTTACTAAAGATGAAAGTTTGTGTAGTAGGTATATTAAACTATTTAATTTTTTACAAAGGTGTTCTATATGTGGTTTCCAATTTAATTTTTTGTCAATTTGTAATCCTAAAAATTTTGTAGTATCGATATTTTCTATTGTATTATTATTGTAGTGTATGTCAAAATCTAATGATTTAGCTGTGTCGCGTTGTCGAAAATGAATTATTTTAGTTTTATTTAAATTGATTTGTAAATTATTATTTTTCAACCAGTTTACAGTGGATGTCAGTGCCAAGTTAATATCATGTTTATATGTATCGAAATTATTACATGCAATGGTTATTGTGCTGTCATCTGCGAAAAGAGACATAGGCTGAACAATCGCTTTAGGTAGGTCATTTATATATATTATAAAAAGAAGGGGTCCTAGCACACTTCCCCGAGGTACACCATATTTCATAATGCGCTCTTCAGAAAAATGAGATTCCTCAAGTTTAGTAGAAGCGTTAATTTTACTTATTTCGGTTATTTGTTTTCTATTTTCAAGATAGGATTTAATTAAATTCAATGGATTTCCTCTGACGCCATAACTGTCAAGTTTCCTTAAAAGTATTTTGTGGTCAATATGGTCAAATGCCTGTGTCATGTCGCAAAAGACTGAACATACAGGTATTCTTTTATCTATGTTACTGGATATATCGCTGATTAAATTCTAAAGGGCCATAAATCTGAAATCGTCAAAATCGTTTTTATTGCAGAAAAGTGATTTAACATAGTAGTTTTATCATTGAGAAAAAGACAGGATTTCTATTTGCACTACAAATGACATTAATACACAAGTGGCAGTTTGGAATTTTGGCACTTTCGACGTCAACTTCAGAGCAAAACAGCCATTTTGTCATTTGTGCTTTGATCGTCGGCGTAATCGCACGTCACTTATGTTCTAAAGTGCCATATTCCACAAAATCAACCGAGTTTAAGCAATTATTTTTGTGCAAAAGTGCCACATTGAGGAATATGACTGTATAGAATTAAAAATTTACGTAAGTACTAGAATTTTTTTATGTGGAAAGGTGCCATAATTTGAAATACGACTGTTTTGATTATAAAATGCACGTCATTGCATATTATTTTTTAGAGGAAAGCAGCCGTATTTGTAAATATGACTGCTTTGAATTTAAAATTTACAAAAATATTAGTAAATACGTCTGTTTTGCACCTAAGATGTGCTGCATTACATACATTTTTTATAATTCAAAAATGAAATTTTTGTTCAGAATGTTATTTTACTAGAAATAAAAACATGAAAAATTAAATTATTTGAGCAAGGTTACATTAATTATTATTTACTCAGTTATCATTGAACTTGTTTTCTTTTTGTGATTGTTGATTATTTTTAATTTACAGAATGAACAGCAGAACAAACAGCATCTGGAACATGTTTTCACTCAGGATCAACAATCAACCATTAATATTTTACCAATATCGAGAACCATTATTATTTATTATTTATTCCATTCCAGAAGCTTGAAGGCGTCTTCCAATGTAGCAGTAAACAGTTTCGGAGATTTAACATCTTCCTGTCTTACACTTCGACCGACATAGTGGCTTTCTTAAGTATAAATACTTCAACACTTTAATGTACCGATGGTCAATACGTCATCGCTGGAGGGGCTCTAGTACGCTCATGTTTTGTTTCGACCAAATCAAAGGCTTTCTCATTGTCCACAAACGCTAGACATAGTAGCAAGTTATACTTTTCGGTCTTTTGTAAGACTTGCCGCAGCGTAAGTATGTGGTCTATGGCTTTTTTGGAACCCGGCTTGTTTGGGAGGCTGAAAGTGATCAAGCCTGCCCTGCGCTCAATGATTTCGTACACTGATGTCCGGGATATTTCGGTATAGTGACGGGTCAGTTTGGCACTTAGGTAAAGACCACTAAGGCTGTTTCCAGAGAGGCTTTTTAGCCTCTCTGGAAACAGCCTTAGTGACCGCATCGTAGAGCTATCCATGGACATTTTCGACTTCCTTTAGCACATCAAAACATGCTTAATGATAAATAACTTGTCTATCATGAAAAAGTAAAATAATGGAGCTAATTTCAATATTTTAAAAATCAACTTATAAGTTGATCGCATCGTTTAACATTATTTCGTACAGGATGGTTCATGATTTATGATATTTCATAGCGTAAATGTTATTTTATTAATAAAACTCAAACTAGGCCATTAGTTATATTGTTAATCTTAGTTTAAAGATAATTATTTTGAGTATTTAAGGTTTTTGAAGAATTTATTTGTTTTATTAGCTCAAAGAAAGTGTACTCCCGTTGATTTTTTTAGCACAAAGGTGTGGTTTTATGTTGTTTATTAGGTTATTTTGTTTTTCTAGGTACTGATATTGTATTAAAATAGTTTTACTGTTTTAAAATCATTTTAAAACGTTGTTATAGGAAAAAAATATTAATAAAACAGTGATTTTTGTATGATATATGGCCTTTCATTGATAACTTTCGGTAACATCCGGGTAGATTTTTATATTCAAAAGGGACATATATGCTTTTTTTCAGTTCTGTATAGTAGTTAGAGAAAAATTGGTTGAATTCATCGACGCAGATTTAACTAACGCACGAAATCATAGTAAATTCATTAATAATTAAAAAAGATTTTTTTCAAAAATGAAAAAAAACTGTTTTGTAAACTTTGAATGGCTCTCCTGAAAAAAGTGAGATTTGGATTTGTGGCTGTTTAGAATTTAACCAGCGATATGATAAAGAAAGTCGTAAATTGCCATGTTTATAGTTTTGTTCTCTCTAAATCCTTTTTGTTCAACGCAGAAGATGTTTTTTGTTTCGAAAAAGTTGTTTATGGATTTACAGATATATTTTTCAAAAACTTTAGATAATACAGGTATAAGAGAGATAGGTCTGTAGTTTTCCAAGATTTCCTTACTTAATTTTTTATGTAAAGGTCTTATTATCGATATTTTTAATGCCTCTGGAAATAAACCTTGGCTTATACACAAGTTTAAAACATGACAAATTGGTGCACTAATTTTGTGTGCAACACATTTTAATATTTTTGTCGAGATACCGTCATATCCTACACTACTAGTATTATTTAGGCTTGTTATTATTTTGCGCAGTGGGTGAAAACCCGCCTGAGACGCAGAGGTTGCGGGTTCGATTCTTGCTGCGGGACAAATGTTAGCATGATCTGCAAATATTTGTTTTGATTTGTTTTCTATGTATAACAAGTATTTACAAAAAAACATCTATGTAGTTTCTCAGTCATCTGGTCACCATAACAAGCATTTAAATTGCTTAGCTTGGGACTAGATGACGCCGTGTGGAATGTCCACGGATATTTATTCAGCAACTGGAGATCCGTGGTCTCCGCCTACCCCATGGGAAAGAGGCGTAATTTTATGTATGTATTTCATTGAGATGTATTAAAGAGTCACAATCTAATAGCTGACAACACTCAAAAAATGTGCGAGCAAATTCAATGTTCTACGATGACATTTGACATTTGAATGTAGACGTTATGTCGTTTGTTTCTATGTTCAATGTCGCTTGTACGCAAAAAAGAAAAACTCGGCGCACTAGTAGCGTGCGCAGAGTTTTGGGGTTCACATTTTATTTGTCTGATTGTGGCTCTATAATACATCTCAATGATGTATTTATAGATAGTTGGTATGTCCAGGTGCAAGTATGGGGCGGCGTGGTGGGCGCGCGCTGGGGCCGCTACTGCGGGTCCCCGGCGCTGGGCGCGGCGGCGGGCGTGGCGCGCCGCGCGTGCCCCGGCGCCGCGCACGTGCAGCCGCTGCCGGCGCCGCGCGCCGTGGCCGCCAACACAAGCAACACGCTGCTCATCGCGCTGCACGGTACTGCACCCTCCACACAAACATGCTTTGCACATCCTGTGATTCTTCAATCTTTATTTATTTTAGGAAGGCCATCGGCACAAAGTAATGAGGTAGTAACTTAAACTATGACTACTAAGAGGCCATTTAAAGGTCTCCACGAATATTGATTATGTGTCACGTCACTCACGGCCGACATCACTGAAGACCAGAAAAGAGATATGATTATGTGTATTTTTTAAATCGATTAATCGAGAAATAAACATCCCTGTTTGAGAACGAACGTTGTAATGTAGATTGTTATCAGGTGACACAGCCGGGCCGCAGCCTGCCGGCCAGCCGACGGTGGGTCTGGTGTCGTGGGGCCACTCCGACAGCATCGTGCGGCTCAAGCGACGCCGCGACACGGCGCCGGACCTGCTGCTGCACACGCCCCCGTGCGACCAGGTCCTCATACTAATTAGCTTCAGCTCGATGACACTTCTTGTCAAGTTGATGAAACTCTTTAATGTTGTGTCAGATAATACATCGTTCTCACTGTCTTGTCTCCCAGATAACAAAAGTATCGTGTGCGCACGTGAGCGCGGGCTGCCCGTACCCGCTGTTCATCGGACACCTGTCCGGCCGCGTGCTGTGCGTGCGCGTGCGCGTGCGCGCGGGAGTGCCGCGCGTGCGCACTCGCCCGCTGCTGGCGCACGCGGCGCCCGTCGCGGATATACACGTGTGCGCGCGCGCCGCGCTGCTGGCCACCGCCAGCACGGACGGACTCATCGTGCTCTGGGATCTTAATAAGTATGATACTTTACTGATACGTTTCGCTTCATATTTGATTCTCCAAGAATGAGACGTCAAGCGATAATAATAAGATGGCGCTGTAAATCATCAAATAAAAAGATCAGCGTCCTGCGTGCTATGGTACTCTGGTACCTACCAGCCATTTCAATGAAAGTCTAAAAAGTACAATCCTGCGAAATTATTAAAACTCCGTCATTTTAGTCGAAACAAACCGACTTCAACAAGATCGTTAGTAGACGTACACCGTCCAACAAGTGTGCTTGTATCCCCAGACTGACGTACATCCGCACACTGCCGAACCGCGACATGTCCCTCGTGACGCACGTGGCCATCAGCGAGACGCTGTGCGACGTGGCCTCGGTGCACGAGCCCCGCCCCGCCCCCCTCGCCCCCCACACCCCCACTACCCCCGACGAGCCGGACGAGGGGACGGACTACGAGAAGGACTCGGCCAAGTACAAGTCGTTGGTGCGCGTGCATACTTGCAATGCTGTCTTCGTTGGTGAGTTAGCTATGAGCACATAATTCTGAGACTTGCAAAACACTAAAGTCGTGGTGTTCTTGTATGTGTGTGACTGTTCTACTGCGGGACAAAGGTCCTCATCTGAGTTTTAGATTTTTAATCTGATGATAATATTTCCAGTAGCAATTTTTACAGGCTGTTGATAATACGGCAGATGAGTACTGCTCGGCCATACTTCAGTCTTTTTGAAGTAGGTACATAATAGTTCCGGTATGTTCCAGGGAGCGTGAAGGTGGTGGAGCGAGTGACTGCGGTGTGCTACTCGAACGCGGCGGAGGGCGTCAGCGTGAACTGCGTGGTCCTGGCGCTGGCCAGCGGGGGCATCCGCCTCTACTCCAGCTGGGACCTGCGCCCCGCCCTCCACATCCCGCCCCCCGCGCCCGCGCCGCTGCTCAGGTACTCTACTCCAGCTGGGACCTGCGCCCCGCCCTCCACATCCCGCCCCCCGCGCCCGCGCCGCTGCTCAGGTACTCTACTCCAGCTGGGACCTGCGCCCCGCCCTCCACATCCCGCCCCCCGCGCCCGCGCCGCTGCTCAGGTACTCTACTCCAGCTGGGACCTGCGCCCCGCCCTCCACATCCCGCCCCCCGCGCCCGCGCCGCTGCTCAGGTACTCTACTCCAGCTGGGACCTGCGCCCCGCCCTCCACATCCCGCCCCCCGCGCCCGCGCCGCTGCTCAGGTACTCTACTCCAGCTGGGACCTGCGCCCCGCCCTCCACATCCCGCCCCCCGCGCCCGCGCCGCTGCTCAGGTACTCTACTCCAGCTGGGACCTGCGCCCCGCCCTCCACATCCCGCCCCCCGCGCCCGCGCCGCTGCTCAGGTACTCTACTCCAGCTGGGACCTGCGCCCCGCCCTCCACATCCCGCCCCCCGCGCCCGCGCCGCTGCTCAGGTACTCTACTCCAGCTGGGACCTGCGCCCCGCCCTCCACATCCCGCCCCCCGCGCCCGCGCCGCTGCTCAGGTACTCTACTCCAGCTGGGACCTGCGCCCCGCCCTCCACATCCCGCCCCCCGCGCCCGCGCCGCTGCTCAGGTACTCTACTCCAGCTGGGACCTGCGCCCCGCCCTCCACATCCCGCCCCCCGCGCCCGCGCCGCTGCTCAGGTACTCTACTCCAGCTGGGACCTGCGCCCCGCCCTCCACATCCCGCCCCCCGCGCCCGCGCCGCTGCTCAGGTACTCTACTCCAGCTGGGACCTGCGCCCCGCCCTCCACATCCCGCCCCCCGCGCCCGCGCCGCTGCTCAGGTACTCTACTCCAGCTGGGACCTGCGCCCCGCCCTCCACATCCCGCCCCCCGCGCCCGCGCCGCTGCTCAGGTACTCTACTCCAGCTGGGACCTGCGCCCCGCCCTCCACATCCCGCCCCCCGCGCCCGCGCCGCTGCTCAGGTACTCTACTCCAGCTGGGACCTGCGCCCCGCCCTCCACATCCCGCCCCCCGCGCCCGCGCCGCTGCTCAGGTACTCTACTCCAGCTGGGACCTGCGCCCCGCCCTCCACATCCCGCCCCCCGCGCCCGCGCCGCTGCTCAGGTACTCTACTCCAGCTGGGACCTGCGCCCCGCCCTCCACATCCCGCCCCCCGCGCCCGCGCCGCTGCTCAGGTACTCTACTCCAGCTGGGACCTGCGCCCCGCCCTCCACATCCCGCCCCCCGCGCCCGCGCCGCTGCTCAGGTACTCTACTCCAGCTGGGACCTGCGCCCCGCCCTCCACATCCCGCCCCCCGCGCCCGCGCCGCTGCTCAGGTACTCTACTCCAGCTGGGACCTGCGCCCCGCCCTCCACATCCCGCCCCCCGCGCCCGCGCCGCTGCTCAGGTACTCTACTCCAGCTGGGACCTGCGCCCCGCCCTCCACATCCCGCCCCCCGCGCCCGCGCCGCTGCTCAGGTACTCTACTCCAGCTGGGACCTGCGCCCCGCCCTCCACATCCCGCCCCCCGCGCCCGCGCCGCTGCTCAGGTACTCTACTCCAGCTGGGACCTGCGCCCCGCCCTCCACATCCCGCCCCCCGCGCCCGCGCCGCTGCTCAGGTACTCTACTCCAGCTGGGACCTGCGCCCCGCCCTCCACATCCCGCCCCCCGCGCCCGCGCCGCTGCTCAGGTACTCTACTCCAGCTGGGACCTGCGCCCCGCCCTCCACATCCCGCCCCCCGCGCCCGCGCCGCTGCTCAGGTACTCTACTCCAGCTGGGACCTGCGCCCCGCCCTCCACATCCCGCCCCCCACGCCCGCGCCGCTGCTCAGGTACTCTACTCCAGCTGGGACCTGCGCCCCGCCCTCCACATCCCGCCCCCCGCGCCCGCGCCGCTGCTCAGGTACTCTACTCCAGCTGGGACCTGCGCCCCGCCCTCCACATCCCGCCCCCCGCGCCCGCGCCGCTGCTCAGGTACTCTACTCCAGCTGGGACCTGCGCCCCGCCCTCCACATCCCGCCCCCCACGCCCGCGCCACTGCTCAGGTACTCTACTCCAGCTGGGACCTGCGCCCCGCCCTCCACATCCCGCCCCCCGCGCCCGCGCCGCTGCTCAGGTACTCTACTCCAGCTGGGACCTGCGCCCCGCCCTCCACATCCCGCCCCCCGCGCCCGCGCCGCTGCTCAGGTACTCTACTCCAGCTGGGACCTGCGCCCCGCCCTCCACATCCCGCCCCCCGCGCCCGCGCCGCTGCTCAGGTACTCTACTCCAGCTGGGACCTGCGCCCCGCCCTCCACATCCCGCCCCCCGCGCCCGCGCCGCTGCTCAGGTACTCTACTCCAGCTGGGACCTGCGCCCCGCCCTCCACATCCCGCCCCCCGCGCCCGCGCCGCTGCTCAGGTACTCTACTCCAGCTGGGACCTGCGCCCCGCCCTCCACATCCCGCCCCCCGCGCCCGCGCCGCTGCTCAGGTACTCTACTCCAGCTGGGACCTGCGCCCCGCCCTCCACATCCCGCCCCCCGCGCCCGCGCCGCTGCTCAGGTACTCTACTCCAGCTGGGACCTGCGCCCCGCCCTCCACATCCCGCCCCCCGCGCCCGCGCCGCTGCTCAGGTACTCTACTCCAGCTGGGACCTGCGCCCCGCCCTCCACATCCCGCCCCCCGCGCCCGCGCCGCTGCTCAGGTACTCTACTCCAGCTGGGACCTGCGCCCCGCCCTCCACATCCCGCCCCCCGCGCCCGCGCCGCTGCTCAGGTACTCTACTCCAGCTGGGACCTGCGCCCCGCCCTCCACATCCCGCCCCCCGCGCCCGCGCCGCTGCTCAGGTACTCTACTCCAGCTGGGACCTGCGCCCCGCCCTCCACATCCCGCCCCCCGCGCCCGCGCCGCTGCTCAGGTACTCTACTCCAGCTGGGACCTGCGCCCCGCCCTCCACGTCCCGCCCCCCGCGCCCGCGCCGCTGCTCAGGTACTCTACTCCAGCTGGGACCTGCGCCCCGCCCTCCACATCCCGCCCCCCGCGCCCGCGCCGCTGCTCAGGTACTCTACTCCAGCTGGGACCTGCGCCCCGCCCTCCACATCCCGCCCCCCGCGCCCGCGCCGCTGCTCAGGTACTCTACTCCAGCTGGGACCTGCGCCCCGCCCTCCACGTCCCGCCCCCCGCGCCCGCGCCGCTGCTCAGGTACTCTACTCCAGCTGGGACCTGCGCCCCGCCCTCCACATCCCGCCCCCCGCGCCCGCGCCGCTGCTCAGGTACTCTACTCCAGCTGGGACCTGCGCCCCGCCCTCCACATCCCGCCCCCCACGCCCGCGCCGCTGCTCAGGTACTCTACTCCAGCTGGGACCTGCGCCCCGCCCTCCACATCCCGCCCCCCACGCCCGCGCCGCTGCTCAGGTACTCTACTCCAGCTGGGACCTGCGCCCCGCCCTCCACATCCCGCCCCCCGCGCCCGCGCCGCTGCTCAGGTACTCTACTCCAGCTGGGACCTGCGCCCCGCCCTCCACATCCCGCCCCCCGCGCCCGCGCCGCTGCTCAGGTACTCTACTCCAGCTGGGACCTGCGCCCCGCCCTCCACATCCCGCCCCCCGCGCCCGCGCCGCTGCTCAGGTACTCTACTCCAGCTGGGACCTGCGCCCCGCCCTCCACATCCCGCCCCCCGCGCCCGCGCCGCTGCTCAGGTACTCTACTCCAGCTGGGACCTGCGCCCCGCCCTCCACATCCCGCCCCCCGCGCCCGCGCCGCTGCTCAGGTACTCTACTCCAGCTGGGACCTGCGCCCCGCCCTCCACATCCCGCCCCCCGCGCCCGCGCCGCTGCTCAGGTACTCTACTCCAGCTGGGACCTGCGCCCCGCCCTCCACATCCCGCCCCCCGCGCCCGCGCCGCTGCTCAGGTACTCTACTCCAGCTGGGACCTGCGCCCCGCCCTCCACATCCCGCCCCCCGCGCCCGCGCCGCTGCTCAGGTACTCTACTCCAGCTGGGACCTGCGCCCCGCCCTCCACATCCCGCCCCCCGCGCCCGCGCCGCTGCTCAGGTACTCTACTCCAGCTGGGACCTGCGCCCCGCCCTCCACGTCCCGCCCCCCGCGCCCGCGCCGCTGCTCAGGTACTCTACTCCAGCTGGGACCTGCGCCCCGCCCTCCACATCCCGCCCCCCACGCCCGCGCCGCTGCTCAGGTACTCTACTCCAGCTGGGACCTGCGCCCCGCCCTCCACATCCCGCCCCCCACGCCCGCGCCGCTGCTCAGGTACTCTACTCCAGCTGGGACCTGCGCCCCGCCCTCCACATCCCGCCCCCCGCGCCCGCGCCGCTGCTCAGGTACTCTACTCCAGCTGGGACCTGCGCCCCGCCCTCCACATCCCGCCCCCCGCGCCCGCGCCGCTGCTCAGGTACTCTACTCCAGCTGGGACCTGCGCCCCGCCCTCCACATCCCGCCCCCCGCGCCCGCGCCGCTGCTCAGGTACTCTACTCCAGCTGGGACCTGCGCCCCGCCCTCCACGTCCCATATCCCAAGGCACTGCAAGAGTGACGGGTGACAGCATTGTGAATAATGTATTTATTTTCCAGCATAACGTACAACTGCGACTCGTCGCTGCTGTTCGGCTGCTACGAGGGCGGCGTGGTGGTGGCGTGGGAGAGCGCGCCCCCCGCGCGCCCCGCTCCCGTGCGCATCCACCCCGCGCAGACGCTCTGCTGACGTCACAACCACTAGTTGGCGGCAAGCAAACGAGGAAGCAAGCTGCTTTCTGTCAAGAAACTATACAAACAATTCAGTCAGCTAGGTAAATGAAGCAATTCATTGGTTCTTGACAAGCACATTCCTTGCTTTGCATCCTCGCCCATCTGTGATGGAAACGCAGCCAGCCTTGAACCGGTCATAAGATGAAGTGAAGTGTTCTGAGAATGACACTATTTTTAAATAAAGATTGGCTTAAAATAAAATTCTACAATGATACAGGGTAAATCAAAATATATTTATAAAATTTCATAAGAAATATAACAAAATTGTGCTCTCTTGTTTATATTTTATGTAAAAAAACGTATTATTTTTTTATATAAACTTTAAATCAAATAATTCACTCATATCAGAAATGGTCTTCCATGAATTTTGTGCCAATAATGTATACTTAAAATTGTTATGAGGTGTTCTAAGCAATATATTCGTGTGTTAATACTCTAAGCTAAAGATGTTAAATGTAATTTTTATTGTTATTCGTTTTAGATAGCTATTAGTGGTATGCAAATAAAGTTGGTTTTATTATTAATAGTTTATAAACATATCTAACAACTTTTTACTTTTACAACTCTAATAGTAATTTGTATACGAAAAGACTGTTTATTATAATGGCAACTATTTTGAATCTTGGGAAACTTAGAGGGTGTTTTAGTTAGGTGAAGGCACTAGTGGCCTATATATTACCTACATTCCACTGTGCATAGTATAGTAGGATAGGTAGGCATATTAGTAAACCCTGTTGAAAAGAGTAGCTATGTAAAATAAATGATGCGGAATGATGGTATGGTCATGCACTATGTATTTTAAAAACATATTTACCCTACCAGTGTATTGATTTATGCATTCTGAAGTTATTCTCTGATGTATATATATTTTCTGTTTTATTTAGGGTCATGTTGTTTTATTTTTGTAAATATGTGGTTACGTTTATTTTAAGTTGAGAGAATAAAACCTTTGTTTATATTTAAATTGTTTTTTTTTTTTTTGTGAAGGTCTACTTATGCGTGGCTTATACCTACCATAATTAAGGGTCAGCTCATTGTCTAATTGAGACAGCATTGAAAATATTGTGGTCGAGGGAAAAATAAGTTGGGAAAATAACAGTAAGAGCGTTTGTGTACCTACCCACGGAATTTTACTCTCGTCCGATTTTTTTCTGTTTTGTTTTGTAGTACTTTGAAAATTAACAAAGTGTTCTGAGGATATTTCCTATAGGTAAAAAGGGGACAAAGACATTTGAATAAATCGGAATACTGAAAAAAACGGATAAGTAGTTAGGTACCTAATTTTTTTTTTTATATACCTAATAATAAATAAGTAACGACATTTTTTAAAAATGAGTCCTAGCACAGATAAAATAATACTATATTATCTATACTATATAGATCAAATTATCACCCCTGAAAGCCTGAAACCCCCTGCATACAACATGAAAATCGTTTGAGCCGTTTCCGAGATTTCGATTAAAAATATAAACAAGAATTACCAAAATATTCAAGGTTCACTGTGAAGCAAAGACGATTAATATCTAGATCGTCTTTGCTGTGAAGCCAAAGTAGTATCTCCTCAATTTTTTGGTTGAATAGTTTATTTTCATACACAGCCACTGTCAATACTGTCATTGCAAACTTTGATTGCAAAATGCAAATGTCAATGTCAACAAGATTCAAGATGGCTATCAATAAATGTTTATGACGCTGACCAGCGTTGCCATATATACGGATTTGTCCGTATTTGTACGGATTTTGGAAGCCCAATACGGATGATTTAGACATACGGATTTTTAAACGGATTTATGCTACAGGCAGATTCTACTTTACACAGACTCTTCTAAGGCACATGCAGTCGATGAAAAGCACATTTACATGAAGTTTTCATTATTTAAACCATAACTATCATATTTATTTAAAGTCTCGCATGTACCTACTGAGAAATATTGCCGTTGGCGCCACACCGTCAAATGTATGTAATTTCAACCGCGACATCTATTGCTTTTGTAAAGGAACTACGCCACCGATATCCGTTCTAGACACAGATAAAAGAATACTAGTAGTTCTAGAGCAAGAACAAGTAAGAAAGGTATTGAAATGCTTCACGTTATGACACAAAGATAGAGCTGCTAACGTAAATAATTATTATTAATTATTAGTTGTTACATTTTTATACGGAATTCATACGGAATTTCACTCAGAATTGTAAATACGGATTTTGTACGGACTTTTTGAACGAAAATACGGAATCCATGTCTTATCCATATGGCAACACTGACGCTGACGCACGCAGTAAAGTGAAGTGAAGGAGTGATTGGGAGATATTTCAACAACAAATAATCAATGTAATTAACACCACGCCAAATCCTTGGGCAGTTCAACCCGTGCTACAGAAATGGGTTCATCAAAGAAGCATAAGAAGGAGTCAAAAAAGAAGAAGCACAGGAGTAGGTCTCGCTCGCCCCTGGACGGCGAGGAGCGCGAACGGAAGCGGCACAAGAAGCACAAGGACCGCAAGAAGGAACGCTCCCCAGATGGTCAGTAGAGAACCACTTGATTACTATAATGAGGCTAAGCTCCAATGATGATTTCAACCGGTTGTCTTGCATTTCAAAACAAGGTTATGTTTTTACACGATCACAACTTTGACCTATTATTGATTTCTAAAACTAATTTTCAGTAAAAAAAATTAATTCATAGTTCATACTGAAATCATGATTGGTGCTAGCTACTATTCAGTTTGGCAATGATAATGGCATAGTTTGCTCATTATTTCAGACTCGGTGGCATTCACCACGGGCCACCGCGTCGTCAACGCCGCAGCGTAAGGTGGGTATACTCTACAGTAAAAACAGCAGTCTTTAACTGCATTGATCTCCGCCTTAGATGACAGTATGACACATTTGCAAAATGCTTGCGAGTCAGTCTAAAACTAACTACATTGTAGAATGCGTATAACCAATGGGGTAAGTTAAATTGTTAATCCGGTCTGAAGAACAAGGGTCCTGAATTTGGAAATGGTGTTCTGTTCTAAGGCGCAGGAAGATATTCTTGATTGTGTTATGGAATGCTCAGTTAAGACAATTAATTGTTAGTCAAGGTCCAAAATTCACAAAGCGTTAACAAAACATTATATTTCCCTCCATTTGCAGTGCTCTCCGAAATTAGATCATGGCAGTACAGTCTCATGTGTGTGATGGGCACTGAACTTGTTATTTGAGCTAAGTTGCTATCCAATTTCAATTTCAATTGCTATCCAATAACACAATATAAACACTAGCAATAGCATTTAACTTACAAGATTAACTCTCTCTCACCTATAAATGAAAGACTTTGAACAAAAGGTTACAAAATTAGAGAATTTAAAGCCTATATTCAACATCTGCATTCCTAGTCCTACTGAGTATAAGTGCTAGCCTACCTACATTTTTAGACAGTTCTATAGGTATGTTAAGTCACAATTCATACTTCAGTGTGAACTCTGACTGAAAATAAGACTAAGTTTCTATTTGCTGCAAATATTGAAATAGTTTCAGCTTACATTACACTAACATTTAGGAAATTATTACTGAAAGGAAAACTTACAGTAAGAACTACAACTTGCAATAGTTTAGCTTGTTTGAAATTGTTTCTCATGACAAAATATGTTGAGGAAAATCATAGCAGTGGCAGTTGTGAAATAAGTTCTGTGTGCAGGTGGTAAAGTTGTTGTTTCTCCGTTGTTGCAGTGGAGGAGGTGCCTGTGGACTCGCACATCGCGAAGGACAATGGCGAGCGCTCGCGCAGCCGCAGCGCCAGTGCGGAGCGCGACCGGCGCATGCGCGAGAAGAGGCACAAAGCTGACAGGTATTTCTATGAATCTTTATTTTTATAAAATTCCAATTTTAGATGTTTTAGACTTTGTGTAATGGATAAGTAAGTACATTACTTTTTTGTTAATGTCTGAATTTATATATTTATTACAAGTTAAGCTAATAATTTATTGGTTTACAGCAGAGATAAAAGCCAAGAGCTGAGCAGCATCAAGGAAGCGTCGCCCCCCGCGCACTCGGGCGGCGGTGCCCAGGAGAGCCTCTCCATCAATGAGACCAACCGTCTCCGTGCCAAGCTCGGCCTCAAGCCGTTAGAAACATCGGAGAAAACTGCAGGTTGGTTTCATTTTCTTTACTGTGCATAGTTTATTATGATAGCTGACATGTTAGCTGAATGGTAAGGAAGTCCTTATCAATTGATAAGAATTTGCTCAACTAAACATTTTTGGAATTGCGTAATTCTGAAAATCCTAGTTTTTATTTAAGACTTGTATTTGGTAAAAAATTTCTCATATTCCACTTTGGCAAAATAAAAATATCATCACGAATTCACGACTGTATCCCAGCTTGGCACTAAGTAGGTAATAAGTTTTCCAGTCCTTGAAATCAAATCTCAAATTTTACTTATACAACCATACTTCATGCAAATAAATTATTTCTATTTCTATTTTCTATTGCTAAAAATTAAATGAAATGTGCTCCTAACAGAAGATGGCAAGATCAAGGACGACCTGGGTGAGTTCTACCACAAGCCGGCCGCCAACATCGCCGAGCAGCAGAAGGCGGAGAAGCTGCGCCTGAAACTGCAGGAGCGCCGCGACCGCCGCAAGATGGAGCTCAAGTAACTATGCAACTACCCACACTTTCTATATTATCGCTACTGTTTTGAATAGTGAAAAGTCTATTTGGCTATTTGGCATTTTTAATAAGCATTTAAATACTTAAAGAAAAAAATTGTGATCTTTGAAAAAAAAAATAGTCCAAATGGGGCAGGCAGCGGCGTGTCCGAATAAATATTAGTACCTACATGCCCATGCCCACAATTTGGGAAGGTTAGTAATCCTTACGTGAATTAATAAATGAATACCTTTGAGGTATACCCACTGTTGTGGTTTGAATTCTAAATTGTAACCTCACCTTGAGGTTTAATTCAAAATAATAAGTAGGAACAAAAGCATCTGGAAGGGGAAGACCTAGGCGAACATATTTGGACCAAATTGGTGACATTTTGGAGCAAAGCCAGGTCTTTCGTTTTACACCTAGCATGTAAAACGAAACTTAAGTGATCCTTGAGGTCCTACAAGAATAAATGATTTTTCTTTCTTTCTTTCTTTCTTTCTGAAGTACCCTAAACTGGAGAGTGTGTATGAAGAATGTAATGAGAGTGAATGAGGCGAAAGAAGTGTGTCAGGATCATAGCAAGTGGAGATCCGTGGTCTCTGCCTACCCCCAAGGGAAAGAGGCGTGATTTTATGTATGTAGTATGTTATGAACAAAAGCATTCCTACTCCAGTGGAAAAAAATATAAACAAATGGAAACTTTACAATACATGTTATTTTGTAACAATATAATATATTGTGTGTCAGGCTGCAGGGAGCGACGCTGGGCGAGGCGTCTGACGAGGACGACACGGCCGCCTGGGTGAAGCGCTCCAGAGAGGCTGACAAGCAGAAGAAGGAAGCTGCCAAACGGGTATGGTACTTTTTATTCAGTATGAAATGATTATGTACTCTTGTTAGAGTAGTTCATTTCATTTTAAAGAGTTTTTATAAATTCTGTACAAATAATAAAAATCGGCGTTTTCCTTTCAGCCACATGTATTCACCTCTTTTTAAAACTTTATAGTCCATTTTTCCTTAGACCTTAACTAATATTGAAGAATCGACATGTAAGTGTAACATTATCGTATCGTATCGTATCTATGTAGTATATCAGTCATCTGGTTACCATAACACGAGCATTCAATTGCTTAGCTTGGGACTGGATGACGTCGTGTGGAATGTCCAAGGATATTTATTATTTAACATGTGTATGATGCAGGCTGCGCTGCTGGACGAGATGGACGCCGTGTTCGGTGTGTCGGCGCTGGTCGCGGAGGAGGAGCGCGAGACGCGCGCCGCCAGCTACTCGGCGCGACAGCTGCGCGGACTGCGCGTCGCGCATGACATCGACGCGGTAATACACGCTACACCTTGCACTACAGCAGCTGTAATAGCTCGTGCCACGTAAAAGAGCGCTGGCTATCAAACTGCGCAGTGGTCCATGATTGGTGGAGCGGTAACGCGGCGCACTTCATACCATTGATTTAGCGAGTGCTATTGGTTCGTCAGCGAGTGAACACAGGCGCACATACCCCCGCTACTTCCCCTCAGCGTTATTTTAACGTGGCGCGATCTGTACTATACAACTGATCATTAGCTCATCTATAAGCTGGCTCTAGCCAGTGAACTTAAAATGAAATAGAATCACGTCTGTATTCGTGGAAGACATCATAAATCTTCGATATCTTCAAGACAAGGTCGAGGTTCTTTCAGATCGTCAGGAATTAAGGATCCTTTGAAGTTGTCAGGGGACACTTCTTAACAGACATTGGGTACATGCTTGATACGAATGCAATCCATAATGTCCTTACACTCAGCTACACTACAACCCATTGTTAATGCCTAAGCAATCTCTAAAGATTCTCGTCAAGCTTAATAAAAGCCACACCGCCAAAGCATTACAGTTAAGTTAAGTTTCAATGCACGTTTTATTAAAAACAAATACAATCTGCAACACAAGCACTTTGCCGACGCTTTTGTAACTATTGGTCTGATGGTTGGTGTTGCAGCTGGGCTCGGAGGGCGAGACGGTGCTGACGCTGGCCGACAAGGAGGTGCTGGCCGAGGACGGGGAGGATGTGCTCGTCAACGTCAACATGCTGGACGACGAGCGGTACAAAAAGGTACTCTATATATTTTTAGATCTCAGACCCTTCTGACCCGCATGTTCTGACCCTATCTTCAAAAAAGTACCCGTTTGATCCGCTTCGTTTTTTTATGTTGTTTGACCCGGTTTTCTAACAGGTACAGTCAATGGCAAAATTGGTTTGTCATCGTTATATCTGACGCTTAGAGATCTTTTATAATAACTATAGAACGCTTATGTTGTACCCTTCAGTATTTTTTATAAAGAAGAAACTTTACTTATCAATATAATAATGTTGTGTCCAGAACATATTGGACCGTAAGAAGGCTCGCGCTGGCTACCAGGCGTACGACGACGAGGCTGAGCTGGAGGCCGCCGCGCTCGGGTACATCAAGCCCGTGCTCTCCAAGTACGACGAGGACATTGACCCCGAGGCAGCCGCCAAACAGAAGGGCTTCGTCATCGGAGACGACGCTGCCATACAAGCCAAGAAGTTCAGGGATTACATGGTGAGTAGGGATCCCGTTTTTTGTGTTTTTTTCAAAAATTTTTTCAATCACAACAATGTTTTTTTCTAAACTAAAAATGGTTTTGAGTTTTTGTGTTTTTTTTTTTTTTTTTTTTTTTTTTTTTTTTTTTTATTAGGTTCTCAAAACTGGACGATACACATTATACATGATTGCTTGACAAAATAGGTAATGAAAGCTAGTGTACGACCTTCTCGATGAGAACACAGCATGCACCAGTAATAACCTACTCTTATACCTACTAGAAATTAGAAAATTATACATAAATAAATAAGTACCTAAGCAAAAACTTAATTATTAACAAAACTACAAAATTTAATACACTATTGAATTTTAAACAGCAGTCTCTTGATAGAAGAGACTGAAGAAAAGAAAATATCGAATTCATGACAGATGTCATTATAAGATGAACACATTCGGTAAATTGATGAGTGCTGACTGTAGTTTGTATGACAGAATGGTAAGTAGAACGTTTTTCTATTGTGAAGACGGCTGGAGGAACGAGGTATGACTAAGTGGAACTTCTGCAGCAAACTGGGGCTGTCAATTTTACCATTTATAATTTTATACAGAAACAGGATATCCATCACGTTCCTTCTATGTTGTAAAGTCTTTAAATGAAAATGATTAAGCCTAGAACCATAGGAATCAAGACTATGGCAAAGATTATTCGCATATGCGAGATGGTATAGAAAGTTCTTTAGTAGCCGCTCTATTCTGCTAATGTGAACTTCATAAGAGGGACTCCATATAGGACTGCAATATTCCAGTATACTACGAACATAACAATTAAAAAGTAAAATAGGGATTTCTGTATCATTAAAAAAATTACATTGCCTAATGACAAAACCAGCTAATCGTGCTCCCTTTTTGGTAATGTAATCGATATGCTCTCTAAAATCCAACTTGGCGTCAATCACAACTCCAAGATCGCGCATACTTGAGACCTCCGCAATCGGGCTGTTGCCAATAAAGTAAGTTGCAGGAATATTATGTATAGTCTTTCTGGAGCATTTCAAGTGAAAACATTTAGATGCATTTAAAAACATATTGTTGCGCGTGCACCAGTCGTTAATGCGGTTAATATCTGTTTGCAGATCAGATACATCTTTGCGAGTGCGAATGATTCTGTAGAGTTTAAGGTCATCTGCGAAAAGTTGATATTTTGACGTTATTGTAGTACATAGATCATTGACAAAGACAAGAAAGAATAGAGGTCCAAGATGCGAGCCCTGAGGTACACCGGAAGGCACAGTTTTTGCAGCAGATTGAAAACTACGAATTCTGACTAGTTGGGAACGATTTTGAAGATATGACTCACACCACCTCAGCAGAGATCCACAGATTCCTGCATGACCCAGCTTTTTAATTAAAAGTTCGTGATCAACAACATCAAAAGCCTTTGAGAAGTCGGTATAAATAGCATGAACTTCATGTGAATCATGAAATGCTTCAGTAATGTCACTGGCATAATCAAGAAGATTAGAAGTTGTGGAACGCCCTGGTAAAAATCCGTGTTGTTGGGGTATAAATAGCGGTTTTAGATGAACATACATTATTTTTTGTATCATAGACTCGAACAATTTACCCATTGAAGACAGAATAGAGATGGGCCTGTAATTAGCGATATTACATTGGTCCCCTTTTTTGTGGATCGGGGTAATGTACGCTAGCTTCCATTTGGTAGGGAAAAAGCCACAATTAAGCGATTTATTATACAACATTTGTAATGGCTTGCCAAGTTGTGTCGCACATGTCTTGAGGAATACAGGGGGAATCAGATCTGGACCAGGACCCTTGTTGGCGTCAAGATGTTTGAGAGAATGCACAATATCTAGCTCTGAGAGATTAAATGAACTTAGAGATGCGTGATTATGTATGGACTCCATATCGGATGAGTCCGCTTGGGGGGCAATATGGTAGGTCGAGTGAAAGTATTCCAAAAATAGATCACAAATTTTTTGGCCACCTTGGGCAGTCTCGTTACCAAGGAACATTTCATCTGGAATCTCGGAACTGTTGGATCTGAAAGACTTGATAAATGTCCAAAAGTATTTGGGATTTTTCTTGATATGAGTCTTACCATCCTCTTTAAACTTATTCAAGCATTCTGTCATCATCTTATCACAACGAACACGTAGCATTTGAAAAGTTAGCTTGTCTCTAGGATTACCATACATTTTATAGCGCCGATGATACTGTGCCTTCTCTTTGAGGTTTCGTATGAATCCTCGACTGAACCAAAAAGGAAACCTATTACATCCTTTTATGCGCAGAGGAGTGTTGGCACTTATTATAGGCATGATTAAATCATAGAAAACCTCAACATTTTCATCAACAGTGTTACTTAGCTTTAAATGGAGATTCCAGTCAATTTTATCCAATTCTTGCTTAATAATATTATAATTTGCTTTTGAAAAGTTAAGGACTGTTGATTTTTGAATTTTTGGAGGTTTTTTAGTTTCCAAATGAATTGAGATTGATAGCGCAGGGTGGTTATAATCCAGGGGTACGAGTGGACTATTACTGTTCGAAACAGTGATGGATGTCCTGCGATTAGAAATAATAAGGTCTAATAAGCGACCCTTATCATTAGGGACAGAGTTAAATTGGTAAAGACCATTAAAGGCAAGAGCATCTATTAGAAGACTGCAAGTTTGATCTGAGTTAAACACAGGAAGCATAGAATTTCTGTCATCATCGAGTTCCCACTGTAGTTTAGGAAGGTTGAAATCACCCGCGCACAAGAGAATTGACTGTTTGGACATCCTGTGCTGCACTATGTCAGAAATGTGTTTCAAGGATAGCTCTAGTCGATTAAAAGTTATTGGTGACGGAAGATATACGCAACAAATGTATAGATCTATCATTGAGTTACCATGACTGAGCTTAAACCCAACCCAAAGATCCTCCAAAACTGGCGATTCCCATTTAGATTTGCGGATTGGTGAATATTTTTTTAGGATTGCGATAAGAGCACCGCCGCCATCCTGTTTTTGGCTATTTAAAGGACTTCGGTCACACCTGAACACTAAATATCTACTGTCTATTATTTCATGGTCATATACAGAGTCATTTAGCCAGGTCTCCGTCAATAGAATAACGTCCTGGTCTTGTTTTAAAACGTTACTGATACATGTTTGTGTTTTTGTCCTTAAGCCTCTAACGTTTTGATAAAAAAGTTTCAAATTACATGACAAATGCGGAAGAACCATAAATTTTGATAACTCAAGAAAGATTAAAAAAGAAAACTATAGTATGGTAGGTATCGGACCCACCTATCAGTCAACTAATATGACTACAAACTGTTCAAAAAGTCAATGTTCCTCACAATGAAACTCCTGGAGTTAACGTCTTTACGCATGTGAATCTTGCCACCACGCACCCACACAAATTGGAACTTTTTGTCCTTAGCGGCTTTGCGAGCCGCTGCATGCAGTTGTTTGTTTTCCGGCGTCAAGTGTTCACAGACGTATACGGGCTTTCCTTCGCCAGCAATACCAAGGTGCGATGAATTAAGTTTGTCGTTTTGATGGGTCTTATTATATGTTTTGACTGCTGCCAGAAAAGAGTCTCGGACCAGGGGGCTTGCAAGTTTTACCACAATGGAGCGCGGTCTGTTGGATTCTTGATTGATTTTGGCCACACGATGGAAATTCAATAGGTCACGGTCAGACAGACCACATCCAACTGTTGCTGCCAGCTGCTGTATAATAGTTTTTAAATTTTCTGCCTTGTGTTCAGGAGCTAACTGGATTTCCAGATTACAGTCTCGAGATTGCTGTTCGAACTGACTTAATCGCGTGTTCAATGAGGTAACTTCAGAGCGCAAAGCTATGTTTTCCACCTGCAAGCCGTCTATAGTTTTTGATTTTTCATCCAGTACTTCTTTAAGCTTGTCGTACTTTAATGACATAAAATTTACGCTTTCCGTTAATTCTTGAATTTTCGCTCGCGTATCAGCACTTTCAGATGAAAAGTCACGCCTGATATCACTTAAAAGACGGGATAAGGAGTCTTCAAGTTTTTTTTCGAAGTACAGCTTAAAATCTTCAGTATTACCAGCCACCGGAGAAACAACACTTGCACGTAGGGAACCGGATTGTGAGGGAGTGGCAGAGTTTTCCCCTCTTTTATCAGTAGATCTGCATTCCGGGCACTTCCACGTCGCTTTGTAGGCCTTGGACTCTTTATTAAAAGTCTCCTGCGACACTCCCAAGCACTGGTAGTGATAAGCGCTGTTACATCTAGAGCAGGATTTCAAGTCAATGGACTTTACCTGTTTATTGCATTTGCCACATACAGTCATTCTGCTATTTCCTTAATTTTTGGGTAAAATCTGCGCGCTGGCAACACTAAAAAGTCAAAGTGACGTTGTCAGTGGAGTTTGACGTGTGTCAATTGAATGTGACACATTTAAAATCAGAAGTGGTGGGTATTTCAGGACGGGACTGTACTTGTATGTAAAAATTGCAACTTATCGTAATCGAATTAGTCCTTTTCCGTGAAGTTTTTCGTCTTGACAACAATGGTGTAGGTAGACTAATCCAGTGCTGCACTTCACTTTGAAAACAGTTTTACACTGTAACACGTATTATTTGTAATAAATATGATTTCTAAGTACGGGAGTAGTAACAACATAGGCAGGGTTGCCAACGAACGTTATTTTATTGTAGTGTTGAGGGTTTTTTCAAGTCACAAACTGTTTATTTCAATTTTCATCCAAATTAGTTTTGCCGTTACGATGTTGAGTGGGAATAATACATAAATTTTCACGTTTAATAGGGAATGTGTATTGAGGTTTTTATGGACATTCTGATCTAAAAAGTTGTAAAGAACTAGATTTCTCGTTTTATTCCCAGTTCAGCATTTAATGTGATGTGATGACATGTGCTTAAGATGTGAACTTGTGTGTTTAGCGTCAAGAGCGGCTGCAGGGCGGGCCGGACAAGCGGCTGGAGTCGCTGCGGCTGCCGGAGCTGCAGCTCGCGCGGGACTACATGACCCAGCAGGAGATCAACGCTACGTTCAAGAAACCCAAAAAAAGGGTTCGTTTTAAACAATCAAACACTTATAACTTCAAAATCAATCTTCCATATCTTAAGATTTCTTTCCATCCAAAGGTTGCCTGAAAGAGATCGCTTCCTAGCGATAAAGCCGCCCATTGTACATTGTTAGGTACTTAGTTTTTTTCTTAAGTTGTTAATTGTATCTTATCTGAGTGTACAATAAAGAATTTTCATTCATTCATTAATTCAAAATATCATTGACATTGAAAGCGTTTGCACCTTTAGCGATGGATGTAAAAAAGTGTACTTCTGTTAATGTATCCATATTGATAGCTGTTGTATTTTTGTGCAGAGCAAAGGCATGCGGAAGAAGGCCAAGCATGAGCCCATCGACGTGGAGGCCTACGACGCAGACACGGCGCCGCTGGAGACCGACGATACAGGTAATTTTACCATAACCTGTTTGTACAAATCATGCACAAGGTTTAACCGTATCATCATTTACTTTGGTAGATAAAACTACAGATCTTTTCATTCCATAGAGCAATTGAATTGTTGTCAAAGTTCACAATCACCGCAGAAAAAATTATATCTTGGCATTTCCAACAACGATTCATCTGTCGTTTTAGATATTTTTAAACCGTTCCTGTATAATGTGTGGTCCCTAAATGTATGTGTGGTTTTAGACGTGAAGCCGGAGCAGATGTCGTCGCTGCCGGTGGACGAGGAGGAGTCGGAGCCGGACATGGAGCTGCAGCTGGCCCTGGCGCGCGCGCTAAGGCTGCGCCAGCTGGAGGACGCGGCCCCCCACCAGCTGAGCAAGGTATCTACACAAGTCATCAAAACTGCTATGAACAATCACATTCTTACAACATCCTGATGGACGATATAATTCCCAGGTGGAGGAAATCCTAGAGTCTGCGAAGGAAGAGGTGAAGATGGAGGAAGAGGAGGAGGACAGCGGCTGCATGGTGCTGGACGCCACGGCGGAGTTCTGTCGCTCGCTCGGAGACATCCCCACGTACGGACAGGCCGGGAACCGGGACCACGCCTCGGAGATCATGGTGAGCTTCTGTTCCGACAAGTGAAAAAGAAATAATTTAAAAGTTCCTACTTTTTAGAATGTTTTTTTTTATTTATTTTTTTATTTTTTATTATGTTATGTTTATATTATCGCGTTGTGTTAGGAGTTGGAGCATGCGGACGCGGAAGCGGAAGCGGAGGCGGAGGAGAACGCGGGCGCGTGGAGCCGGGTGGACGTGCTCAACGAGCGACAGCCGGACCTGGACCCCACCGCAGGTACACTATCCACACGCACTTGATTTGTTTTCATTAGGGCCTAGCCCACTCCGCTTTTTAGATAACATTCACACATATTAGGTTTAAAATGGAAAGCTGATTCCTTGTATGTTGTAACGTGATTGTGAGATGTGTGCGTATATTCCCAGGCGGCGAGGGCGCGCTGGGCGCGGAGCCCCGGCTGGGCGCGGGCGTGGCGGGCGCGCTGCAGCTGGCGCTGAGCAAGGGGTACCTGGAGCGCGCCGGCGCCGCGCCCGCGCCCAAGAGCCAGCATCTGCATCTGCTGGCCGCCAGGAACTACTCCATAGAGGACAAGACATACGGGTAACTGAACACTCTCCGTACACACAGCTCACTTGGATGTTTCAAATAGCTGAATAAATAACCAATCACAATCAATTTTATTACCAGGTACCAAACCTGGTAAAAGCTAAAGCAAAAGTCCTATAAAAATGTCCAACTTGTTATAGTTTATTGTTAAGCTCAGTTTTTCAAATCCAACCATGTTGAAACCTAACAAAATTATAAAACATGTTTTTCGCGTGAAAATTCAAACATCCATACAAATTTTCGTGTTTATTATTTTAGTAGGGTACGAGTATATCGCCAAATTCTGATAAAAAATTAGTAATATAATGTTGTTTAACCTAGAGATGCAATAATCTGGGTGTTCGCTATTTATGATATGTATCTAATTACAAAAAAATTATATAGTATAGTATATCATCTACCGTAACTCAAGCATTTAAGTTGCTTAGTTTGAGACTAGATGACGCCGTGTAAAATGTCCAAGTAAATTTACCGGCTTTTAAAGTCGTTGAGCCATGACGGAGGCCTTAAGGCGGCCTAAAAACTCCGTCACCAGAGTTGGCCACTTGCTCATACGAACTTACTTACTTTTACATAAGTAAATTTATTAATTGAATGGTGTTTTATTTGTCAGCGAGGAGGGCGGCAGCGGCGGCGGGCGACGCGAGCGCCAGCACATGTCGCACAACGGACCGCTCGGCGAGTTCCGAGAGAAGGCCGGCTTCAGACCCAACATCAAGCTGGAGTACGTCGACGACGACGGACGACCGCTCTGTCCCAAGGAGGCCTTCCGCTACCTCTCACACAAGTTCCACGGCAAGGGACCCGGCAAGAACAAGCAGGAGAAACGCATCAAGAAGGCCGTGCAGGAGGGGGTGAGCAAACACAACTAAATCATTAAAAAAAAACAAGGGTCGACGGCGGCGCGGCGAGCCATAAACATTTTAGGCATCCCTTATTGATTTTATTGGTTCATTGTTGAACAATAATAAGGGTCGAACTTTATTTTTTCTAAACTAGCTTATTCTTTTTCTAAACTAGCTTATTCGCCCGCGACTTCGTTCACGTGGTATCTACCTAGATATAGCCTATGTTCATTCGGAAAGTCCATGCTACACATCAGTGAAAAAATTGTATGAGTAGTTTCGGAGATTACCTCCCCCAAACATACAAACAAACAAACCAACTTTACCTCTTTTAATATTAGTATTGTCGCGGCTGTCACCTGTCACCTGACACTGACACACGTCAAACAAAAGAAGATCATATACGCCATCTTTAGCCGTGAAGAATAAGCAAGAAATTATAAGAAAATTGTAATCCTTAATTTATTATAATATTCATTTAAACAATCTTCGAGTTTTATTCAAGAGAAGGTGTCCAACGCAAACATAAGTTTTTTTGGCGACCGTGACAGGACACGAACATCTTATAAGTACGCAAATTCGAAAAATCGTCATCGAATCGACGTATCGAAAAATACAAAAAAAAAGAGGCAAGGAACGCCAGGAAGAAGGAAAAACAGGGAGAAACGGAGTCCGGCGGCGGTGGTGACGCGGAACTCGTCAGATCCGAGACTACAGATAAGTGCCCATCCTTTGACTTTCATTTGTCCTTCCATTGATCTAGAACCTTCTATCCCTTGTTCCATCCATTGTTGCCTCCACGGCTAAAAACAAACGGCTAGGAACATACAAACAACACGAAAATACGTGATTGATAAATCTGCCTAGCCTAAATTCGATACATAATTTAATTAAAACATTTTTGAAATGTACTAACTTTATCCACTAAGTAATATAGGTACCTACGATGATGATATACATACAACAAATCATTAATCCACTGAGTAGGTAATTCTAATTCGTAATTTATTCACTGAAATACTCATGATGATCAATAATTTAGCCACTAATTAAAAATAAAAAAAAAAATAATTAAAATAAGTAACTTCATTCAATCTAGCAACAATTTAATCACAATTTAAAACAAATATTCATAAGCTAACTTTACCCAGAAATTAAAATAAAGTTATTTCTCAATGTTAAAGCATTTAAATAAAATTTTCAGAAATAACCGGTGCGCCCCGGTTGGTCATTGAACCGTTTTATGCAGTCAGCTGTTCAAGCGGTGTTTATTGTGGATTCCTGTGGTGCTACTCCGAACTGGAGAAGAGTAATGAGAGCGCCTGTTACATCAACCTAACGGACAGCTAAGTCAGAAAGATTATTAGTATTGTAATCACCAGTAATCCTTTCATAAATACAGATTTAAAATTTTACACAATTCTTTAAACAATTTTTTTTTACAATTATAATTCATTTACCTAGTTCATTAGATGCATTACTCACCTGCCTAACAAATAAATCAGGTTAGATTAGGTTGAGTAAAAATACTTATATACTCACTTATTTATTGCAATAAAAAGGCGTTACAACATAAATATTTAATTTTATGCACAGTAGCCACTTTTATAGCAATTTAATTCATTGAAATTCAATAAAAATAATCAAATATTATTTTATATCGTAATTATTAAATTTGAATTGAATATTTAATTATTTGAAATAGTTATTTTATAATATTGATATTCTTAACTAATTAATTGAATCTCATTACCTGGTGATTATTGTTCGTTCGCTAATTTTGCTGTTTCTTGGTAGCGCTTGTTTTCAAACATGACAGAATTGGAAAAGGTCAGTACTAAATTGAAGGAATTATTTGTGAAGCGTAGCTCAATTAAAGGCCAAATTACTAAATTCAAAAATTATTTAGCCAATTTAGAATCTGTAAACATTGAAGAATTGTCAAGTATTGAGTTAGCCGAACTGTCATTAAAATTAAACAAATTTGAAGCGGTGGCCACTAAGTTTGACAGTCTTCAGACAGAAATAGAAGTTTTAAATTCTAAAAATTTAGATGCTGAAATTGATGAAAGGGATGAAATAGAAAGGGACATTATTTTTTGTGTAGCGACAGCGAAAACTACAACTGAGAAGGCCAACGCTCAAATTGAATCGCGACGTAAGTCATTGGCACCTGACTCCCCCTGTCATCATAAACATCACAGTCAAAATTTTGGTTTTAAATTACCACAAATTCAAATTTCAAAATTTGACGGAGCATGCTTCCGCTGGCTTGAGTTCCGTGACACCTTTCAGTCTTTGATACATGCAAACGAGCGAATATCAGACATTCACAAATTTCATTACTTAATTTCATACCTGGAAGGAGACGCCGCGCGCCTTTTATCGAATCTTGAAGTGTCATCACTGAACTACAACGCAGCTTGGGAATTGTTATGCAAGCGATATGACAACAAAAGATTGCTTATCAATTATCACATTTCCGCACTACTCAACATTCAACCGATCACCAGAGAATCAGAACGGTCATTGCGATTTTTGGTTGATAACGTAACGAAGAACCTACGTGCATTGTCTAGTTTAGGGCAACCTACCGACAAATGGGACATTTTATTGATCTTTATGTTATCTGCCAAGTTGGATAGTCATAGTTTAAGAAAGTGGGAGGAGCTCCGTAACTCGTTCGACGAAGTCCCAACACTCGAGCAATTTCACGGGTTCTTAACCGACCGAGCTGACGTGTTAGAAACATTAAATCGTAGCAAAAATGATGATGCATTCAAGCCCACATCTTTACGCCCAGGTCAAAATTCTTACAGGCCAACAGTTCAAACCAGACCGTATTTCAACACTAGATCAAATTCTAACTACACAAACAATCAAGAGCGCACAACACACGTAAAAACTTTCACTAGTACAACAAGTGATTATGCGAAAAAAAGGTTCATGTGTGTCGTTTGTAATGAATCACATAGGATTTATCAGTGTCCTACTTTCAGAGCTAAAAAATACGAAGAAAGGATAGATGAGGTCAGGAAGCATAATTTATGTAGCAACTGTCTGCGACCGGGGCACAGTGTAGCTGAATGCCGATTAGGCCCATGCATGGTATGTAACAAAAAACACAACACTATTCTACATAAAGATAATTCAGCTTCTTCTTGCGCTGCATCTGCTGAGTCCGTGGTCACGTTTTCCAAGCAACCGAATCAGGTACTATTATCCACGGCCATCATCGAGGTATCGAATCCGCTGGATGGCAAGGCCCTAAGCGTACGTGCTCTTCTAGACTGCGGCAGTCAATCTTCGTTCATTACACAAGATCTGAAACAGAAATTACAGTTAGATGGAAACACAATAGACGCTATAAATATTATTGGTATAGGTAACAAAACATGCAACAAAATTTTGAAAAATTGTAACATACAACTAAACTCGATAAACACAACATACAAAACAAACTTAACATGTTTGGTAATGGAAGAGCTGACAGGTTACCTACCTAAAGCACCCGTAGACATAAAACACACACAACTACCCACCAATATAAAGCTGGCTGACCCTAACTTCAATGTGCCTGCCAAAATAGATATCTTGCTTGGGGCGGATATATTCTGGGACGTTATAGGTTCAGAGCAGTTGTCGCTAGGTCCTAAAAACTTAAAATTAATAAACTCTGAATTCGGTTGGCTGTTAGCCGGACCTTACCATGCCAGCTCATCCAACTACATAAATTGCAATCACTCAACACATCACATGCATAAAAATCCACTCAACAAACCATTCACGCAATCACTCAAAGATCCAATTGAAAACCCACTTAACAAAACACTAAATCATACGCTAAATGATCCACTTAGTAACGAACTAAAGGGTTCACTCAAACGGGATTCACTAAAAAATACACTAAGTGATCCCATCAAACATACACTTAAAGACACACTAAAGCATCCACTTAAAAACACACTTAAAAATACACTAAATGATACACTTAAAAACACACTAAATGATACACTTAAAAATACACTAAATGATTCACTTAAAAACACGCTAAATGATACACTTAAACATACACTAAATGATCCACTTAAACATACACTAAATGAACCACTTAAAAATACACTAAACGATCCACTTAAAAATACACTAAAGCATCCACTAAAAAATACACTAAACAATCCACTTGGAAATACACGAAATCAAACACTTAAACACACACTGAATCATCCATTTAAAAATACACAAAATGAGCCACTCAAACATACACTCAACGATACACTGCATCATCCACTTACAAATGCACTAAACACAAGCGATGTTATACGCGAACCACTATTAAAAATAGAAAGGCTATTAACTAAATTCTGGGAAGTAGAAGAACTCCCACAAAAGTCAATTTTAAGTAAAGAAGAAAAAATATGCGAGAATCACTTCTTGTCTAACACGACTCGATTAGGCACAGGGAGATTTTGCGTCAGGCTACCATTTAGTGATAATCCTGACTGCCTGGGAGATTCATATGAAATAGCTAGAACGCGTTTTCTCAATCTCGAAAAACGATTTCGTAAAAATGATGATTTAAAAATGCAGTATTCAAATTTTATGCGTGAATACGCCGACTTAGATCACTTATCAGAATCCACTGAAGTAAAACCAAAACAGAGCTATTTTTTGTGTCATCATGCTGTCTTCCGTGAGGGAAGTGAGTCCACTAAAATCCGGGTAGTCTTTGACGGCTCGGCCCCTACGTCCTCTGGGAAATCACTTAATGACATCCTCAGAGTCGGTCCCAACGTCCAGGATTCTCTCTTTTCCATACTAATTAGGGCGAGACAATATAAATATCTCCTGATTGGGGACATTGAAAAAATGTACCGTCAGGTAGAAGTACATCCCGCAGATCGCAACCTACAATTGATCCTATGGAGAGATGACGAATCGCAGCCTCTAAAAACACTGCGCTTAAATGTTCTCACTTACGGAACTGCAAGCGCTGCCTATTTAAGCACAAGATGTTTATGGCAAGTTGGGGAGGAATGTAAAATCGAAAAAATTAAAACAATAATACAAAAGGATTTCTATGTGGACGACTTGATCACGGGAGCAGATGATATAGATGAACTACGTTATATACAAATTGAAGTTTCAAAAGCGCTAAACTTAGCTTGTTTACCCTTACGAAAGTATAAAAGCAACGTTTCAAACCTTCTAGAAAATATCGAACAAAATCAAAAGGATAAACTAATTTTAAGCGAATCGTCAAGTACCCTCGGCGTAGGATGGAATCCATCTGAAGATTATTTACATTTTCCTGCAAAACCGGTAATCACTGAGGCCTCAGAAATCACTAAGAGGTCAATCATGTCCAATGCGTTTAAAATCTTCGATCCCCTAGGCTTATTAAGTCCAAGCATCATTCAACCTAAAATGATCCTTCAAAGGCTATGGCTTCTAAAAATCGACTGGGATGAGCCCGTTCCCCATGACATCAAAGCAGCTTGGATCGAATTTTCTACTCATGTTCATCACCTTTCTAGTTTACACATACCTAGAACGGTCATATGCGATAAACCAGCAGTCATTGAGCTTCATACTTTTAGTGACGCATCACAACTTGCCTACGGTGCTTGCATATACGTTAAATCAATAAACGCTAATAACCAAATTACAGTCAAGTTACTCTGTGCCAAATCAAAGGTCGCTCCTTTGAAACCCATGACAATTCCTCGCTTGGAACTCTGCGCCGCTCTTCTTGCTGCCAGGTTAACCAAGAATGTAACAGATGTGATAAAGTACAAACCTGCGCGCATAGTTCATTGGTGCGACTCAAGCGTAGTCCTCGCATGGATTAATAGCTCGCCTAGAAACTTAAAGACATTTGTAGCTAATCGTATAGGCGAGATCGTAGAAACAACACACTTTTCATCATGGAGATACGTACCCACAGCAGAGAATCCAGCGGATTTGATATCACGCGGTATCAATCCTAGTCAGTTGCCAGAGGCTACTTTATGGTGGTGCGGCCCGAATTTCCTCGTCAAAGACGAAAGCGAATGGCCGGTTCTTAAAACAAATCAAACTAATGATGACTTACCTGAAGTAAAATCCATTCACTCAGCACCAGCAGCGCTCACGGAACCTGTAATAAAATTCGAAAATTATTCACGATTTTCCAAACTACAAAGAATAGTTGCATACATCAAAAGATTCATTTTCAACTTAAAAAATCCACTTAAAAGGCAAGCGGGTAATCTAAACACTGATGAATTGAATGACTCTTTTCGTCAAATATGCTTTATGTCTCAGTCGCAGACATTTGCTACAGAATATGCTATGCTCAAACAAAACTTACCCTTAAATAACAAATCCAAACTTATATCACTATCACCTTTTCTTGACGAACACAATTTAATTAGGGTGGGCGGAAGACTAGATGCTTCAAATTACTCATATCAAAGAAAACACCCAATCGTTCTTGACTCTTCTCACCATGTAACAAAGATATTCTTTCAGCGTGAACATCTGCGGCAGATGCACGCCGGCCCACAACTACTCTTGGCAACCGTCAGAGAAACCATTTGGCCTATTAACGGGCGACGTCTAGCTCGTAACACAGTTCATAATTGCACAAAGTGTAGACGCTTTCAAGGTAAAACACTATGCCCAAAAATGGGTAACCTTCCGTCGCAGCGAATAACTCCTGATTTTCCATTTCTATCCGTAGGCTTAGATTTTGCGGGCCCATTCTTTATCTCAAATCGCAAGGGTCGCGGATCTCAACTTATAAAATGCTACTTGTGTTTGTTCGTTTGCATGCGATACAAGTGCGTTCACCTGGAAGCAGTAAGCGGCCTGTCAAAAAACGACTTCGTGATGACATTTCAAAGGTTCATTGCGCGGCGTGGTAAGCCAGCGGAGGTATTTTCCGACAACGGACGAAACTTTGTTGCCGCTGCCAAGGAATTAGGATCATTTTTAAAAACAAATAATCGTATTCTTTCTGACTTCGCTGCTCATGAAGGTATAAAATTTTCATTTATTCCAGCATACTCTCCCCACTTCGGGGGCATCTGGGAATCCGGAATCAAATCCGCTAAATATCATATCAAAAGAGTCGTAGGAAATAACCATTTAACTTTCGAGGAAATTCAAACTTTGTTTGCACAAGTGGAGGCAATTCTCAACAGCCGTCCCTTGTGTCCCATGTCGCCCAGTCCTGACGACCTTCTCTCCTTATCCCCAGGGCACTTTCTCATCGGAAGACCACTGACGACGTTCCCGTCTCCTGCCCTTGAGGACATCAACCCGAATAAGCTGCAACGCTATCAGCGACTGGAACAAATCCGACAACATTTCTGGCTCCGATGGCAAAAAGAATACATCTCGGAGTTACAGCAACGTCAGAAGTGGACAAAGGAAGCTGCCAAGATCAACATCGGCGACCTTGTCCTCATCAAGGAAGACAACGTCCCACCACTATGCTGGAGTCTCGGAAGAGTCACTAAACTCTACACAGGACCTGATCTCACAACACGAGTAGTAGATCTGAAAACCTCCAAGGGCTACATACGACGCTCACTGGTTCGTCTGAGCCCGCTTCCGAAACCAGAAGATTTTCAAAAATAGTTGAAAGAAGAAATATTTCAACGGGGCGGAATATGTCGCGGCTGTCACCAGGGCTTGGAACCGGTTTGAAATTTACCTGTTCGGAACCGGTAAAAACCGTTATTTCAATTTATTTCGTTCGGAACGCAAACGTTATTGCGAACTAATGAAAAACCTCAATGAACCGGTATATCCAAGTGTATCTAAAACGCGTAGGTTTTCAAAGGTGGCAAATCTTGGCGGATAGGCGCGGCGCAGGCGTGGACGCTCGCTACGAGGGAAAGAACTAATCATTTTCGTTCTATACCGGTATTTCGAGCAAAAACCGCTTGGACAGTTCCGCTCGCATTAACCGCTACGATAGAGGTTACATTAGAACGTTACCGTAATGAAAAGGTTGTAGGTATTTAAGGCCAAACCGGTTTGAAATTTTTTCCGGTTTCCAAGCCCTGGCTGTCACCTGTCACCTGACACTGACACACGTCAAACAAAAGAAGATCATATACGCCATCTTTAGCCGTGAAGAATAAGCAAGAAATTATAAGAAAATTGTAATCCTTAATTTATTATAATATTCATTTAAACAATCTTCGAGTTTTATTCAAGAGAAGGTGTCCAACGCAAACAAGTATAGATTTGGTATAGATATAGAAAAGTACATAAATATGGATAATTTATTTTGAATGGTGATTCCGATGGAGAATTTATTTGATACCAATCTGCAAACATCAAACACATCTGAGGCTAGCGTTCCTTTATCTAATTCAGGAACTGAAACAGCGACTATTTTAGTGGGGGCTAAAATAGTCGCTGTTTCAGTCCCTTTTTAGTCCGAAAACAACTGACAAGTGTGTTCTCCGCAGCTGATGAAGAAGATGAGTTCTACGGACACCCCGCTCAACACTCTGCAGATGCTGCAAGACAAGCAGCGCGAGACGCACTCCGCCTTCATCGTGCTCAGCGGAGCCAAGCGAGAGCCTCACACATGAACACCACCTCTAGTTACCACCACCCAACATACCAGCCATCAAACTTCACAAGACAATCACCGTTTGCTCATAGATTGTCACAACTCTTTGCTTAGTACCCAAAAAACTCTCACACTAAATTGTTTGCTACCACTTTTAGGACTTGTTGACTTGTATTTGGTAATTGTTAGACATGTTTTATTGGTAGCATCTTTTTGTTGTTTGTACATTTCCGGAACATTTAGTGGGTTAATAAATTACTAAATTAGAATACTGTTTTTTTCTTTTTAACGCGTTCAGTGCCCATGGGCTCTCACATGGGCTCCAGATCGCCGCTGTCCTTTTGTTGTCCTGTGGAGCTAGGACAGCAAACGGGTTAGCTAGCTGTACCCCTGGGTTCACCGGACATTTTATCCTTGAATAACTACAATAGCTCATAATGCAGAAATATTTTTAGACCTAACTGGGTATTTAAATTAATATAAGAAACATTTTAAGCGGTAGGTAGTCGCTTGTGTTATTCTCATATCTAAACACGACCAATGTGTTTATCGTCCAATTGTGATACATACCAGGCATTAGAATCACCTAGGACGTAGGATGAAACTGAAGTGATCCTTGAGGTCCTCCCAGAATAAATGATTTTTCTTTCTTTAGAATATATCTTGGAACTTTTATCCTAATAAATATCAGGATGGTAAAACCAAGTGTTTTTATTCTCTTTGGGTAAAACCAAAGAGCATAGGTAAAACTTCTTGGGTTGGAAACTTGATCTTGACTTGTTCTTTGACATAACGAAAAGTCAAAACATCTTTCTAAACCATTTTTCTAAGCAAATCTTTAAAATCAAAGTATTGATTATTTTACTACGAGTGTCTAACTGTGCTCTTGCGATGCTGTCGATGGAGCCCCGCCTGAGCGTAGTGCGGCCCACCCCGCTCGACGTGCCCGCCTTCCTGCCCTACGCCAGCGCGCAGCTGCAGGCGCCCTACCGCGTGCGGGTAGTCCTCGAGACGCAAGGTCAGTGCACCCCCGCCCCCGCCCCCGCCCCCGCCCCCCACTCGCCTCCGATAGCTCGCGCTGACCGCGAGCCTGTTGCTTTCCAGAGGAGTACGTGAGCCAGGCGGAGGACAAAAGCAAGAAATCAGCGAAGAGCGTGAAGTCGAGCGTGGCGCCCGCCGCCGCCGCCTCGCGCACGCGCGCCTCCTCGCTGCAGCAGGAGGACGAGGACGGGTCCCCCCCGCCCCCCGCCGCCTACAGCGAGACCGACGAGGTCGTGGTGACCGCCGTGCGGGACGGCGCCGGCCACCTAGTGGAGCTGGCGCTGGCGAGGTGCCCCGAGGTGCCGCGTCTGCTGATGCAGATAGTGGCGCTGTGCGCGCCGCACCAGCCCCTGCTGGCGCGGCTCACCGTGCGCCGCACGCCGCTCGGCGGGGACGCGCTCCACGAGATCTCCAAGCTGATCCCGCTGTCGAACATCACCGAGGTGCTGCTCGACGACGCGCCGGTGCCCGAGAGGAACTACGGCGCGCTGCTGCAGCACGGCCGGCTGCGGCGCCTGTCGCTCGCGCGCTGCGACCTGGACGACGAGGACTGCGCCGCGCTCGCGGAGCGGCTGCAGCACCCGCGGCCCGCCTCGCGGAGCCTCCGCGTGCTGTCTCTGGCGGCCAACGCCATCGGGGACGCGGGCGCCGCCGCGCTCGGCGCCGCGCTGCGCTCCAACCGCACGCTGCAGCACCTGGACCTGGCCGGCAACCGCGTCACCGACGCCGGCGCGCGCGCGCTCTTGCGCAGCCTCACAGAGTTCCCGCTCACGTGCGAGGAGCTCACGACGAAACGTCGCCGCCTGTTCGAGCATCTGCGGCGGCGGCGCGAGGTGTACCTGCGCTGCGTGGACGAGCTGGCCGCGGCCGCGCAGGCGGGGGGGCCGGGGGGGCCGGGGGGGCAGGCGGAGGACGCCCGCGGGCGGCGGCGTCCGCTGCACGCCTCCTCCGCGCGCCAGCGCAAGAGCGTGGCGGGCTCGCCGGCGCTGTCCGTGGGCTCGGGCCCCAGCTCGCACGACGCGCTGGCGGCGCGGGCGGAGGCGCTCACCGACGAGCTGATGGGCGCGTACGAGGACCCCTTCTCGCTGGAGGAGACGGTGTCGCGGGACCGCTACCTGCACTCGCTGGGCAACAGCGTGCTGTGCTACCTGAACCTGGCGTACAACGAGCTGGGCCCGGCCAGCGTGGCGGCGCTGCTGGCCGTGCTGCGCGCGCAGGCGGCGCGGGGGGCGGGGGGGGCGGGGTGCGGGGGCCGGGGGGGGCTGCTGCGCGTGCTGGTGGAGGGGAACGCGCTGCCGGCCGCCGCGCGCGAGTACGCGCTCATCCAGGAGCTGCTGGAGCGCGCTATGCTCGGGAAGCTCTCCAAGCAGATCAAGAGGAGCGACAAGCCGAAGGCGAAAGGCAAGTGATCGTGACGATCGCTCGGTTGTTATCGCTCATCCAGCTTATAATTGGATTTAGAATATGTTACTATATTTTATAAATAGTTAGTTTTAAATAAGTCTTATTTTTAACTTATTCGTTTCATACATGTATCTTCCTGTGCAGGTAATAAAAGATTATTTAAATAGAAGAGCTTTATTTTTATCAAATTAATAATGACGTTAGATTCCATATCTTATGAAAATAGGCGGAAATGCAAAACAATATTTTCAAAATAGCAAATGCTTCCTCGGAATGCCTCGGAGGTAGCGTGTAGGGGTGTCTAGTTGTCCCTCCCCGGGCGCGGCGGGGGCTGGACTAGTTGTCCCTCCCCGGGCGCGGCGGGGGCTGGACTAGTTGTCCCTCCCCGGGCGCGGCGGGGGCTGGACTAGTTGTCCCTCCCCGGGCGCGGCGGGGGCTGGACTAGTTGTCCCTCCCCGGGCGCGGCGGGGGCTGGACTAGTTGTCCCTCCCCGGGCGCGGCGGGGGCTGGACTAGTTGTCCCTCCCCGGGCGCGGCGGGGGCTGGACTAGTTGTCCCTCCCCGGGCGCGGCGGGGGCTGGACTAGTTGTCCCTCCCCGGGCGCGGCGGGGGCTGGACTAGTTGTTCCTCCCCGGGCGCGGCGGGGGCTGGACTAGTTGTCCCTCCCCGGGCGCGGCGGGGGCTGGACTAGTTGTCCCTCCCCGGGCGCGGCGGGGGCTGGACTAGTTGTCCCTCCCCGGGCGCGGCGGGGGCTGGACTAGTTGTCCCTCCCCGGGCGCGGCGGGGGCTGGACTAGTTGTCCCTCCCCGGGCGCGGCGGGGGCTGGACTAGTTGTCCCTCCCCGGGCGCGGTGGGGGCTGGACTAGTTGTCCCTCCCCGGGCGCGGCGGGGGCTGGACTAGTTGTCCCTCCCCGGGCGCGGCGGGGGCTGGACTAGTTGTCCCTCCCCGGGCGCGGCGGGGGCTGGACTAGTTGTCCCTCCCCGGGCGCGGCGGAGGCTGGACTAGTTGTCCCTCCCCGGGCGCGGCGGGGGCTGGACTAGTTGTCCCTCTCCGGGCGCGGTGGGGGCTGGACTAGTTGTCCCTCCCCGGGCGCGGCGGGGGCTGGACTAGTTGTCCCTCCCCGGGCGCGGCGGGGGCTGGAAGTGCGCCTTGCGTGTGGCCGAGTCCGCCTTGAGCCGCGTGGCACGCACGAGCGGGGGCGTGGCCGGCCGCCGCACCGGCTGCGTCGACGCCATGCGCAGCCACGCGTACAGCGGGATCTGATAACATCGTTACATCATTCATATTAACTTCAAACTAAGAAGGACATAGGTGCTTCGTCTTAGATGCGCTCGCAGATTGACAGAGTGCAGTTGACGTATAAATGAGATATTATTATTTGTAAAACTGGCGCAGCCTGTGGGATAATCTATTAAGTGAAACGAGGACAAGCTTATTTGGCCAAAATGGGATAAGCTGGCCAAAATGGGATAAGCAAGTTGTTGTTGTTCAGTTGTTCACGGAGTTGGATGCTCACAGTCTGCAGCGAGTCGTCGAGCTTGATCTTGTCCTGTCTGTCGGGGCGTTTGGGCAGGTTGAAGTAGTGTCCGAGCAGCGGCGCGGGCGGCGGCGCGCCGAACGTCTTGGTGCGCAGCTCGTGCTCCGTGATGTCACGCAGCGTGTCCACCACCACCTGCCCCGGCACGTAGCGCGACACCTGCCCGCTGCGCCACACCTGTACCACGTAACAGATGAGGGATTTGGGAACGAGGTTCTGCAGAAGACTCAAAAAGTCAACATTTGGGTTGAACTACAGCAACAACGAAAATTATTTAAAAGTTCACTGTACCAACAAAATGGACAAAAATAATGGTTAGACGAAGATACTAATAGAACATGAAACAATTCATAAAATAGAGATCACCAACCCATGAGAACCCAGGAGGCATACCAATATAAACGTTTCCGAATTATATCTGAAAGTTACCTTGAAGGTGGTGAAGCTGGCGACCTTCTTGACGTCTGGCGGGAAGCGCGGCACCTCCAGGCTCCAGGGCTGGAAGCTGCCCAGCGTCTGCAGGTACTCCCCCGACAGCCGCCACACGCGCACCGAGTAGTCCGAGCTGCCGCTGTGTAACCAACATTAGCTTCTAAACTAAGGAATTAACAGTGCTCCCGAATAAAGTCCCCTACCAATATAGTACCATACTTAATTTAGTTGACGGGTTTGTATTTTTTTAAACCTATTTTGAAACTAGCTTTTATCCGCGACTTCGTTCGCGCTGGTCGCGCAGGCTGCGCTAGTAGGTAGGTACCTGAGCACGAGACGCATCTCGTCGATGTAGACCATGCAGGAGATGCAGCGCAGATGCGCGCGGTGCGAGCTGAGCAGCAGCGGGCGCGGCTGGTCGCGCAGGCTGCGCTTGGCGCGCCCCTCCACGCGGTCGCGCCACAGAAACGGGAACTGCAGCCGCAGACGCGCCATGTTCACGTGGACCTGCATTTACAAGGATTTATGATCGCTTCAAGCTAACTATTACCATCGACCACTTTGAACCTTTGATATCTAACTAGGATTGACAAGGAAAAGTTATGCCACAAAAAACCATGATAGTGAATGCACCTCCTCATTCCTGAGATAGTCTGTCATGAGCCAGATCTTGATGTATCCGACCGTGGTCCCGGTGAACAGGTAGTCGTTGTGCAGGTCCGTGGCGAAGGCGGACACGTAGTCCCCCGCCGTGTGCACCCCCTGGAAGGAGCCCTGGAAGCCCCCCGCCGGGTGGTCCGACCAGCACTGCACGATGCCGTTCTCCAGCGCCACCATCAGGGACGCTGTAACCATGCCTCGCGCTACTGTGCTTATCCTAAACTTCAATAATTACGTTGTGACCTAAATATTTACAAAGAAGAATCTCACAGAATCTTAATACCTACTACATGACCGTGGGGGGTTTTCATACCCTACGAATGTAACAACTCGAATAACTCTAGTATACCTGTAGATGTAGCGCATGATGAAGAGCTACCTACCAGCTAAACATGTGAATAAGATGAATAGTGCAAATAGTAACCGATGTGCATGTGTACGGGCCTGGTCTGCAGGAAGATGCAGGCGTGCGCGGCCAGCTGGCGCATGTTCTGCGCACGCGCAGGCAGCGACACGCACGACACGCGCCGCGCGCGCGCCTTCGCCACCGCCTCGGACGCGCTCACGCTGGCGCGGCCCTCGTGACCGCCCACGCTACAACACTGCCTTATAAAACTCCTCGAGCATGGGACAGACGACCATTCGAATCAAACCTACCTTGTTGAAACCGGGACTGATGCTGAACCCTTAATATTTAACCAAACTTGAGATGCAAATCATTATCCAATGGTTAAAACAATTGAAATTGAAACAACGGTGCACACATTAAGACTAGAACGATCCAATGATTGGAGCCTTGAAACCATCCTCAACCAAATAAGTGATTAATGGCCCTAGACCTTCATCATTGAATGCAGTTCTGTCTTTAATATCTTGAAGGACCTGCGCGCGTAAAACGAGAATGCACTGCACCGACCTGCACCGAAAGACAGAAAAAACCAAGGCAGCCTAGTGAGATGTTTGTAGAGTTACCTGGGTCGGTGAAGGGAGGACTTGCGTCGCTCCCCGGCCTGCGCGCCCCCGGCCCCGCCCCCGCCCCCGCCCGCCCCCGCGCCCGCCTTCGCCTGCTCGCGCTTGCTGTACGTCATCTTGATGCGCAGCATCGGCTCCGTGCACGAGAACCGTCTGCAACCACCAGACCACCGTGTCATATCTCTGCAGTGTCATTTAGTAAAGTTCTGCAGAGAGAAGGTCTGACCTGTAGGGCTGTCCGGTCTCCAGCTTCCAGAGCATGAGCTCGGAGTTGTAGGAGGCGGTGGCCAGCGAGAGCGGCGCGCGCGCGGCCGCGGCCAGCACGTCGTCCGTGTGCCGCGTCTCCCAGCTCTTGCCGGTGCTGGCCGTGCCCGTGTCCTCGAACTCTGTCACGTGACGGTTCCAGCCCACCGCCAGGATCCTACCAACCGACATGACAAGCCTTTAACTATGGCTCATTATACCATCTCTATAAACTTTGATAACAAAACGTTACGAAGGTACCTAACCTGACAAGTTCAAATGAATGAGATACCTTCCTTCGACCCAGAAGCAGCTGGTGACCTCGCACATGTATTCTATGTTCATGGTCCTCAGGCACAGACCGGTGTTGAAGTTCCAAACCTGATAAAAGACCTGTATTACGCCAAGCAAACTTTATTAGGTACAATACAAATACATAATAGCCTTTACAATAGCTTTGCCATAATATCATCCAATTTGTTTATGAGTCCAAAACTCTAAATATAAATTTATAAGGCTTCATGTCCGGGACTAACGTTCAACAGCATTACTCTCCCTTATCGCCACATCAAACACGATGAATACATTGATGTCCCAGGTCTGCCTTGTCAGAATGTCGAATGAAGCGTACCTTGAGCGTCCCGTTCCTTGCGCCGGTGAGCAGCAGCTGGTGTCCGGGGTCGAAGCACGCCGCCGTGATCTCCACGGGGATGAGCTCGCCGTGCAGCAGCCGCGTGTGCGCGTCGCGGACCATCACGTTGCGCTTGCCTACACCCACCACAACCACATACAATTACACAAACATGGTAACACCTGCAGTTCCTGTTTGATGCTGGCACCACACATGGGCTTCCACTTGGGGCTAACATTAAAATGGCCAATGGCAATGCTCCGTGTATGGTTATTAGACAAAAACGGAGCATTGCCATTGGCCATTTTAATGTTGGCCCCAAGTTGAAGTTCATGTGTGGTGCCGGCATGATAACCCAAGCAACACAAACTAGCTTTAAAAGGGCTGTGAAATAGATTTTCGCAATTCTTTATGCTGGTTTAAATGCTGTATAATGTACTTTATAAGCGCTTCTACAGCACTTGTAAGTGCAAAAGAGGACCATATTAAACAGACTTATTCCTTAGAAAGGCTGTATAGAGTCTTTACAAAAGCTGATTATTAGCTAGAAAAAAGCTGGTTAATGGCTTTTTACCTAGCCTTTACTCTATTTTTTGTCATTTTAAATCTCTTATGCGGGTTTTAGTATGATATTTAACTTAAATAAGTTTGTTTGGACATATAAAGAACTTATTACAGTCTTGATAAAATAAATAATTTATTCGCAGATAATATTTTGTCTAATGGAAACCATAACACTCCAATCAATCAAATGTTATAAATATTGATGAGTATTGTTTGTTTTCGTCTACAATTCGTAGTGAAATAGATGCGAGAATCAGTTTACTGTAAAAGTATATATGTATTTTATTTGAAATTTTCAAGCGCTCGTGAAAGAAATTCATTTAGAGAAAAAAAGTTAATAATGAAAGTCAATAATTTTAAAGAAATTGTAGGTTATAATAATGTTTGCGACGATTCACCCAATATTAGTTTTTCTCATGAATATCAGTTTTTGGTAAAATAGTTTTGAGTGATTTTCAGCTTAATTCTTGTACTCAATGTTTGTAAAAATAGAATTTGGTAATCCATGAGTAATCTATAAATGGCGTCTAAATATTAGACAGCTATAATACTTCAAAATAGGTCTTTTAAAGCCACTGGCTTCATAAAGGCTTAATATATTATATTAGTAGGGTTTTGGCTGGTGTGTGACCACAAGAGAGATTTTAGTAAGGTTTTTGCTGAGTAAAACTCTCTTAATAATACATTATTAATCTTTAATGTTCTAAAGTTTTAGGGCTCAATGTATAAAAAGAAAAACCCTAGTTTCTAAAATTCCTAGTTACTACGAGTAGCATAGTTTATTAGTTGGTTTATTTGATTATGTTTCGTATGTTTCTAATTTTCAATAGCTAAATACCTACTCTTTTGAAACTTTTTTTTTAATTGCACCACTTCTTTTTTTGTATTTCCATGATTTATGATCCATGATTGCGAACACAAACAGAGGTACCTACGCAAATGTGAAATTCTTTAAAGTTTTCTGTAAGTATATGGATTTACGATTCGCCGTATTTACAGCGTAAGCATTACTAACGCTCTTCATTGTCTTACTTTAACAGCAAAAGGCCGTTAAATGGTTTTGATCTAGGACTTTATAAAGCTGGATTTATAATGGGTTTGATATAAACTAGTAAACAGCCATTACTCTATGACAATCTATTATCAAGCTTAGAGTTTTAAAACATATTCTGTTGATTCTGTTTTACAGCTTAAAGCTTATTTTATTATACTATAAAACTAAAATTCTAAAGAAATGTTAGTTGCTGTAAAAAGTACAGCCTTAACCTGTACAAAGGATTTTTTTGAAACTGTTATAGACTTAATAGCTTGATATTATTTATGCAAAAGCTATAATACAGCTGAAGGCTTTTCTAAGTTCCTTAAATACTATAGGCCAGCCAGAACACGTCGACAAAACCATTATAAAACCATAATTCATCTTTAGGCTGTAAATCTACATATTAAATTCCAATATCCTGCTTGTGTGTTGCTTGGGAATGAACGGGAAAGGGCGGTGGCCGGTGGCAGCAGTGTTTTTAAAACCTTATTTCTTGTATCTCTGTCAGGCACTCGGGATTGTCTTCGCAGTCGTCTTTCTATCTTGAAATCTTTGTTTGGAAACAATCATGTTTAACATTATTATCAACATTGAAAATGGTTTGCGAAGTAACCGTACCGTAGTGACTATTAACGACGTAATCTTGCTTTTATTTAGTTCGCCTTGATTATGTAGGTATGAGGCATGCAACTAAGATTAATTATCGGAAAACTCAGAATTCCACGAATCGTAGTGAATATCCCGCATTGACTTTTTTAAACTTTCGCGATCAGAACACATTATAAAACATTGAGATTAAGAAGTATCCTAATTTTAATCGTGAAGACGGCTTCAGACTCTCTTCCTCGTGGAATCCAGTGATTGCAAAGTGTACTCGTCATGTGAGATCAACTCAGTATGTGGACACTGTTAGTGTAGTGTGTTGTCCTAGTGTGAACCGGCCCTAATTGACATTTATGAAGATCAAGTGAGGGTAGTTGAATAAACGCTTTCGCTTTGCTGTGGCGGTACCTCCAATACTTCAGTCTTCCCGCGACCACGGCTGGTGCAATCCGGTCGAAACGTCGGGCGAATATTAAAGGTAAAATTCGTGATAAATACCCGTTTGCATAATGTTTTATAATCCCGCATTGAGTGCTAAAACGATATCTGTATCTATTACAGTTTGACATTTCAACGTTTCAGCTAATGAATTGCAGTTCTGAAGAACAAAGAACGTAAGATCTCTAATGAAGCAGGACGCACCTGTATGCGGGTCCCAGTTGATGATGATGCTATCCATGCCGCAGGTGATGACGACCTTGAACAGCGGGTTGTAGAGCACGGTGGCGACGGCGCGGCTGTGCGTGGAGCCGTCCGTGTGCTGCGCGTTCAACTGCTCGTCCAGCACCAGCACCGCCAGCTTGATGCCGGCCAGGATGAGCTCGCGCGTCGCCGGGTTGTACACCGCGGAGATGGGCGTGCGCTCGCCCACTTGCGGCGGGATGTCGATAAACGTCTGACCAGAGCGGATAACAACGGCTAGGTAGTTAAGACGAAGAGAGGGCTTTTTAACGCTGGGAAATTCGTATTGTGATGGACAAATCTGGTGGCGGAGCTTTAATCCAACGCAGCTTAAAATCGTTGAGCATGAATAAGGTACCTACACTCTGATTAGTGTGCAAACAAATGTTCGGTGGCGGAAGAAAAAACGTAACTTCTCACAAAACTAAAAAAAGGAGTACCTAAGTAAAGCGAAACGAAAGATAATAAGCTCTGAACATATCGAAACAAGAATATGAAGTCCGTATCCTAATAAGCACAATAGGTACCTGAATACACTGCTGACCCTGCACATCCCAGACCTTGATGACGCGGTCCCGCGACAGCGAGTAGACGGTCTGCCCGCCGTTCTGCAGCACGATGGCGGTGACCCCGGCGTGGTGGCCGTGGAAGGAGACGCTGGGCTTGGCCGGCACGAAGGGGTTCCACACGCGCACGGAACAGTCGGGCCCGCCCGTCACCAGCACGTGCGCCTCTTCGTCGAATGCGAAGCATTGGATGCCCTGACATTCAGTTATTGCTACGATAATTAAACCAAGACCACACAGATTCTACAGGTAGAACAGAAAAATACACAGATTCTATTGATTTGAGTGAATAAGGCGAAGGAGGGTCAGGATCGTAGAAAGTGGAGGTCCGTACCGTAGTGGTCCCTGCCTGCCCCCATGGGAAAGAGTCGTGATTTTATGTATAGATCATATAGCGCAGAATAAATAATAGTAGGTACAATTGCCTATGGTTCGAAAGAGGCATTGGGTGCAATGTGTCACCTTACCTTCCATACTTACATATGTACGCACACACCATACAATGGCCAAAAATCTTTCAAACATAAATCGAAAGACAAAAACGTAATAAGGAGCCAATGGAACATGAAACAATGAAACTTAAAATAACCTTATCCAGTGTGAACATGTTGTGCGTCTTAGAGCCGGCCAGGTCCGCCATGAGCAGCGCGTCGCTGCAGGTGGCGCACGAGACCACGCAGTGCAGGGACGCGTAGAACGACACCTGCCGCACCCACTCCGTGTGCACGCGAGGGAACTCGGACAAGCGCAGCTCCGGCAGCAGTTTGGGCTAACAACAAACACCTAGTGTAGCTGATGCATCCAAAGATGGCGAAGATAGAAGTGAGTGAAGTTAGGTAAAGTTTAATAACTTTACCTAACTTCACTCACTTCTATCTTGTAAGCTCCACAGTCTACCTAAGCATGAGACAGAGGGAGTATTTGCACAAAACCTAAAAGAGCCCACAATGGGGGCAATTCGGAGTGTCGCAAAAGCTAAGCTAAACTAACTAAAATTATTGCCATCCTTTTTATTTCCATCGCTATGAAAGGGACGGCAACAATTTTAGTTAGCTTATTTTAGCTTTTGCGACACTCAGAATTGCCACTACTAACAACTTATGTAGGTACTGTAGGTACCTACTTAATTCCTAAATGCAGCATTCAAAAGTAGAAAAGAAAACTATCAAATCCTGTTTTTTGCTTTCCTCATTCTAATGAGTCCTGGAATGTTATTTAGATAGGTATTTTTCAAAAATACTCCTACAGCTTTTTAATAACGACTGCCCCTAAACTAATTCCAAAAGAAAGCAGGCAATCACCTTCCTCTGCAGGTCTATGTGCCTCAGCTGGATGAGCGGTCGGTCGGCTCGGTTCTGGAAAGGTCCGCGGCCGACGGGCGAGAAGGCGAGCACGCGCACGTTGCCGCCCACGTCGCCGCAGATCAACAGGCACGGCTCGGTTATATCTTGCGAGAAGTGGTAGTGCATCGTGCAGATCTGACTCAACATTATAACATTTCGGTTACACATACCTAGCGATATGCTGAGTGTGACCTTCCACCTACGTGTCAACGACTTCTCTTCTGTATTTTTACATACGAAAAGGTTCAGGCGCTACGAAGCATGTAGCGCGTAGCAGACCATAATTCATTTTAACAAGGTAGCTAGGTACCTACATATTTTATGGACAGTTCGTTTTATAAAACAAACTGTCCATAAAAATGGTCTGCTACGCGCTACATGCTTCGTAGCGCTTGAACCTTTTCGTAGCACTCGTAGAGCTCGTAGCTCACAGGACGCTACGAAGCTCTACTACACATTTTAGATAATAAGTAAGTACTCAACTTTAGCTAATAAACATGACAAGTACACACATGTAAGACTTCAATAAACATGTTAACTTCTTCGATTCTTTCACGATTGTTCAAACACCAGAGGAATTACAGGGTCCATCAAAGTTATTGCTATATTCTTTGAGGTGAGAAAGTAGCACTATATTTTATCGTAAGGTCACTAAAACTTATCTACAACATAGATTTTTTCGGGAATACCTTCATGTCATGACACAGTTGATGCACTATCGTAAAAATAAATTATGCCAACCCTTCTTTATTGCCTGAGTTTACACGGTTTGATAGCTCTAAAGTGATCCATAATGATGGAAAGGAATGAATATAGTTTGAAGGTAATATAGTGTACCATGTACTCCCAGCTGGTGATGACGATCTTCAGCGTGAAGGTCTTGGCGGTGCAGTCGTAGAAGCGCAGGTCGCGCTCTGTGGAGGACGTCACGATTATGTTCACGTCCGGCATGCACACCATGTCCGTCACCCATGTAGTCCGCACCTTCAAGTGCGCTGAAATGCACAAACATGTCGCGTCACAAATAAGATAACATCATGTTATGTTGTATGTATCTTGAATTAAAACCTTATTCTACTTTTATCTAGAAGTTTTAGATACCTACAAAGAGAGAATTAGTAGGTATACTAAGTAGTCATTGTTAGTGAATACATAAGGTCTAAGTACCTTAATGAAGCTACAAGCTCAACTATACAGGGTGAATTTTTGAGACGGGACAGTAAGGGCAGGTACCTTAAACGTTATAGTTACAGGAAAACGTTTTTAGGAGACTATCCATTAATTTTTAAAATATTCTGAACTGCATTTACAGATTTTGGAAAAAAAGTACAGTCAGCAAGAAAATGGTCATTTTACACAAAAACTTTTTTTGATGCCAATCGATCCTGTTTCTTATAGGGATCAAAAGTCTCTACTAGACCGACTGAGGTTTGAGTACTAGAAAAGTCAGAAATGGCAAAAAACGTTTTCCATACATTTCGGTCATTTTCGGTAAAAGAGCCAAACTTCTGTACTTTTTTTCCAAAATCTGAAAATGCAGTTCATAAAATTTTAAAAATTTATGGATACCTAGTCTCCTAAAAACGTTTTTCTGTAACTAGGAACGTTTAAGGTACCTGCCCTTACTGTCCCGTCTCAAAAATTCACCCTGTATATTTCATGACTCCATACAGGTGATAAGATTATATTTTTGGCATCACTAACGGCTGGATGAGAAAGCAGTCCGCAGCAGTACCATATCGAGCGTCCACCAGTTGATCATGCCGTCGCGGCTCGCTGTTATGTACATGCCTTGCATTGGGTCAGTCGTGCGATCCTAAAAGTGTAATCATTGTTTTGTCATGCTATGCTGTTGTGGGTTAGTTATGTACTTACACTGAAGTTAAAACTGAATAGATAGAAGGAGAAGTAGGTATGACACGATAGCACGATAGTTAGGATGAAATGTTTATTGTATATAGGTAGGTATACTAAGTAGGTAGCGAGACAGTTTTTATACACTAGGAAAGAGCCGTATTTAGCGTAAGGATAAGAGCGTAAGCGTCATGCACTCTGCGTGGGCGCGCTGGACAGACTGTTCGCTCGCGGCCGTCCGGCCGACCGGCCGGTGCCGAGCCACGCGCCAGGAGCGGCGCGGGGTGCGGCGCGGGGCGGGTGAGTTGCGCCGGCGGCGATCGCGTATTCGCTATATACAGCTCTGGACTGTTTGTCCGTTGAACGTAAATTAAACATTATTTTGTTGTGAAACAAATTACTAAAATAAATCTTATGAATAACAATAATGTAAGTAGTGGTAGTTTATACAAAGTTACAATTAGAATAAAATTAAGTAAATTATAATAAATAATGTAGTAGCTCCGCTACACCACCCCCTTCCAGAGCCCGGGCTTACGGGCGATAATAATCTTTAAATTTTACCTGACGCCCTGATCTAGTGCGTCTGACGATGTTGTCTTCGACAATCGGTTTGGTCTGAGATGAATGACGGTTTGGTGGTGTATGTTGGTTGAGTGTTGGTGATTTTTGTGTGAGTGTGCGTGTTGGTGAGTCATGCAGTAGGTAGGCAGGTTTAATTCTGTCAATTGATACCGTGACTTTTTTACCATTTAAAATTATTTTAAAGTATTTATCACCTGTTTGAATGACCTCGTGTGGGCCACTGTAAGCGGGTGTCAAAGAACCAGCAACAGTGTCGTCACGTAAAAATATGTGGGACGATGTAGCTAAATCTTTAAACACAAAAGGAGATCGTTGCGCTCCATGACGTGACGCCTCAGAAGGTTTTAAGTCCTTTACGAACTTGCGAATCCTATCTACATAGTCCGTCATATCGATGGTTTTGTCTTCCAATGGAAAGAAGAAATCTCCCGGAAGGCGTAAAGGCTCTCCGTAGAGAAGTTCTGCGGAAGAAGATTTGAGATCTTCTTTAAATGTGCTGCGGATGCCTAATAAGACGAGAGGAAGAGACTCAACCCAAGTGCTATCTGCGTGGCAGGTTATAGCGGCCTTAAGCTGTCTGTGGAACCTTTCCACCATGCCGTTACATGCAGGGTGGTAAGCTGTTGTCCGTCTATGTACGAAACCAGCTATCTGTGACAAGGTTTTGAATAAGGCAGACTCGAACTGCCGTCCTCTATCTGTAACAATCTTGACTGGACAACCAAATCGAGATATCCAGCCACTAAGTAATGCTTTTGCAACTGTTTCGGCCGTTATATCCTGTATGGGTATTGCCTCAGGCCAACGTGTAAAACGGTCGATGGCTGTGAGACAATAACGGAAACCTTGCGATATAGGCATAGGGCCGATTAGGTCGATGTGTATATCTCTAAATCTGCCGACGGGTAAATTGTAAGAGCTTAGCGGCGAATGAACGTGTCTGTTTACCTTTGACCGTTGACATGCCATGCAGCTGCGTACCCATTCACGACAGTCTCTACGAACTCCAGGCCATATGTAGCGGTCGCTGACAAGCTTAATTGTTGCTCTAGCACCTGGATGACTAAGAGAGTGTAGGTTTTCAAAAACAAGTCGCCGGATGTCTTTCGTAACATACGGTCTCAGCGACGTACCGTTCATGTCACAGTAAAGATCGTATTGTGAACCGGGCAACTTTACCTTGGTGAGCTGTAAGGCGGTATTACCAGCGAGTAGTGTTTGCAATTCAGGGTCGGATAATTGTGCGATTGCTAACTTGTCCGGGTCGACGGGTTGACTAACTTCTTCCACTCGGGATAGTGTATCAGCAACCACGTTATCCTTGCCTGAAATGTGCCTGATGTCTGTGGAAAACTGTGCAATCAGATCTAAATGACGAAATTGCCTAGGAGAACAGTTATCTTTTCTAGAGTGAAAACCGAAGATCAGGGGTTTATGGTCCGTGTATATTATGAAATCACGAGCTTCGACCATGTGTTTGAAGTGTTTTATAGCTTCATAGATGGCCAACAGCTCGCGATCATACGGCGAGTACTTTACCTGAGTAGGACTGAGTTTTCTAGAAAAGAATGCCAAAGGTTGCCATTCCTTACCTTTCATCTGCTGAAGGACGGCTCCAATTGCCGTATCCGAAGCGTCTGTCACCAGGGCTAGCTGTGCGTTACAATCAGGGTGTGCGAGCAGAGCAGCATCGCACAAACCTTTTTTGCATGCTTCAAAGGCTTCCAGCTCCCTAACACCTAAGGTAACCGGGTGTGAGCCTTTTACCGAACCTGTTAAAAGAGCATTTAGTGGGGCTTGGTGTTGAGCTGCCTTTGGTATGAACCTACGGTAGAAATTTATCATACCAAGGAACCTACGTAATTCCTTGACGGTTTTGGGAACGCTAAAATTATGAATTGCCTCCACCTTGGATGGCAATGGCATTGTACCTTCTGCTGAAATTTTGTATCCTAAAAATACGACCTCAGATACACCAAACGTACATTTACTAGCGTTTATGATCATGCCATACTCTTGTAACCTATTGAAAACTTGGCGAAGATGGTCTTCATGGCTTTTTTGATCAGCTGAAAAAATCAAGATGTCGTCCAGGTATGCATAAACAAAATCTAGGCCTCGAAGCATCTCGTCTACGAAGCGTTGGAAGGTTTGGCCCGCATTGCGAAGGCCAAAACTTGTGAATGGAAATTCATACAAACCGAATGGCGTGGAGATTGCGGTCTTCGGGACGTCATCTGGGTTCACTGGAATCTGGTTGTATGCTTTAGTTAAGTCTAAAGTGGAAAAAATTGAACAATTAGCTAAATTGTGGGCAAAATCTTGTATGTGACGAATCGGATATTTATCAGGTATGGTACGTGCGTTTAATCGACGGTAGTCGCCGCAAGGACGCCAGCCGTCTTTCTTGGGCGCTAGGTGTAAAGGAGACGCCCAAGGTGATTCAGATGGTCTACAAGTACCTATTTGTAACATAGCTTCAAACTCTGCCTTTGCAATTTTTAACCTATCTGGTGCCAGCCGACGCGGTGTGCAAGATTCGGGAGGCCCAGGTGTTGTGCGAATAAAGTGTAGTGTGTTGTGTTTTGTTGTACTGTGAAAACCGTGCGGGCGAGTGATGTCGGGGTATTGAGCTAGTATAGCGTGATAAACCGTTTCGCCAGACATCATAACCTTAACCGAAGAAACATCGTCAGAATTTTTTGCAAGTGAAGCCGGGGTAGCGAGTGTAGTGAAGCCATCGATCAAGCGTTGATTACGTATATCTACAATGAGGTTAAAGTGGGACAGAAAATCAACACCTATTATTGGTTTAGTTACATCTGCTACAATAAACTTCCAAGCAAAGTCACGCCGTAAACCTATGTTTAAAATTATGTTAGCATAACCGTAAGTGTTTATGATTGAACCATTAGCTGCACATAAATCGAACTCAGTTTTTACACGACGTTCCCTTACTAATGTCCGGGGAAATACGCAAAGATCACTGCCTGTATCTACTAAGAACTGCACTTTGGTACGATTGTCTGTAACAAATAAGCGGCCGGACGTAGGACAGGCGTTAGCCGCCATTACGGACTGTCCTAGGCTTTTCCCGCGTAGTCGCAGGGCTTCGAGCATCTGTCCGCCTCGTTACCGTACTTCATATGGTACCAGCATACCGGGAACTTCCTGTAGTTTGACTGCGATCTCGTTGTCCGCGAATGTCCGCGACTTTGGCTATGGTTTCCGTCAGCGCCGCGATGCGAATTGTACTTAGTCCTTGGGCGGGACATTCTATCTAGCTGGGTAGTCAGAGTATGTACTTGCCGGGTCAGTTCAGCAATCTGGTTCGCCATTGAAGTGTCCGCTGAAGAAGTAGCTGCCACCTGAGGACTAGAGGGGACAATGTCCTGTAGACGATCCGCCAGATCCGCGATTTCTTCGAGCGTAGCTCGCGACTGCGATGCTACGATCGTTTGCGTGCTGCTTGGCAGTCTCGATGTCCAGATGGTTTTCACGAACTCTTCAGGAACGCCTGGCCCCGCTAGGTGTCTGAGATGCCGCAAGAACTGAGACGGTTTTCTGTCTCCGAGTTCTTCGTGGGTTAGGAGTTGTTTGACCTTCTTTTCCCGCGATGCCGACAATCGTTTCACGAGCTCAGTTTTCAGCTTTTCGTACTTATCATTAGCAGGTGGTGCGGTGATGATGTCCTCCACCTCGGCTGCGTAGATGGGGTCAAGTTGGCCCATAGCGTAGTGAAATTTCGTTGAGTCCGCGGAGATGTTTGCCAACGCGAACTGGCCTTCCAGCTGAGCAAACCATAACGCCGGTTTTTCGGGGTAAAATGGTGGCACGCGTACGCCAACGCGATGAATGTCGAAGGGTAAAGGACCATTTGCACCGCCAGCGCCATCTTGTTCATCCTTGCGCTCGGTCATGATGATGTGTTCCAACGGGGTCACCAATGTGGGTTAGTTATGTACTTACACTGAAGTTAAAACTGAATAGATAGAAGGAGAAGTAGGTATGACACGATAGCACGATAGTTAGGATGAAATGTTTATTGTATATAGGTAGGTATACTAAGTAGGTAGCGAGACAGTTTTTATACACTAGGAAAGAGCCGTATTTAGCGTAAGGATAAGAGCGTAAGCGTCATGCACTCTGCGTGGGCGCGCTGGACAGACTGTTCGCTCGCGGCCGTCCGGCCGACCGGCCGGTGCCGAGCCACGCGCCAGGAGCGGCGCGGGGTGCGGCGCGGGGCGGGTGAGTTGCGCCGGCGGCGATCGCGTATTCGCTATATACAGCTCTGGACTGTTTGTCCGTTGAACGTAAATTAAACATTATTTTGTTGTGAAACAAATTACTAAAATAAATCTTATGAATAACAATAATGTAAGTAGTTATGTTATCCCCTCACCCCTCTGCTTTAGATTAGTCTAGAATAACGTTTGTGCTGCATCTTCAATGCATTTCTTAGTATTTGAACTGTACTTAAATTCGCTGATACAGCCGTCTCAATATCGCTCGGCTGCATCCGCTCATGCTTTTATATTCATTATTAAATCACCTCCGAATCGGGATGGACATAATCACGTAGTTTTATTTAATTAAGTTTAATTCTAAAATATAGTTTTTTAAAAACCCGTTCTTACGTTCCGAAATCAAAAGTGGCGCAGCCGGCGCGGATTTTCTTGAAAATCACGGGTTTTCGCGATTTTCCGACGTCCAAATCCGTCTGGAAATTTTGTCAGAATTCCATGTAGAGTAAATCCGTCGAACCAAATAAATTATCTTTTGAAACGGGTAAAGAAAAGCAGTATGGGAGTAGCGGTCGGTTGGTGAGTAAAACTTTTCGCCATTCCTTTCCCTCATCCTCCTAAATTCTGTGATCTTTAAATTGTATTGTAACCACGTATTAATTTTGTTATACCTGAGATAGGAACTCTCTCATTATAACTGATCTGGTGAGCTTGTTATGAAATTCTATCAAGTTGAACAGTGTTCTAAAAATAGAACGTAACATAGAGTTAAGAAAAAATAGATGTGTCAATTTAAAAATCAATTTTAATAATGTTTTCAAATAGAAATACATAAAGTGTGTTTTAATAGATTATACTATAGATCTGAAAATCGATCGTAATATAATTTAATTATTTTATTAAAAATAAAATTAAAATCTTTTAAAGTAATAATTATTACTGATCTACAAATCGATCGTAATTTAATTTAGTTACTTGATTTAAATAAAAATATTTTAAAAAAAATTATTGATCTCAAATTGATCGTAATTTAACTAAGATATTTGATTTTAAAAAATAATTTACATTGTGTGTCAAACTCTACCATTGCTTTTTATTTTATTTTACTGTGTGATTTTTGTGTATTTTATTTCTATTGTGTTATTTTGTGTGTGTTTATTTTGTGTAACTGTGTAAAAGTGTTAAAAGTGAGTTGCCTCCTCTGATCATTTTATAACTTCGCGATGTCACCGCCACTAGTTCGACTTATTCCGAAAGAAGTGACTCAATTAATCCCACTTTTTAAGGGTAATAAAAGAGAATTAAATTTATATTTGCGAAAATGTCAATATGTGATTGATCGGTATGGTCATCCGGACAATGAAGAACAGAACCTTTATATCTATAACGTTTTAACGAGTAGACTCATAGAGGATGCAGCGGCGCTCTTATCAGAACGAGAAGACATTGTAACTTGGTCCGCCTTGAAAGAATTGTTAATTCAGCATTTTGGAGACCCGCGTAGTGAAGCGTGTATTAACATCGAGTTAGAATCATTGAAAATCAAATCAGGTGAAAGTTATCTAGATTTTTGCAATCGAATCCAAAGTGTTAGATCATTATTAATGTCAAAAGTGAACACGATTGAGGACAGTGATTTAAAGCGTGCGAAATTAATTATTTATGACAATACGGCTTTAAATGTGTTTTTGTATAATCTTCCAGAGAATATGGTTCGGGTAGTGAGATTAAAAACACCCTCGACTTTAGAAGCAGCTTTGAGCATCGTGCTCGAGGAAGTCAACTTCTTAGAGCAGTACAATATGAGAAATCGTATACACGGTAGTAGTCAGATTACAGGTGCAGGTTCAAGGCCACTGATAACTCAGCCAACTGGGTTCAAGCCTGTATTGCAAGGTACTTACAATGCCTCGCCTAAATTTAATTTTGGCTTACCTCAAAACTCGCATCTTAAGACGCAAGGTCAACCACAAAACTATGGTACATTCCGCCCACCAACATTCGGATATAAACCTCAATTTGGCTTCCAGCCACAACAACAATTTGGTTATAGACCACCTCAACAATTTGGTTATAGACCACCTCAACAATTCGGGTATAGACCACCTCAACCGTTTGGTTACAAACCAGCACAACCATTTGGTTACAAACCCACTCAAACGTTTGGTTACAAACCACCTCAACCATTTAATAGGCAGGAGACTAGACCAACTCAAGTTCAGCCCCCTCGCTTACAAAGTAGTGACGTCTCAATGAGAACAATAGACCCTAAGGCAACGCAACAAGGTTTTAAATTGAACGAACTGACCATGAACGATTATTATGATCCTTACTATGACGAAAGTTATAACTATAACAACGAAGATTATAATGACAACTATGACGCCTACATGAACTACTGTAATAACGAATATTACGATATGTCTGATGACAGTGACGAACAAAATAAAATAACTGAACAGACCAACCTAAAAATTCAACTAGATAAATCCGAATTCATACGTAAAGAAGTCCTTTACTTAGGACATACGATAACTAAAAACGGACTAAAACCTAACAACGATAAAATTGGCAAAAATTACTCAACCCTTGACAGCTTGTTTAAAGAAACGAAACGGAATAGTAATTACTCAAAATTACATTGATGCATTTAATAAATGCAAAGAACTCTTGACTCATGCCCCTTTATTGCAATACCCCGACTATGACAAACCTTTTGTACTAACGACTGACGCGTCGAATGTAGCGGTAGGTGCAGTATTATCCCAGGGACAGATTGGTAGTGACAAACCTGTGGCATACGCTAGTCGTACATTAAGTGATACTGAAGCTCGTTATAGCACTATTGAACGTGAATTGCTCGCTATTATCTGGGCAGTAAAACATTTCAGACCTTACTTGTACGGTCGAAAGTTTCTCATATACACAGACCATCGTCCATTAATATGGCTTCAAAACCTCAAAGATCCGAGTAGTACCTAAACTCACTCGATGGAGGTTACGTTTACAAGATTACGACTATCAAATGATACATAAAGATGGCAAACAGAATACTAACGCTGATGCCTTGTCTAGGATAAAAATTAATGCTTTAGATTCTGATGACGAAAATCAATCGATGGCAGTAAATTTGGATGAAAAAGAACAAAAACTTAAGAAACATCTTGATGACTTAGTAGAAAATATAGAAAAGTTAACAGCGGAAAGAAAGGTGAATAGGAATGATTCATCTACGATAACTGTATCAGATTCAAGTAGGACAGCAACAGCAAGCCCTATTGCGATTTCCGACACATTATCAAGACATAGCCTTGACAATGACGATTTCCCAATGAGATCAGAAACCACTAAATCAGGAACAATTCATTCTGCTGTAGAATTAGAATCAACAGGAATACCAATTTTACATGAGGCAGTAGACACAAAGCCTAACCAAATATTAGTATACTCATGGTTTAAAAATGAAATTCAAGTCAAAAATCTCTCGCGAGAAAAACAAAAAGTATTAGAAGTTTTCCTACCAGAAGACAACCCAGAATTAGTAAAAGAATTTTTGAAACGATACATTAAACCCAAATTAAAGTATTTTATCTACTTTGAAAAAAGTTCTCATCGTAGATTATTCGGAAATATAATAATTCAGCTATTTAAGAAAGGTATGATTAATTTTTATGAATGCACAGAACGAGTTATTACCATTGAAAATGAAGATGAACAAAGAGCAGTGATAGTTAAACATCATGAAGGAAAGACCTGCCACCGTGGTATAAAGGAAACATTAGTTAGAATTCGTAGAAATTACTATTGGGATAGAATGCAAGAAACAGTAACAGCAGTTATAAATGCTTGTGAAGCATGCCAGAAAATGAAATACGATAGGAAGCCTATCAAACCTATCTTACAGCTAACTCAAACTCAAGATTCTCCTTTTCAAGAAATTTTCATAGATCTATTTAGTATTGAAGGAAAATCTTACCTAACTCTTATTGATGCCTTCAGCAAATTAGGACAGGCCATAGAAATTCAAAACAAATCAACCCCTGAGGTTATTCGAGCTCTAATGAAATATTTCTCATTCTACGGAATACCTAAAAAGATTAGTTCAGATCCTGGTACTGAGTTCAATAACGAATTAATGAAAGAATTTTTAAGTTTACATAAAATTGAACTTCATATTGGAACGCCTAATAATCCTAATTCAATGGGATTAATAGAACGATTTCATTCAACAATAATTGAAATTTACAGATTAGCTAAATATGAAAAAAGGTGTACTGACGCAGCATCCACGATGACGTATTCAGTCATGGCGTATAATCACGCTATTCATTCTGTTACAGAACTCACTCCATTCGAAGTTGTGTTTGGACATACAGACACTAGCAGCCCTTATGGCATAGAATTAGAAAAACGTTATTTTCAGAAATTGGTTAAAGATCATGCTAAGCGCACAAAGAATTTGTATGAAAAGTTAGCAGATAAGATGGTAGCAATGAAAGAAAAGAATAGGGAAAAGAAAGGTGGTGAACATGACTTACAATTTCCCATAGGAGAAACAGTTTTTGCAAAAGACGTTAATAAGCGTAAAAGCAAGGATAAGCCGCGTTACGTAAAAGCGAAAGTAGTAGAAGAAGTAGAAAGAAATGTATTACCTATACAAGTAGGAGAAAGGAAAACTAAGGCTCCTATTAAAAACATCAAACGCCCTCCGCAGGTGCAGCCTACTACTAGTAGTGATGCCGTCGCTGGCCCTTCATCTACAAACACTTGAAGGAAATCCAGGATTGCTTCCGATTAAAGAAGGACAAGCTTATATTCAAACTGGTCATTGGACTATTCTTAAGGTTATTAATTTGGAAAGGATTTATAATGACTTCAATTACGTATCTGCAAACTATGAACAACTGGTTAAATTAGTAGACTGGAATACATCATATTCTCATGAATTTAAGAGTGTTAAATTACATACTGAATTTATTCGCGATATAACTAAAGAAAAATACCAACAACTGGTACCACTAAAGCGCTTTAAAAGAGGTCTCATCAATCCTTTGGGTTCTCTTATAAAAATTGTAACAGGAAATCTTGATCATGAAGATGCGATTAGATTTGATAAACTTACTTCAAAATTAAGTCATGATGAAATTATAATATCTAAGAAACTAACCCTGGTCTCTCAGATGTTTGATAGCTTTATAAATGTAACTGGAACTATTAATCAGAATACTTTGAAATTAGATAGCCGCCTAAGTAGAGCTGAAACTATGTTAAGAAATTTAGCTGCTAAAGAAAACAATTGGATTTTCTTTACATATATTTTAGAACTATTTAACGTTTTTACAAGTAGTTTCCGTACTATATTTATCAGACTTAGTGAAATTGAAACAGCTCTAGCATTAAGTAAAGTTTCTATATTACATCAATCTATCGTGAATTCCACCGAACTTTTATATCATTTGAAATTAATCTCAAACTCTGAAACTTTAGTTTATTCACCTACTGAAGAAAACTTGTTAAAATTAGAAGAAACTATTTGTGTAAAATCCTATATTAAGAAAAACCAGATCACATTTATAATGGAAATTCCGATAACAGATAATGTTACTTATAATTATTACAAATTGTATTCCTTACCAATTTTCCATCAATCCGAAAATAAAACCCTAGCCATTTTTCCTAAATATCCTTACCTTCTGGCGAAAGGAATGAAATACTTACCGATTGCGAAACCGTGCCGCCCGTTATCAACTGGCGACCATTTTCTGTGTAACGCAGACAACCAAGCTTTGTACCATGAGCTTACCTGTATAGAGCAGCTCATGAGATTCGACGACGACCATACTCAATGTACGCAGCATCAGGTCCAGATTGAAGAGGTCAAGGTCCAACAGATCAACTCAGATAGTTGGATTCTGTATAGCAGGCTGAAGACGACGCTTACCAAGCATTGTAATAATGACATCAGTAAGCTTCCAGTATTCGGTACTTACCTCATTACAATCAACGAACGGTGTGATTTGGAGATAAACGGAATTCGCATAAGCCACCGTATCAGCATAGAAACGGACGAAGCGCAGCCAATTCCCCTCGTCACCTTACCACAGCTACGTGTTAACGCGAGTCTATCCAGTGCACCCGCACTCAATATGAATGGCGTTAATTTAGATGAAGTGAAATACATGGCGTACTCTCTAAAGCATAGTTCAGTGATTGAAAGTGTTTTAAATCAGAGAAATGAATCTAACTTCAGTGAAAATTTAGGATACGTGACCTTAGGCTTAGTAATCTTAAGTTTTCTTGTGTTTTTATTTTATGTGTTTCGACTCAAATTGTTGAATAGCATTCCGTGTTTGCAAAATTATCGGAACCAATCTCAAATCGATCGTACCGATAATTTTCCTCTTAGGGATGGAGGAGTTATGTTATCCCCTCACCCCTCTGCTTTAGATTAGTCTAGAATAACGTTTGTGCTGCATCTTCAATGCATTTCTTAGTATTTGAACTGTACTTAAATTCGCTGATACAGCCGTCTCAATATCGCTCGGCTGCATCCGCTCATGCTTTTATATTCATTATTAAATCACCTCCGAATCGGGATGGACATAATCACGTAGTTTTATTTAATTAAGTTTAATTCTAAAATATAGTTTTTTAAAAACCCGTTCTTACGTTCCGAAATCAAAAGTAAGTAGTGGTAGTTTATACAAAGTTACAATTAGAATAAAATTAAGTAAATTATAATAAATAATGTAGTAGCTCCGCTACACTGTCATGCTAAATTTATTGATGTTGAGGTCCTTAGAAGCTTAAAGCTACTAAGAGTAAGAAGTAAGGAGTTAAGCTTGCAGAAGAACATATAATAATTTGAAGTACCTAACCTTCGAGACGTCTGGACAAAAGCATATCCTCGAGATGGGATGGCGGTGCTGCGAGCGCATGACGGTGGGCAGGCCCATGATGGGCGCCTGTAGCGCCTCGCGCTGGTTCTCCGCGTCGGCGCCGAAGTAACCCAGCAGCAAGTGCGACACCAGCTCGTCCCACTCGATCTCACCGTTGCGATTCGTATTTATCTACAAAAGTGTTGTCATCGTACCTACTAATTTTATCAATTCAGTCACTGTAAATCTTCGAAAGTACCTACTCCCTTAGATAATGGTTTACCTACTTTCATAAATAGAATCTTAAACTCGTCGTCATCATATTCGACGTTCAGCAGCGTCCGCAAAAGATTCCTAAATTCGTTAGGCAGCAGCTTGTTCCTGTAAGCTTCTTCGAAAGCTTCTTTGATCTTTACCATGTCAGCCATGGAGCATCTCTCGTGAAGAGGAGCATTCCGCCAGCGCATGCGGACGGCTGGTGCGGTGCTGCCTTCGGATTTCGAAGAAAGAGTCATCAGAGACTTTATATCACTGCCGTCGTTCGCCATGTTTCCGATTGTTTCAATGATTTATATCTCGTCAGAGTAAATACCTATGTTCTGTGAATGTGATTTATATTTACGAAACGGTAAAAATTGGTTTAAAATTCGCGCATTGGCATGTGTCAAAATGATAAACCGGAAGTCAAAGAGAATATAACCACAACGTCCCAGAAGTGTTGCCGTGTCAATTAAAATTACTGTCAAAGTCAATCATAAAACGTTTGTCAATATCAATCAAGTCAGTCCTACATATCCTAACCTAAAAATTAATGTTTACTTACATTACATTACACTTTGCTTGCATTGCATCACAAAAATTTGAGCTGACCTAAATTTAGTTAATTAAATTAATTTCGTAAGCGAGATGTTCCTAACGCTGAGGCTGTTAGCGAACAGACACCCCTCTTTCATAGCGCGGACAGTGTTCGTGAGAAACAATGATGTCGACGATGCCTGCAGACTGGTCAATAGGATCCTCGGCAAAGAAGGCATTCTACAGCAGTATAGACTCACCAGATATTACGAGAAGCCTTTCCAGGTACCTACCACATTAAATCTATGGTTATAAAATTAATTATAACATTTAAAACCATATTTATGGTGGCATTTATAGCGCCTTCATGCTTCGGGAGGCATATTCCATCCATAGTTAGTCCTGGGCTCCCGGCTAATAATCAGTATTTTAGTTAGGTAGGATCTCTACTTCAAGTTGATTATTTAATTTAACCTAGTTGACCACTAAATATTTTTTTGTTTACAGACTAGACGTCGCGTAAATCATGAAAAATGCAAAGCCATCTACAATGAAGACATGGAGAGGAAAATCCAGTTTGTTCTGAGGAAAAATAGACATGAACCTTTTCCTGGATGCCACTGAACCTTTAATTTTATTTTTATTTGTTTAGGTAAATTGTAGCTTGTAAATAAACAATAATATATAAATAATACTTTATTCCTATTATATAGAATAGTTTATAGCAAAATATGTACAAGTAATACATGGTCAGTATTGTCGCAAGATAAGTATATCAAAATATGAGGTAGAGACCACCCTTCCTCTACGGAACTCAATAACACTTATCTCAGGGAGTTCTAACACTTTGGCATACATAGGTAAGTCACACTTATAAATAAAGTTTGATTACAGCTAAACTAAAAATATGTGAATATTTTTTTGGTGTTTACAAAACAATTAATCACAAAAGCAACTATCAGAACTATTCAATGTGTTTTGTTCTGATGGAATACTTATTGAATTGCAATCAATAAGATCCTTAGATAAATAACATCAATAGATGTATTATTCAATTCTCATTTGCACTGAATGCAGCCTCATATTCCAAGTACCAATAAAGTAATAAGTGAAAATGACCAGATACATGAGGTGGAAGGTCCATGTAGGACCATGGGTTCGTCACGTGTAGGCCATGCATATGTCTCGTCGGCGCACGTAGTAGTGGTAGCGGTAGCAGCGCCGACACGTCTTGATGCCGCAGCGGTAGGACAGCCCCCCCTGCGGTTTGCCTTTGCAGTATTTGAGGCCACATGGATACCAATTTACACATACCTGGGGAATTCAGTTTTAGCTTTACTTTTTGTCTATTATCACACTATCACACTAATATTATAAAGGAAAGTTTGTGTGTAAGTGTGTTTGTTACTCTTTCAAGCTCAAAAAGCTGGACGGATTTGAATGCAATTTGGTACCAGAATTGCATAAACCCTAGATTAAAGAATAGGCTACTTTTGATCCTGGTACGGGAGAACCGTAACACCGCGGGGCGCAGCTATATAGCTATATAGCGGATATTTTTTTATTATCTTTACAAATACCTCTGTGTGGCATATACACTCCCTAGCTGGGTCAACTTCAGCAACACAAGCTCCCACAACAGGTTTGCCATCAGGTGAGTCTGATGCCAGTGCATGTGGTGGAAATGGAGTCACAGCAGATGTGTAAGATGATTGGTCTATTCCTGTTTTGGAGATAAAAGTAAAGTTAGTTACTATTTAAAGCAACTTGTAACTGGAATAACTAGGCAAAGGAACGAGCAAAAATCTCTTTTAGACCTTGTCTTATGTAATGAGGAGAATCTATGTACTATGCTTGAACATCTTCCAAATATTGGAAAAAGTGATCATCAAGTACTTCTTGCCACTCTACAATTACCTGCACAAGATAAGCATCATAAATCGAACCCAATCCTAAGACATAACTTTCTTAATGCGGACTACAATGTAGTGAAACAAGACTTTGAAAACTCTGAATTTGAAATAACCGACTCAACTCCAATCCAAACAGCATGGAACTCCTTCAAATCATTAACGCATGTTATTATAAAATCTCATATTCCACTTCAAAGAAAAAAAGGAACGCATAGACAAAATAAACCATGGATAGGACCATATATTCTCAAACTATCACATGAAAAAGCTCAGGCTTGGAAATCATACCAACTTGTAACAACTGAGAGCAACTATAAAAAGTACCGTAAAGCTAATAATAGACTGACGTCTGAAGTACGAAAAGCTAGAATAAAGTTTGAAACTAGGATTGTTTATAGCGGACCCAAGTCCTTCTATGGTTACATCCGCCAACAGTTGGCATCCAAGGTATCAGTGCCGCCTTCGCTACTAGATGATCAAACTGGTATAGTGATGAGAGACCATAAAAGCGTTGCCGAATTATTCGCGAAACAATTTGACAAGTCATATGTCAGGGAACCGCTTCATTTACCAATCCCACAAATTAAAGCACCTAGGGTTGTGGAATCTTTAGACAATGTAGAATTCTCACCAGACTCAGTCCGAAAAGCCATTATGACATTGAAAGAAGATACTGCTATGGGCCCTGACGAAATTCCTGCTATCCTGCTAAAAAGATGCAGTGAAGTTATATGTGTAAGGTTGGCGTCCATTATGACCACCTCATTTGACCAAGGAGAGCTCCCTCACGACTGGAAAGAAGCTATTGTAACACCTATCTATAAAAAAGGAAATAAAAGAGTCGCAGCCAACTACCGCCCTATAAGTTTAACATGTCTTATCTGCAAAACTATGGAGAAGATAATTGCCACAGAAATCAGGAGCTTTCTATTCAGGGAAAAAGTGCTATCTGATAGACAGCACGGCTTCATACCAGGTCGCTCAACAGTCACAAACCTACTTTGCTGCTTGGACATGTGGACACAAGCTTGGGACAAACATCTACCGACAGACATTATATACCTTGACTATGAAAAAGCCTTTGACAGAGTCCCAATAAAGAGGCTGGTCTCCAAACTGGAACACTTTGGTATCCGAGGTAGGCTTCTAAAATGGATAGAGGTATTCCTGTCAGGAAGAACCTTTAAAGTCCGGGTTGGTGAAGCTCAGTCACAGCCTCATAAAGTAAGCAGCGGAGTGCCACAAGGATCTGTTCTTGGACCGATCCTGTTTGGAATCTTTCTGATAGACTTGGACCAGCACATTGAATCTCAGCAATCTCTTTTTGCTGATGATACTAAAATCATGGGAAATCCACTCATCGCTCAAAACATAATTCAGAAAGACCTAGACAGAATACACCAGTGGACTCAAGACTGGCTTATCACCCTGAATGAAAAGAAGTGCACTGTGCTGCATATTGGGAGCAAAAACCCCAAATGCAATTATTTCATCAATGGAAATTCCCTTGAAAAGGTGGATAGACAAAGAGATCTTGGAGTCATAGTCACAACTAATCTAAAATGGGATGTACACATTGTTGAGATTGTGAAGAGAGCAAATTCTATAATGTACATTATAAGGAAGGCTTTTGCATACATCAACAGGGAATTGTTTTTGAAGCTGTATAAGACATATCTTAGACCATTGTTGGAGTATGCATTCCAGGTTTGGAGCCCATATTTCAAAAAGGACATTCACCTTATTGAACGAGTACAACGAAGAGCTACGAAAATGGTACCTAGTCTTAAAGAACTTGCATATGAGGAACGACTTCAGGAACTTGGACTAACTACCCTTCAATCTCGTAGAGAGCGTGGAGATCTAATAGAGACCTATAAGATCCTAAACAACCATTATAGTGTTCCGGATTTGTCACGGACACTATATACCATGAACAACAATGCAAGACTGAGAGGACACTCACTGAAGCTACAACGCGGGCCAAGTACCAGCAAACCCAGAGAGCACATATTGTCTAATCGCGTCGTACACACTTGGAATCGTTTACCAGACTCAGTGATCAGTGCCCCCTCAGTGAACTCTTTTAAAAATAGACTGGACAAATATTTAAAGCGCACTGACTAATAAGATATACACGCATCAGCTCTAAGAGCTGCCTGTGTATTATAAATAATAATAATAATAATAATAATAATAATATTTGACAAAGCTGAAGTGTATAAAAAATAAAAATATGCCAAGATGATCAAAGGGGGCAAAAACAACATGCTTTTAAAACAGCATCTAAGCTACATAAATCACCTGGCCTAGGAGCCCATCTGGCCAGGTCAGCGGTGCGCAGGTAGACACGGTCCCGGGCGGCGGCGCAATGGCGCGCGGAAGCGGCCGACAATAGGCGGGCAGCTCGTCCCGCCCACGCTGTGGCGGTCGTCTGTCGCCAGCCCTTATCCTCCTCTGCCACACGCACAGTGCCAGGATTTTTCTAATAAAACACGAATAAAAATAGACAACAATTTTCACCTTACTCTACACTACACAATCTGACCTGCAAAATCTTTCTGTGTCTCAAAAGAGGAAAAATTATGTATGCAGTGTACTTACTGTCTCAAAGACAGACTAGATACCTAGTAGAAATTAAAGTTAAACAGCTTTTTAAGAAATTAAAAACTCTTGGTCACTAACTTATATTCAATGAACAGAAGCAGTAACAGCATGTGAATTTATAATGTTTAAGGATGGCATTTATAGAGACTACACTACATAATTTATGTTTTACCTGTCTCAGTTTTGCCATAGCATCAGGAGCAATGAAGTCAGCCTGCGCCGCATGAGTCAGAAAGCAAAGTGTTTGGTAGCCAGTTTGTCCCAGTTCCTCTTCTCCTGGTATTATTACTTTCACAGCTTCCACTTCCTGGAACAGTACAGAGTCAAATGTGGATTAGTAAGGATTAGGGAATTTTACCGCAGGATTGATAGAATCTTAAATTACAACAAAAGGATAAATCATACATTTGTAAAGTCTACAAGTTGTGATACATAAACTCCATCAAGGCGCATGAAGTCTAAGGTGACCGTATCCTCAGAGACGTTCGCTGTTATGTTCTCTTGCATAACATCGCCACCCTGTAACATAAAAAACCTTATATATAATGTTACAGAAATAAATAACAGTTAAGTTCACCAAAGTTTACCCTTTACCTGGTTTTTTACATTTATCAGCAACTGTAAGTTAGACGGCCGTACGAGCATATATATTAGTATTACTTTAAAAATTGTTGTACCCATGTTCTATACTCATTTTCCAAAGACCATGTAAATGTAATTCATTCACAACACGAATTCGTTCGACAAAATTTATAAAATTATAGAAAACAGAAACAGTAGTTGTAGTTGTTGACACTGTGAGAATACAATGACAATGTAATTTTTTTGACAGTGGCATGTCTGTTGATATTTTGCAGAAAAAGTTTCAAACCAATATTTTCTGTAAAATATTTACTAAAAAAAAAAAATAACTGAGAAGTTCTCAAAAATATATGAAATACGAACTGAGTAGAGGTAGAACTTTAAAATACGTAGTATAACTTGAAATTAATTTACCATAATAATTTGCACAAACTTTGTAAACTTGTGTTTGCTATTTATATTTTTCCATTTCTTTCGACGCAGAAATTTGCAGTTAATTAATGCAGAGATACAATACAAAACACCTTGAAGGACATTTCATTTTGTAAAGAACTTGCAACAAATGAATGAGTTATTTCATCGATTTAATATGATGATGTGATATATTTTCATTACAGAACTTATGTTACTAAGAATATTTGGATGAGTATAAATACTGATTTTACAAACTCATTTGATGGGCATTACATTCAATTACATTACATTTGATTTATTTTTTGAGGTCATCACCACCGATTTCTCCCGATGCGCTACGAACAAAACACGAACGTGATCCGAAACGGAAAGGGCGATGTTGCATCTAGTAGCCAGTCTGGCGAATGTACCTGTCAAAAAGACGATATATGAAACGCCCCGGAGTTTTAATGGCTGCTACAACCACAGAACATATATACTCTGACGAGGCTACAACCCGTTCGAATAACGAAGAGCACTGACAACTCTGTAGAGCTATACTAAAATAGGACACTCCGACATAGACGGATTTTAGTAAGAATGAACGAACGAGCGTAAGAACGAAGAAGAAGAAGAAGTACACCATCATCCATCATTAGTCTGTGGCTACATCAAGGAAGATGTCTTTTCTCTATGGGCTACATTCTACATTCTCTTTGGTCTGTCCACTGTCTGTGGTGTCATGTCAATTCACGAAGTCTTTCGAATTTTAGTTTGTTGACAATTTGACAATTATTTATTTGTTACAGAAAATTTAATCTAAGGCGTGAAATCATAAATAAAGATACGTGTAAAACATTGTTATTCAATAGTTTTCTGTAGTGTAATAGTGTGTTTAAGTAATATGAGTAAAATCAATGTGAAATTTGCAATATGAAAACATGCCGCAAAGGAGTGCAAAAACGCATTTTTATGGTTCAATTTCCTCTATATATAGATCGGTAAGCAATTTTATGCCATTTATTTCCAAAATTTGGTAAAATAATGATACAATTCGTTAAAGTTTTTGCAAGAAAATTTTCTCATACCGTATGTAGGTAAACAATAGTGCTTGACTATCAACCTAGATTTATCGATATCGATAGTTTGTTTTACGAAACTGGAATGATTAATTTGTTTGTTTGCTATGTTTATAAAGTTTTATTTTGTTTGGATTACCATAATTTATAAATGTAACTTAGACATTATTTTATACCTATTAGGTTTTTAATTGAATCATCTACATTTTTAGGAGTAGGTAAACATGGATGTCACTACTTGGATGGGTGATCGCAAGTGGCACTATTACCATTATGTTTAGGTATAATATATTTTATATTTTTTATTGTATAATAATACAACAATATTTGTTGCAGACAACCTACCAGAAAATCGAAGCAGCATGACGAAGCATAAACAAAAGCTTGATGATCTTCGTCACTATATGAAAGTACCTGGATGGCAAACATTACATGAAAACACGGATATAAACGTCATTTTCTAAAAAATAATCCTAGCTAGATCGATTTATCGCCCCCAAAACACCCTATGTAGATGTTCAAATAAATGTATACTTACTTAAATTAATTATTAATTCTTTTATTTATGAAAGAAATACCTACAAATAATTTAATGGAATCCAAAAATCCTAGCTACTGCTGATAGGTATCGATATCGATAAATTTTCGATAGTCACTAGGTACATCCCTAGATACTGCCAACATAGAGAATGTAACATTTTTATATTCTCTATGTTGGCAGTATGTCGTGGTCAATATGTTCTGTGGTCGTGGTTTGGTTTTATTACGTTGGTCTTATTGTTCACTGGGTGATTAATACATCGTCTAGGGTTCGATTTGTTTGTATGGCACTTCCGTCTCTTACTATTACATGCTCTTTGCTAGTAGCGAAGAAAGACAGACAGCTGTCGTTTCATTTTCAGCTGATTTTTGTGTACGCATCATCCTAGACTAGAAATTCGATTTCTAAACGAAGGTCTTCGCAACCGTGTGAATCTTTCTAAGGAGATTAGTGAAACGAGAGGAATTTCGAGACGGTGTTGTAAGAGAGTGTCCCAGAGGCGACGTTTTATCGAGGACGAACAAAGGGAGATGGTCCACTGAGTGCGGGTGGTGCGACCGTGACGTCACTCGACGGTGGCTTCGAGGCCGATGCGGCGGGAGCGCTCGTGATCTCGGCGCTCCGGGGAGCGCGGCGCTCCGGTCGCGGCTCGCGGGCCAGTCTGGCCTCCAGTGACTCGGGGGACGAGGGCGCAGGGCATCGGCCGCCGCGCAAGCGGTCCCGCAGGCTGTCGCCGCCCGCCCAGCCCGCCGCCATGCACCAGCCGTGCGCCAATGGGGCGCCGCCGCCGCAGACGCACGTCAACGGCGATGGGCCCGCGCGCAATGGCACCGCCGAGCCTGCGCCCCCGGCGCTGTCCGCCCCGCTTCACATCTCGCAGACCGACCAGGAGATTGTGCGACTCATTGGCCAGCACCTCATCTCCATCGGCCTCGAGTAAGTATCCTACATCCTCACCCTCATTCTGTATTTCCAAGCAGTACTTTGTTTTCAAGTATCTCATTCTAAGAAATTAAAGCACCACTTAGAACTTAAAGCAAAGTAGAGACATCATGGGTCAATGTGAGTTTAAAACATTGTATAGTATTTGTTAATAACCAATTACTTAGCTGTCTCCTTAGATATTATTAAAATTAGAAATAATTTTCTTAACTAATCCTTACCTATACACAAGGCTCATGGGCCTGTGAGACCTCACTGGTGGTCATAAATTGATATTTCCATTGTCCCAGGTCCAACGCCAGTTCTTTTGTTGCAGAATATTGTCAATGCATGCTTGTTTACAATTTGCAAAACAAAGTAACATTCATGCTAAATATTGATTTAGTGTGTTGAAGCCGACATTTACACTTAATTAAATAATAAAAAAATGCCATAAAGGTAATCTTGAAAACACAGCAAACAAAAACACAATGAGAAACATACATTTCTATGTGATTTATTTCTTGATTGAGACAAAGGATGTGCTTATTTATGTCCCACCATCACAAAGATGATGCAGCTTGTTTATGATCTGTGTATTTGCTGCCATTCCCAACATCTGCCTCTGATTCACTTTGTTTACTTACTATAAACACAAGTATGTAATTCAAAGAAACAAATGCTATATTTAAAGAAAGAATATCATGAAATCCAGAAGTGAATGTTTAACAAAACCAGTAACATTACATTATACACATTTGCTGAATTGATTATCCTTGGCTTGCTGATATTGTTGTTCATTATCTATTTAGAATTGTAACCTAAAGTGTGTTAAAGTGACTACTCATTGTTTTTAATGTGAATATTTGTGTCATATATTTCATTGTTTATATTTGTATTTTATTTCATTGTACCTATTTTAAATGCCTAGTATTTGCTAAAACACAAAGTACACCATGGCATTAATGGCATTTTAATGTTCTCTTTATAGTATTATCAGTATTGTGTGATTTGCTTCATTGTTTGCACCAGTCAGTGATAACAAGATTTGTCCACATCATTAGTGTTAATGACCTCTCTTACCTAGCATTATTATTAGCTTACTCAACCATTGCTTCACCTGTTGTATCTATCTGAATAAAAAGTAGCATATGTGTTATACCAGGTCATATACATATATTCCAAGTTTCAGCCTAATTTGTTCAGTAGTTTTCACATAAAGGAGCAACAAACATCCATACAAACTTTCTGGACTTGTTTAAAATACAGTTTTTTCAGTAAACTTATCATTTCTTGTTTGTGTAGTAGTTAAACTGTTGAACTTCACTAGATAACAATTTTTAATAATTTCTTCTCCCTTGAAATCATACTGATAACAAATTTGATATGATACTTTTGCAAAGTTGTCTAAATACTATAATGATGATTTACATAAGTTTAAAAAAGACTATTAGGTACTATAATGATAAAGTTTATTTTAAACTCTAACCATTATTATCATTAGAAAACTTTTGGTTTTCTTCTTGACAGCATTTTTTAATAACTATGATGTTTTAAAATAAAAAAAGATGAAGCTTAGTGTACATAGTTTCATAAATTTATTTCTGTGAAGTATGGCTTTCCATAATTGACAGCCACTGTAGGAGCAGACATTTATTGAAACATAAACTCTGTGACATGCATTGAACTTTACTTACATAAATCTTTAATATTAGAACTTGGGGCTATTCCGTATTTGAGCGCCATTTAAGTACAGTTGCGGCAGGAAGCTAGTTATTACTACCCTCTCATACTAACATTGAACCTTCTGTGGATGTCGCCACATTGCCCAACAACCGATTACCGCAACTGGGCGTGCCCACGATTGCATTGTCAGTTGTGATAGAAATGTTGATGGTAATTAGCCCTCTATCAGCCAACTAGTTAAACAAGGTCGCGCGCGTTGCCTGCATTTTTTACTGTGTAGGCGACTTCTTTCTTAATAGTACTTACTAGTTTCTCAGTAATATGTTTTCGTATACATAAATACTAATATTAGTACCTAGTAAGTACGTCAACAAGATCTGTCGTCTTAAAAAAAACCCCTGGGAAAGACCGCATTTGCCTATGCTTGCCTTCTACGCTGGCCAACATGTATTGCAAGCTTAATATGTTTTTAATGAGTCCTCGTAGTAAGGTTCCGTACCTACTTACATACGGATGATATTATCAAGGACGACAAAAGGTCCTTGATATTATCGATGAAGGAGACTCGGTATCAATTAACTTTGTCTCGTAGCTTGATAATTGGCGCTTCGTGCTACGACTACGCGTTATTCAGAGATTGAGTTGCTGTTTGATAGATGTACTTTTATTGCTGTAGGTATTATACAAGCTTTCAGCAACATCTGTTAACAGCTGCAAGGAACAAAGTAACCTAGAGAGACGCCAATTGTTAGTACCTATGTGTCTCAGCGGGTTATGAGTTTAATAAGCTTTAAGCGGTTTAGCAAACGTAATTTTTTTGCCGTTTCTTGCTCGATATTAATAACGACAACGCTTGAAATATTCACAAAACGGTACGGAACCTTTCGTGCGCGAGTCTGACTCGCACTTGAGTGATTTTATTTGTTCTAGTTTTTATAATCTATAAAAAATTATAAAACATGCAAACGGGTACCTATTATCACGGATTTTACCTTTAAATCTATAAAAAAGCTTAAAAGCCCAAAGCTTAGAATATTATAATAGTGCCAAGTATTTGGTAGATCATTGTAGTTTTATTTAATTTTAACGCACTGACGGTGTCAGCGGCAGGGTTTTGTAGGGTATGAACGTAAACACCGAACTACAATTTTACAGAAGAATAGTGGCTTTTTAGTTAGACCGATAATTCTATTTTTATTTTAGTCTTTTTGGCGTTGTGAAATGTTGCAAAAGTTTGTAATGTCTTTGGGCGGCATAAGAACGCCGTCAACAGCGTCACTAGCGCATACGAAAGGGCTCACAAGTGTTGTTTATCAGGCGCAGCGCCTCCCTCCTGATGGAGGAGTCAGGGCTGCACCTGGAGCACCCGGCGGCGGCCACGTTCCGCGCGCACGTGCTGGCCGGCGACTGGAGCAAGGCGGACCACGATCTGCGCGCGCTGCACGACCTGCTGCGCGACACTGATCCGCGCAGCCTGGCTGAGATGAAGTTCGCCGTGCTCGAGCAGAAGTATCTCGAGCATCTTGAGGTGAGCTCGGACCGAAATGTTTATGTTGACTATTCGTTGTTTAGGAGAGGTGTTTATTCCTAAGATTTCAGAACAAATAAGAAACCTTGTTTAGTAGAAGGGCAAATTCATTTGCGACCGACGACGATGCTTGGAGTGCTACTAATTTAATAATTATTTGATTAATCTCAGACTCATTGACATTATCGGCTTTAAATTTACACTCAAGTCACTAGTATTGTCGCCGGACGGTGGTATTGAGCGTTGTTCGTGGTGTTGTCGCAGGCCGGTCGCGCACTGGACGCGCTGCACGTGCTGCGCAACGAGCTGACGCCGCTCGGGCACGACACGGCGCGCGTGCACCGCCTCTCCGCGCTCATGATGTGCGGCAACGCGCGGGAGCTGCGCGCGCGCGCGGCCTGGGCGGGCGGGGCCGCGCGGCACGCCGTGCTGGCGCGCGTGCAGGCCGTGCTGCCGCCCGCCCTCATGATGGCGCCGGGGCGGCTGCGCGCGCTGCTGGCGCAGGCGCAGCGTCACCAGGCCGCGCGCTGCAGGTTCCACACGCAGCCTCGCCCGCCGCCGGACGCCGCGCCGACCACCGCGCCCGCCGCCGCGCCCGCGCTGCTGCCCTTCACGCTGCTGGCCGACCACAGCTGCGGCGCGGACGCCTTCCCCATACACCCGCTGCAGGTACGCACCGCCTCGCCAGACCTCTTGCGGCTCATGTTCGGCAGTTACCTAATACGGCTTGGAAAAGAGATCGAGCAAAGTGACGATCACCAGGTGATAAAAAAGATTATTCGCGCATGCACAGCCCTTTATTTACTTTATTGATTGTTTAAAGATATTTTACGATTGCAATAAAAAAACAGGCAAGTGAATAGCAACCCTCGTCTAGCAGTGTATCAGTGGTAACAATGAGAGTGTCGTGCTGTAGGTCCTGAACGAGCACTGCGACGAGGTGTGGTACTGCAAGTGGTCCCCGGACGGGCTGCGGCTGGCGTCGGGCTCCAAGGACAACACCGTCATGCTGTGGGACTACGACCCGCAGGCCAAGAGACTCTCGTTCAGGTAACACCACCTATTTGTTTTATAGTTTACTAGCTGCGCCCCGCGGTGCATGGTTCCCGTTCCCGTGGGAATACCGGAATCAAAAGAGGCCTACGTGTTAATCCAGGATATAAGCTATCCTGGTACCAAATTTCATTGAAATCCGTCCAGCCGTTTGAGCGTGAAGGAGTAACAAACATTTACACTTACATACACACAAACTGTCACCTTTATAATATTAGCGTGATATCAGTTGCTTTAATATCCCTCTTATGAAATAGCTTAGATAGAGGGATACTTATGTATTTTTTAAGATAATTGAGTGTACACATTTTGACCGTTTTCTCCTTTGAAACGTTCTACTATTTCGTCCATGGTTGTACCTTTGGTTGTACTAAGATATGACTGGCTGTGTTTGCAGGAAGTCCCTGGAGGGCCACACGTACGGCGTGTCGTACCTGGCGTGGAGCCCTGACGGCCGCTACCTGCTGGCCGCCGGGCCCGAGGACTGCCCCGACCTCTGGATATGGAACATGGAGGTGATACACAACTCTGATCATCATCCCATGTGTGTCGAATAGTAAATGGAAATCTGTGGTCTGTGTGATGATTCAAGTAGAGTATACGTCGCGCCACGTAAAAAGAGCGCGGTCGGATGTTTGCGCCTGTGTTCACTCGCTGACGAACCAATAGCGCTCGCTAAATCAATGGTATGAAGTGCGCCGCGTTACCTCTCCACCAATCATGGACCACTGCGCAGTTTGACAGGCAGCGCTCTTGTCGCGTGACGCGAGCTATATATAGTTGCTCGTGTGTTCCAGACGGAGCAGCTTCACCAGAAGATGAACCACTCGCAGGAGGACTCGCTGACGGCGTGCGCCTGGCACGCCTCCTCCGACAAGTTCGTGTGCGGCGGCGCGCGCGGACAGTTCTACCACTGCACGCTCGACGTAACTATACCTCGCTGTCTCCGACACTTAGGCTGGTTTTAGTGTCACACGGACCGTCAGTACGGACAGACAGATCTATACAAGCTTGAAGGAGCGTTTTACAGTAATACGGAGGGGTCCGTACGGACATCTCTGCAGCCATCCGCATAGCGCGTGCGTGCGGCGGAGCTATCCGTATTGACGTACGTGTGACATTAAAACCAGCCTTATTAGTGCCGCTACTGCCTACCCTACACCCAGTTCTCTGATCCTCCTTCAAGTCTCGCGAGGCTGGCTCGCATGACGAACCTTAACGTTTGCACAAAAAGCGTTGAGAACTCGGAATCGTTCGGAAGAAGTCTCGATTGGCGAGACGGAAGAAGTGTTTATTCCATACGCTAAGAGTGTGCCATAGCGCTGAAGAACGAGCGGGATAGTGAATGTTTTTTTTCTCTCGGGAGTAAGGAGTGCAGAGCGTTCGAAGTACCATTTCCCCAAATATCAAGGTCGCAGTTTTCACATATTCTGTGATAAATAGAGATTTCGAACTAGTAACCTCACTAAATTGCATATGGCCATGGGGTACCATTTCCAAAACGCTTGCAGTTCCAAAAAATAATAATAGATAGCGTTACGTGTTGCGATTTCGAAATAATGTCTTTGGAAATTCATGTAAACACTAAAATTATGCCAGAATCATAAATTTTCTGTTTTAAATATATATTTTTCAATATAACGAAATAAAATATCCCATTATTTTATTTCCTAGATCAATTTCTACAAAATAAAATAAAATTACATGACATGAACGCTAGATGGCGCTGACTCAGAAACACAGGTAAAACGGGATAGCCCGACGAATTGCCCGCAAATTCAGGATTGTTTTCAATGTTCTACATGAGGCATCTGTACTAGTGTATTATATAATCTGTGATATGGCACACTCAATGTTACCGTGTTGTGTCGTCTCAGGGCGGCGTGATAAACAGCTGGGACGGCGTGCGCGTGAACGCGCTCGCGTGCCGCGGCGACACGCGCGCCGTGCTGGCCGCCGACACGCATCACCGCGTGCGCTCCTACGACTTCAGCGAGCTCACGGACCGCAACCTGTGAGTCACACACTGCTGCTCTAACATCCTACACTCAATCAAATATCCTTGGACATTCCACACGGCGTCATCTAGTCCCAAGCTAAGCAATTTAATGCTTGTGTTATGGTAACCAGATGACTGATAAACTACATAGATACATTTTTTTTTTGTAAATACATACATATTATACATAGAAAACACCCAGACACGAAACAAATATTTGCAGATCATGCAAACATTGGTCCCGCGGCGGGGATCGAACCCGCAACCTCTGCGTCTCAGGCGGGCTTTCGCCCACTGCGCCACAGAGGTCGTCATACACTCACTGATGCACGACACTGAAGTGTCATTTAGACGGGGAGAGTCTCTCGTCTCAAATACAAATACAAAAACAAAATGATTTATTATCTCCAAAAAATTACACAAAGGATACAAAGTAACGTTTAATCTAGGTACAGCGTAGAGATAAAGGGAATAAATTCAGCATAAGCTGCATGTAGAAACATACAGCGCTGGTTTTTAATTTACCCCGCTCGGTCGATGGCCACCGAGCTAACAATAGCGGTAGAAAATAAATATAAAACATTTTTTTCGTCTAAAGTTAAACGATCGCTCTCCTCGCTCGTTGCCTTGGGCGACAATTGCCTTGCGATGGATCGATGGATCGATGGATCGCCCAAGGCAACGAGCGAGGAGAGCGATTGTTTAGACGAAAAAAATGTTTTATATTCCTTCGATAATCTTATCTTCGAGACGAGAAACTCTCCCCGTCTAAATGGGCCTATACACAAACACACAAGCACACAACACGACTACATCTAAACACAGTTTGTAGCTGCAGTCGACGACATGAAATATGTGAACTTGCGCACTTTGAAACTTATGGCACTGTGCGCTTTAGACGAGCCATTTGTTATTGCAGTAATTGATTACATGAGCCATATTGGCGATCGTGCTCGATGGGCCAGCGTGGGCCATCAGGAGAAATTGCAAATCTAATAGTTATTCATAGAAACAACTAAAGCATCGAATATGTTTAGACTAGTTGTTGACGCTGATGGTGATGTTGTGTTGCAGCATCCAGGAGGAGCACGCGGTGATGGCCATGTCCCTGAACGCGGCCGACTCCCTCGCGCTGCTCAACGTGGCCAACCAGGGCGTACATCTCTGGGACATACGTGAGTCACCTTGCACCATCCCCTCTCTCAGTTTAATATTATTCTTTGTTATATTCCTGTAAGAGGGGGGAGGCCTTTGCCCAACAATGGGACAGTATGGGCTAGTAGTAATAGTAATATTCCTGTAATTGGTTTCAAGTAATTTGTAGTTAAAATTTTTTTTTTAAGTACTTGAAATAGTCGTGTAGGTATTACTCGTAAATTTTAATTTGTCTAGAGTTTAAAAATTATGTTACATGCTATGCCTAAATGTCCCAACCTTGTTTAATCAACATGTATGTAGTTTGGTATTTCTTTAAATATTTATTTACCTTAGCCAAATGAAAATAGGGTACTTACAATATTTCAATAAACTTTACTTGTTTTGGTAAGTATACGGCATAACACAGTCCAATGTTAAAGCAAGGTAAATAGGTATCGGTTATTGTGTTCAGGTGCGCGCGCGCTGGTGCGTCGGTTCCGCGGCCTCAGCCAGGGTCACTTCACCATCCACGCGTGCTTCGGCGGCGCACACCAGGACTTCATAGCATCCGGCAGCGAGGACAACAAGGTGACCACCCACCCCCCTCCCCCCCCTCACCCCCACTAGAACATGCCGGTGAGTTCTAAGTAAAGTGTTTATCGGCATGTGTATGTGATAGCGTGTGCGGTGTGTTGCAGGTGTACATCTGGCACATGAGCGGCGAGGAGCCGGTGGCGGTGGTGGCGGGGCACACGCGCTGCGTCAACTGCGTCGCGTGGAACCCTGTGCACCACGACGTACTCGTGTCGGCCAGCGACGACTACTCGCTGCGGCTGTGGGGGCCCAAGGAGGGGCCCGCGCCGCCCCCCGCCCCGCGCTGCTAGTCACAGGTACGTGCTGCAGTCCTCCAGCGACGACTACTCGCTGCGGCTGTGGGGGCCCAAGGAGGGGCCCGCGCCGCCCCCCGCCCCGCGCTGCTAGTCACAGGTACGTGCTGCAGTCCTCCAGCGACGACTACTCGCTGCGGCTGTGGGGGCCCAAGGAGGGGCCCGCGCCGCCCCCCGCCCCGCGCTGCTAGTCACAGGTACGTGCTGCAGTCCTCCAGCGACGACTACTCGCTGCGGCTGTGGGGGCCCAAGGAGGGGCCCGCGCCGCCCCCCGCCCCGCGCTGCTAGTCACAGGTACGTGCTGCAGTCCTCCAGCGACGACTACTCGCTGCGGCTGTGGGGGCCCAAGGAGGGGCCCGCGCCGCCCCCCGCCCCGCGCTGCTAGTCACAGGTACGTGCTGCAGTCCTCCAGCGACGACTACTCGCTGCGGCTGTGGGGGCCCAAGGAGGGGCCCGCGCCGCCCCCCGCCCCGCGCTGCTAGTCACAGGTACGTGCTGCAGTCCTCCAGCGACGACTACTCGCTGCGGCTGTGGGGGCCCAAGGAGGGGCCCGCGCCGCCCCCCGCCCCGCGCTGCTAGTCACAGGTACGTGCTGCAGTCCTCCAGCGACGACTACTCGCTGCGGCTGTGGGGGCCCAAGGAGGGGCCCGCGCCGCCCCCCGCCCCGCGCTGCTAGTCACAGGTACGTGCTGCAGTCCTCCAGCGACGACTACTCGCTGCGGCTGTGGGGGCCCAAGGAGGGGCCCGCGCCGCCCCCCGCCCCGCGCTGCTAGTCACAGGTACGTGCTGCAGTCCTCCAGCGACGACTACTCGCTGCGGCTGTGGGGGCCCAAGGAGGGGCCCGCGCCGCCCCCCGCCCCGTATACCTTTATAGTCCACTCCGCGTTTTCCTCTGTTCTATATATCTCTTTTTCTCCAGTTTACTGTTCCATACACCTAGTTATTTTTGTTCTAAATTCAATAATAATAATAACTATGTAATAACTATATTATTTTAAATTTTGTAGAAGTGTGACATTCGGCGCTTATTAATTGAAACTTTTCTTTATTTTCAGTACGCAAATTATGACGTCCTTGAAAACGAATTATGAAAGACTCATCAGTAAGTTTTATAGAAGCAGCATGGAAATATTTGTTATTTACGAAATAATTTGGGTATTATTTTTTTGAATACCTTCATATAGTTTCTCAGCCAATATGAGTTTTATAGAATCTATTATATGGGTTTGTGCAAATGTTTATAAAAGATTTTTATAAAGAATAGACCACTTTGATTGGTTTTCCACTAATGATTTTAATAAACCAACCGCGCTTTCTAAGTGTAGCATGACGCTTTAAAGATTTTCTACATCGAACCTGCCACAGCTTATAGCTACTTTACTTGATTTGTGAGAAGGCTAGCTACTAACTGCTATGTCTATATTAGTTATATGATATGATGTGCAGGTTCGAATCTCATAGGATCGGATTGATCAAACTTTGGTATAAAACTTACTGTACTGTAAGTGACGTGTGGCGTTTGTCTTGGTATACTCAAGTGTGTTGTGTCGCCTTCGGAGAGTATGGCTGTTATCAAATTTTACTATTTTTTCTGTACATGGTAGTTATCAACCTTATATCAAAGTAGCAAGGTTCGATATTAATTAAACTTTAAATTGGTACTGTTTGTACATCTGCAGTTTAATTGGTTAGTTGTCTTGGATGTGTAGTAACATAGATAACTATTACTGTGTTAGTTATCAAGAATAAGAAATAAGAACTGATATAAAAATTTAATGATTGAGAAATTATTGATAGAAATTACAATTATTTGGGCTTATAATAAATCCTACTGTGAGCAATCAATGACATTGCAAATGTTCTGCAGCAGGAGCAGTCTACCTAGACGAGCTATTTACGACTACGAAAGTGTGTTCTACACACAAACAAAATAATATATTTCTTCATGCTTTTACAAGAAGTCGTTGTAAATAACATGTCTAAGAAGGCTGATAAGATATTGAGTGTAAAAGCGTTTTTTTAACTATTCAGAGTGTGACGGGAAGCAAGTGCAATTGTGTTTTATATCGAGCTGCAGGCGACGGCCCGCCGTCGGCCGCATGACGCTCATAACTTATATTAACTATATAAATAATATTAGAGTTATTTATCACTAAATTAGGTAGCTGATAGTGGTATGGGAAGGGTCCCCACGGTCCGAGGCGAGGTGTGCCACCAGTACCGGCGCCGTGTGCCACCAGTACCGGCGCCGTGTGCCACCAGTACCGGCGCCGTGTAGGCTCGCAGCGCGCCTTACTCTCCGCAGCGCGCGGTGGACGTACTCTAGGGTACTTTACTTAGGTCCTTCGATATAACTTAGTTAAGACATAACTTTAATGATCCAGAGCTAATAATACTTCATAGTTATAAATCGTCCGCGGCTCTATTTTTCTACCGAATCTCTGAGGAGATTACCTCGAGGAAGCCGGATACCTTGTAACTGGTTCAAATCAGCCGCAAGCTCTCATGCCTCGGATGTTTCCATGAACCCTCGAATATTGTAATTCATCAAAAACCTTGCCACGCTGATTTGTATCGGAGTCAAGTGTGTAGATGCTACAAGTATATCTCGGGCGCCCCGCGTCCTGTAAGACTGTTGATTCACCTCATCGTTGTGACCACTAGGCGTAGGTGGCGTGAGCACATCAGAAAATTAATCAAGTGTTTGACCAGAATTAATAAAATTACTTGAAATTGCTTTTCTATGTTGCAGCAAATTTTAGCATTGTTCCTTGATTAAGGTTTGGAATCCGTCAAAATAGCAAGTAGAGCGTAGCGCTTGCGAGGCCCCGGGCAGGGCGAGCTCAGTGCTAGGCAGATGAACTAAAATTATGTGTTGATTGATAAATAGTTTTTAAAGCTTATTCTTTTTGATGTTTAATTTTACTTGTATAGGTTTATTGATGCTATGGTACGCACAAAGCCTTGTCGTATATCATTTGGCAGAACTCTGGGTAAGCATAAGCAGAGAGTTGTGGGGACAAGGTGGCCTGCCCGGGGCCCGGGGCCCGCACTGATGAGGCAATAAGGAGCGTACGAGACTCGCGCTCGTACCTAGCAAGTACAAACGAGTGACTAACGAGCGGGTTAGAGTAGGGGCCGGCGGCGCTGTCGCTGTGCCCAATTGTTATAAATATTATATCAATACATTTTTTATTGTAAACCATTTTATTGTTTTTTTTGTACTATACTATACCTACTTTCCTGATCTTCTATTTCACACACACTTCAATTAGTCAATTGAAAGCGCAGAACTACAACAATCAGAAGATTGAAATACAAAAGACATACAAATTAATATTCATCTTTTTTTTTTTTTTATTATTATTATGCGATCAGTCATGTTGACTAAAAGCAGATGAGGAGTGCTTTTTGACGATATTCATCTTGTGTTCAAATCATAAATGGGTATGAATCAGCAGTAAATGTACCTACTCAGAGGATTGAGGCATTTCACAAATAAAGCCATACAAAAGAAAGTACTTATATATTTTATCTTAAAATAATAATTTACCTAAGCATAAATAAATGATTAGCCTAGCGACTATAAATTAGCAGTTCCTGACTTTTCAACCAATTCCAGCAGGGTGTGCAGGGAGGTGTCAAAGAGCTCGCACCGGATGGGCATCTCCAGGGAGTAGAATGGATTCTTGAGGGCATAATCTGAGTACAGTTCATATATTCGCTTGAGCACCACTTCTGGTCCTTGCATGTTCGGCTCTGTGACCATGATGAATTTTACACCTGCACATATAGAAAGACATGACTAAAGGCCAGGTGTGAGACAGGGCCCACTATCTCTTCAGGAATGGAAAACAATCTCAACAGAAAAATGTCTTGGAAGTTGTTAGAAGCACATCCAAATAAACAAAAGTAACAATAACATATTCATTTGTTGTTTTGCTCAAAGAAATCGGTAAGTATAAGAATATGGTTCATCTGTTATTTAAAATCCTGGAAAAAAAATCAATCAATCAATCAATTCTTCTTTTATGGCTACTGCGACTTTGGTTGCCACAATTCTGCCAGTGTCCGTGTAATGCTAGTTTAGTAAACTTTGCTTGAGGGTAAAAAAAAAAAAAAAATGTAAGTTAAGATAGGTTTGCTAACATGTTTTACCTGTCAAAGTTTGAAAGCAAGACAGCTTAAAAGTATCAGCCATGAGCGACTCTATGCCTGAGGCCTTGGGCACCGGACTGAGTTGGCAGGCCAAGGCAAACAGCGGGTAGAACATACTGGCTAACACTATCTTCTCATTAGTAGTCGCTCGTGCTCGGCCAAACTTTAAACTAAGTGGAAAATTCTCCTGAAAAACAAATTTACAGTTTCTTTAGTATTACACTAAATGTTAGGTAAAGATCTTCCACTTGAGTTTACTAATCATGGGTCTGTGCCATAATTAGCTTTTACTGGCTCCTGTTTAACACACCTAAGCTTATCCTACCATACCCAGACAATATTATTGTATTGTTACCTTTTTTTCAATCAGTTCAAAAACATCTCTTCCGTCTTCAGTGACGCAGCCCGTGACAGGAGAACCATTCACAGAAAGTAGTACATGCCCAACTGCAATGTAGAAGATAGAATGGATTTAAATTATCTGAGGGACTGCTTATATTGTTAAGGCCTTTCATTGAAATAAACTCACCATTTATGCCATCTCTTTGGCCAAATGCTACGACAACTTTCTTGTTTTCATATTGTAGTTTGATATCCAGTGGATATCCAAAGGTTTTCTCAGTTTCTACGCGAGGTATATGGTGGTCATAGTTATATATGAGACCTCCTGATTTACTCACTATGTAGACACCGTAAATAACCATTTTTTAAAGTGTTTTCTGATCTGAAATAACATTTAAACAAAACAACACCCACACACAACCACAACACAAAATCCACAAAAATGATCCATGTCAAGTCAAACAAATGTCAAAATCAGCGAAAAGTCAATTTCATTCACTGTCACTTACAAAGTAGGTACGTTCGGTGTTACATACATAATATTCGGTTATTTCGTAGTATCTACTATTACATGCTCTTTGGTAGTATCCAAAAAACGAATTCGTATTATTTCGGTTTATTTTAGACCGAGTTGCTATAGAATTATTTGTTACAAAGGATCTGTATCTACTCCACCCACCTACGTACCTTACCTACCTACTTAACTATGAATCTCTCGAGCGTTAGACACATTCATTCAATAACCTTTGTATTATAAATGTTTAAGAGGGTACCTAGGTGACTACGTGGTACCTACCTACCTATATAAGCTAACTCACCACTTGAGAACTTAGCCGTTCTCAGGTGCTGAGCTGCTCATCACCTGAGAACCTTGGTCACTCCAATCAAGTCCAGTCGAAACGTCTCGGGAGTCGGGAGTGGCTCCTTTGATCAGAACACAATATGGTTTATCCCGACTCGGGATAAAATTTATTAAGGTGAATAGCGTTAAATACCTACCCGTAAATATATGTTTTATCATTGTGTTCTGATCAAAGGAGCCACTTCCAACAACAGTGGTCTGTATCTGTAGGTACAGCGTTGAATGGTAGGGTAGGTATCTATCTAGTTTACCTACTTACTACGCAGTTACATAGACATGGTACCTAGATAGATATCTTAGGAATGACTATTGCGGGTTCAATCCCCGCTATATATGCGCATATATAGCGGGGATTGAACCCGCAACCTCCTGGGGCGGGCACAGGCGGGAACTGCGCCACCGAGCCGAGGTCGTCGCAGTGGGTGCAGGCCTGCCTGAGACCTAGGAGTTGCTTGTTCGAACCCCGCCGCAGTACCTACTATTTAACTATTTCTTTCGGGTCTGGATGTTTTACTATCTAAAAGTAGGTAGGTAACGAAAATCCCTGGGCATTTTCGCAGAAACTATAATCATACAAGGAAATGCCCTGAACTCGTGACCCTGAAATTGCATTATTTCTCTTGCAATAGGGCCCGTCCCGCGCACCGTGCCACCTGTCCTGCCCACGGGAGCGAGCTTACAAACAAAAGCTCAGCACGTGCAGTGCAGCCTGCACCGGCATCGGCACCGGTTCACGCTTCCCAGAAAGCGTTTTCCTCGTCAGAGCGCAGATTACGCGATAGTTATTATGGCGGCCGCTGACGAATCGCTACGTCACATATCGATGACGCGCCGCGCTAATAAAAAGCAATGTGGTGGTGGCGCGCTCGCCCTAGTGCTTCGAGACTCGAGCCAGGCCGGAGCTGGCTCCCGCGCCTCCAGCTGAGGACTGAGGACCGGCAGCCGACACGCTGGCGCCCCGACATGCCTGCATGGAGCCCGCGCGCTGCCCGCCGGCGCCCTACGACTCCGACTACTCCGTCGACTCGGGAGATGAGACGGTGCCTACCGGTAAACTGTTCCTCTAGTGCTGTGTACTATCTGAGATGGTGACCTTCGAGTGATTTATTGTGGTTCTGTTATGGTGTAGGTAATAAGATTATGTGATTCTTCACGACGCCGGCGCCAGCCGCCGCAACGGAAACGCGACTCGCGATAACCTAGCTTACACTAGACAAACAAAAGATGCGGTAACATCACGACAGATTTCATATCCTGCCATGCCACGGTACGAATCTAATAATTAAGATAGGTAATCTATCTAATTAAATTAATTAAAACATAATTAAATGTGATTTAACTAGGTAGGTATTAATTCAAAAATTATTAAATACTGAAAGAATAAGTACTACCTAATACAAGTAAGAACTGTTTGAAGACGTTTGGTGCAGCAGCTACATGTCTTCGTAAAAACACCACCAATACAAAAAAAAAATACCTTAGTACCTAAATGACGATACAATGGTACCAATTCTGCACACGCCAAACTAAGCTAAAATCATACTAAAATTCTTAAATTTAGGTTTAGAGACTCAACCCTATTCAGATGGCACCAAACTAGACTAAAATCTGATTAAAATTTTTAAAATTCCTAAAATTATAGTTGGTTACTCAACTTAGACCAAAATGCTAAAGACTTATTCGGCGACAACCATTTTAGTATTTTTCGCGTAAATTTAAAACTTTATCCTAATTTTAGAGAGCATGTAAAAAGGTGTTGATTAAAATTAGTAGGTAAAGTGCTAAGATTTTTGTTGTGAAATTGGAAGCTATTACAGTGCAAAATCAAAGTAAATTATAGTAAAATGTATAAATAACAATGGTGTTTGGTAGAAAAGTGTTGTTTTAGTGTTATAGTTAACTAGAAATACCTACATGGTGATAGTGGACTTTGTGGTGGCTGCCTGTGATGGATTTTTCGGAAAGGTTTGTGTTTTTGATATCTTCTTTAGGTACTACGTAGTAGGTACGAATGATTTCTACTAGTAGTAGTAGGAATCATTAGGTAGGTAGGTAGGTAGGTACATTGTAGTCCTTGTTGTTATGTTGAAATAGGTAGGTAGTAGGTTGTTCCTACTCATAATTATCTACCTACTATAAATGTGCAGTGAAGTTTTATCTCTTCACATCAAAACTCAGGTGGGCTACCTACCTTTGTACCTACCTACCTACCTACTCATCATTATCTTTTTGCCCCTATTCCTCATTGCGGGGTCGGTAAAACATGTTTCTTCACCACTTTCTTCTATCAGCATCATCTCAGTGCTCAGCTCACTCACATTTTGTACAATTTTTGAATCTCTAGCGGTGTAGGGTCACATTTATCCATCAACAATCACATTCATTGTTTAGTAGACCGTATCTACCTACCATGTCGGTAACATGACTCATTCCTCTTTTGATTTGCCCAGCCCATGCCAGCAAAGAGCATGTAATAGCATACCAGGCTAGCCTTGTTCTCCTCAATTTATCAGTTCCAGGCATTATCTTCAATATTCCCCTGATCTATACACACACCTACTGCTATAGGTAGTTAAAATGTAACCTGCAACTAGGTTAGGCACCTAAGTAAAACCTTTTGAAAGAAATATTACTTATATCTAATGAATTGCCTACTATATTACAGGTGACAAGGGCTACCGTTATATCTTGGTTGACAACATCAAGAATGAGCCACACAAAGGACCGGAGGACCACTGATAAACTGAATAAGTGTCTACACCCCCACGGACCCTGATTATAAGCCCAGACAATGTACAAAAATCATAGTTGCATAACCTAAACCCTGGACAAGATTATGTTTATGGATAAAGTTCTCAGGCAAGGATAATACTGATTATGTGCTCACATCTCTGGTGTCACACTAATTATAATACTAAATCATGGTTACTTTTTGCAGATACACTGGAACACCATGCCCTAGAAGGTGATAATACTAGTTAACATTCAAGAAAACAAGCAGAATGATATTGAGCTTGGAATGGACTTCCTTTCCAATGCTCGGGCTATTAATCAGTCAAATTTAAACATTTCTTGTTATGTAAAATTAAAACTAGTTATTTTAATTTTGTTACTTTTATTAAACACCATTGAGGAAAATAACAGTAGGTACCTACTAGATACATTTATTTAAGTTGAAATATAACCAATAATTCGGAAGGTACTACTATAACAATACTAGTTACATTCATTTGAGCGAGCAAGGATTGATTAGGATTGTTTTGTAACATAGCATGTGGTGTAGGTACCACTTTGACCAGACTTCTTCTACGGTAAGGGAAACTCCTGGTTCTGTAGCTTTGAGGTTTCTCTGCGAATGGTGAGGCAGTCAAAGGTAGATCCTAAAAAGAAAAATTGTTTTAATTACAAGTTACTTTAAGAACTTACAAATAACTTTCTAAAAATTGTTTTAATTACCAGTTTGTTGTTCTGTCTTCTGAGGCAGTCAGAAAATCTTAAGAACTTTGTTGCTATTTAGGTAGGTATATGTTGTTGTTACTAAGGTAGATCCACTCAAGGTGTCATCTGCATGTTCCTTGAGGTGTGGATCTGAACTTTCTATGCATTTCTATCACCCAGTTATTCAAAATCTATGAAAATAAAACATTGAAAGTTAAAATAAAATACAAGTCAAAAAACACTTTAAAGTAAGTACCTATATGATTTTTCTTATGAAAAGGTAAAACTTACATGTTTGTTTGTGACCCTTTACAGAAACTATTATCATAGAACTTTCAAATAATGAATTTATTTCGCCCTTAGCTTGATTAGGTATCTGAAACAAAGTCATTTAAAAATTAGTTTTACATACATACCTCAACCTATGTAGGTACTTTTTATACATAATACAATATAGAATCACGCCTCTTTCCCATGGGGGCAGGCAGAGACCACGGATCTCTACTTGCCAGGTACACTATGTGAAACAAAACAACATTTTTCACGCATTACTGTAATATCATTTTCAAGATCAAAATTTCTTTATCTTCCACTACTAACCTTTTCAAATTAGCATGGTATGAAGTGACCGATTGGTCGTCCCAAGTATCGGTGGAGCGATAGGATGGAAGCTGACTTGCGCGACCTCGAAGCCAACAATTGGCAAAAGACTGCAATGGACAGAAGAAAGTGGCGAGTTCTCGGATCGGAGGCCAAGACTCACTTTAGGTCACTGAGCCAGTGGAGTAGTATGGTATGAAGTGAAGAAGACCTAGGCTCTATGCCTCAAATAGAATCTTTTTGAGAAGTTATATTGAATTCGAATTAAATTTTGTTTGTTTGTTTACTTTGTTTTTAGTTTGATGCGCTTGTGGCCTGTCAAAATTGTCAAATGTCAAATAAATTATATATGTCAACGTCAAAACATTAAATCATTCGTTCATACTGATGGAAACTGATGTCAAGCACCAATAAAATTTTCGAAATTGGCAACACCATGAATTCAATTTAAAAACCAGACTAGGCATGCCAAATCGGTTTAAATTTAGTATGTTGTGCTGTGCGGAATAACCTATATCGCATTTCTAAACTTAGCTAGGATTTTTAACTAGGATTTTTAGTTAAAATGCGGAATAGCCACCAGTAGTGACAATTCTGAGTGTCGCAAAAGCTAAACTAAGCTAACTAAAATTGTTGCCGTCCCTTTCATAGCGAAAAGGAATAAAAAGGATGGCAATAATTTTAGTTAGTTTATTTTAGCTTTTGCGACACTCAGAATTGCCCCCAATGAATCAATTTATGAATACTTAAGTATTAATTGTACATAGCTGAAACGCCGAGACATTACTTTTTCCGTCGGCCGCCTGCTAGGCTAGGCGTATTCTGCCCTCGCCTGCTCCACCAGCTAAAATGTCAGTACCGTAGAGCAGGCGGTTTTGATGAATTCAAAGAGCATCGAAATTGTTTTTTGTGCTCAGTTACCCGTGTCTACTAATGCAATCAGGCTATTAAAGCACTAGAAATCGTTTTTCGCTTTGTATTTTTATAGACAAAAAAAAATTCGTTAAGTACTTGTACTTGCATACATGAAGACTATACTATAAGGACTTTAAGTGATCTCTCTATGGATGTAGGCAATAATTCAATGTTCCTTAGCTTCTTAAAATTTAATGCTTTCAGGATAGGGAAGTATCCTTGTTTAGTTTTACCCTGACTGAAAGTTCTGAAGGATCTTATCCCGATTAATACATTCCAAGTAATTTTGCATAAGCATTGACATTTCGTAACGGTGCATCGACGGCGCATTGGAACAGGCAATAGAATCACTAGTATGGTAAAACGCTTCGAAGTGATCCTTGAGGTCCTACTGAAATAAATGTTTTCCCGGATAGTTTCGATAACATCGTTATAAGTTTTATTGTATGTACCTACCTACCTACCTACCTACCTAGTATGTAATACAGTGTATAATGTGGAGGGTTGTATGCGACAGACCCCGAGAAGTGGGAGCGGTCGGACGTGGTGCGCTGCGTGCGCTGGGTGGCGCGCACGTTCGGCGTGCGCGCGCCGCGCCGGCACCTGCTGCCCCACGCCGGGCCCGCGCTGCTCGCGCTCTCACTCGACAACTGGATACAGGTAAGCTGAACCTTCTTAGTTCTTAGCCTTTTTGTAGTAAAAAAAAAAACAAACAAACTTGAGATTTTGCTTGAGATCTTACTCATGCGTTAAGAGTTCGGTGACGTGGCTCGGCAAAGTCAATGTGACGCGCGTTCTAAAGAGCGTGTAATAGTAAGAGACGGAACTGCCATATAAAAAAAGATCTATGAAAAAAAGGAATTTGCTTTCAACGTTACAAAACCAAACTACGCCATACTGCCAAGATAGTAAAAACAAAGCATTATAACTAGAGATGTACCTTAGTGACTATCGATAATTTATCGATATCGGCTCTAGGTGGGATTTCTGGATTCCATAATTCTTATTCATGATTTTTTGTATTTCTTACAAATAAAAGAATGAAATTTATCTATTAATTTATTTGAACATAAAGTTATTTCGGTGGCGATAAATCGATCTAGCTAGGATTCATTTTTAGAAAACGACGTTTTATCCGTGTTTTCAGGCAATGATTGTCATCCAGGTACTTTCATTATAGTGACGATGATCATCAAGCTTTTGTTTATGCTTCGCCATGCTGCTTCGATTTTTTTGTATAGGTTTATAGGTTATCTGCAACAAAATTTGTTGTATTAATATATTAAAAAGCATCAAAGATAAAGATAATATTTCAATGATAAAACACTTAGGCTCAACTCACACCAAAAGAGCGGCGAAGCGCAGCGAAGCGGAGCGTGGTTTCAGTGTCATATGAATTTTAACTTTATTTTCATTACTATAATTACTATAATAGGTAAGTACTTATTATCGCAGAGAAGGCGCGCGTATTCGAATTCGCTCGGTCTCGGACTCGGTCGAGTTTCTCATGCGATAATAAGTATATAGTAGGTCATGAAAATAAAGTTAAAATTCATATGACACTGAAACCGCGCTTCGCTTCGCCGCTCTTTTAGTGTGAGTTGAGCCTTATGCATCCGTCCTAATAGAACGCGATTACGCCATTATCGCGTAAGTAAGCGATGCGACCATCGTGTCGGTCACGTCATTCTAGTCTTCATCGTTCTAGCATCACGTGAATACTGGTTAGGACACCTATTCCATATCAGAATGTTTTGATAAAAAATTAACATGATATAATGCAAAACCTACTAGGTACCTATAAAATAATGTCTAAGTTGCGTAAATTATGGTTTATGTATCTAAACAAAAAAAAAACATTACAAAACATAGCAATCAAACAAATTAATTAGAACGAATCATTTCAGTTTCGTAAAACCAAATATCGATATCGATAAATCTAGGTTGATGTGTGTCAAGCACTATGTATTGTTTACATGCGTTATGAGGATAATTTTCTTGCAAAAAACACTGAAACCTTTACGAATTGTATCATAAGTTTACTTAATTTTGATATTAAATGGCATAAAATTGCTTACCAATCTATATCTAATGGAAATTTAGACATAAAATAAGTTTATTGTCATCCAGACGGCATGTTCTTTCTTACACCACACATTTCACATGTCACATTATTTTGTTCACATTATTTTAGTCATTTCACGATCAAACACTATAACAGCCTACAAGATAAATTAAAGTTTTAGACAGTATTTAGTGAACTATAAGTGGCAATTCTGAGTGTCGCAAAAGCTAAACTAAGCTAACTAAAATTGTTGCCGTCCCTTTCATAGCGATGGGAATAAAAAGGATGGCAATAATTTTAGTTAGTTTAGTTTAGCTTTTGCGACACTCCGAATTGCCCTCATTAGCGATTTTATAATGTATGTACGAAACAAACAAGACTTTGTGAAGTTTTTGAATTGACACAGATTAAAATGATTGATGACGGTGTACTTCTTCGTTCTTATGTTCGTTCATTCGTTCTTACTATATTCCGTCTATGTCGGAGTGTCCTACTTTAGTATAGCTCTATAGAGTTTCCAGTGCTCTTCGTTATTTGAACGGGTTACGGAACGGCCATAAAAAAGAAAGCAAATTTCTTACAATCGTGTTTTCGTTCAAAGTTGGCACTAGTATAGTTGTCATAGCTATTTTGCAAGAAATTTGCTTGTCTCCCGTAGTCCCAAAAATTATGACTGAAAATTGTTTTTATTCTTCACACAGTGTTGTTTTTCTGATACTAGACCATATAAGCTATGTTTCTTACAGAAGGAAACTTAAAATATCCTAGTGTTTAATACTATATAAATATTAAGAAAACATGTCTTCTATGATGTAAAAATATGCAAAATGCGATTCGGTTTAATTTCACTTTAGCTAAGTATTTTGAAAAAAGCTTCTGGCAGAGACCTAGATAAATGCTATCCTAATACGAATAATACCATACTATGCTGAAGATATGCGCAAATTTCAAATGGTTATGGTATTACGTTTGTATGGGTAACTCGTACAGCTCAGAAGCCTTAATAGCGATTATTACCTACCTAAACTTTGAATTGAACTGCAATGTGGTGGCCACTAAAATGTTTGAATGCTAAATCTAGGACGCATCGCAGAGATATCTTCGAAATATTTCTAAAATGTAACAAGGTACAGAATGAGCCTCTGACTACTCCTACACTATTAACATCTTCAATGTTCTTCAGCTGTTTTTTGAGATACCGCGTGATGCGCCAAGAACTAGGTATACAAATAAGTTTTGTTTCCTGTTTCTTTGGACTAGGTAGGTCACGATACACCGACACCAAGCTCTGTTCTTTACCAGGGTGGTAGTGTTACTTAATTTCACACCGCATGACATGTGTCAATTGCGTCAAGCACCATTCTATTAGCTAACAACATGTAGAACTAGGAACACTACCTCTCTGAATGTGTTGTATCGCGCAGGTGTGCTCCGGCTGCGAGCAGGCGGCGCGCATCTACCACGCATACCTGCAGCACGCGCACGCGCAGGCGGGCGGGCGCGCGCCGCCGCCGCCGCTGCCGGAGCACCAGTCCGCGCCGCAGCCCGCCGCCGCGCCCTCCGCGCCCTCCACTCCTGACGCTCGTGAGTACTCTATACTTCACTTCATACCCAATCTCCGAATTTGGGGGTCAGTGAGGTAGGTACCTACTGTCCGATGAGTATTAGCTGGCCGTAATTCAGCGCTTCTATACTTCACTTCATACCCAATCTCCGAATTTGGGGGTCACTGAGGTACCTACTGTCCGATGAGTATTAGCTGGCCGTAGATCATAGAAATACCGCATGTGACCAGACTAGCATTTAGTGAGTGAGTAGAGTACCTCCTACCTAACCAGTAACCACCACCAACGCAGGCGGATCGATAGAGTCCCTCCTTCACAAGGCACCAACACAGAATAAGGCAATAGCATAGCAAAGGATGCGTTTTACATTATACTCTAACAGTTAGTCTAGTTGGAGTCTAACTAGACTAGATAAGCTGATGTCTTCAGCTAGTACGCACGATAGGTAAGGTACCTAGACTAAAAACTGCAAATTAGCCTATTGAACATATTTGAATTAGGAGCTAGCTATATTAATTAGACAAGTCATGCATGAGTATAGTTTACCTACCAATTTCGCAATATAAAAGCTAATCCAACTAAGCAAATATACTAGTACCTACTTATTCTTTTATGTGCTATTATGATGAGTAACTTGCACCTTCACCAAATCGAATCAATCAGCCAGCGCCATCTGCCGGACGCTGAGTGAGCAACGTAAATGGAAAGCGCGCCAAAAAACCATGAATGAATTCGCCGTGAATCACTCGTAAACTCATTCAGATCTCGGCACGACCATCACTGAGTCAGGCATTTTCGCGGAAATCGACTTCTACTGTTATTACTTCACGACGGCACCAGCTGCCTCTGGCGCCAAATAGGTGCCTGACCAAATTGTTATGTACTTACCTACCTACCTTCATAAGATCCAAATTATTTTACTAATATATCTAACTGAAGGGTCTATATTTTGTCTATCGAGTTGCCAATATTACACCAACGACGGACGTAGGTAGGTAATGTGGTAATGTTGTATGACAAAATGTCGTACTTTTTTTAGGACATTGTAGGTAGTCTTGGTATTTGTACTATTTTTATCTCAAACATAGCATCTAAATCAAAAGCACTTGATCTCTCTACCTAGGTCGTTGCGCTGGCCTAGGTTCTTCCTAAAAAAATCATTACTTATGGATCTTAATTAAATAAATAAAAATAAAAAATAAAAAAGCCTTTATTTATCCCTTAATTAAAAAATAAAATAACAAATTTAACTTAAATTCTAAAAAAATAAAATAGTTTTAATTAAGGACCCCTTTACGGGTATAGGCCTCCTCCAAAGTTTTCCAATTTCCTCTTTCTTGTGCTTTTTCAGTCCAGGACTTGCCCGCTACAGCAACTATTTCATCTTGCCACCTTTCTTGTGGTCTCCCTTTCTTTCTTTTTCCAGTTGGACCTTTCCATAGGGTTGTTTCACGGGTCCACCTGCCATCTTTTGTACGAACCAAGTGGCCTGCCCCTCTCCATTTTAAGGCCTGTGCGTGTTGAAGAGCATCTATTACTTTTGTTCTGCTTCTTATTAATATATTTCTTTGTTTATGAGCTAGCTTAATATTTAACAGACTTCTCTCCATCGCCCTCTGGCAAACTTGTATTTTATTTTTTGCTGTTTTGTTGAATATCCAAGTTTGGCAAGCATATGTCAGGCATGGCAGTAAGCATGAATTCATCACTTTAGTTTTTAATTCTATAGGTAATTTAGATTTCATTATCTCTTTGTAATTCCAGAACTTACTCCACGTTATATTGATTCTTCTTTTAATTTCTTCTATGTTTCTATTGGGTTTGAACGATAGTTGTTTTCCTAGATATATATATGAATTTACATATTCTACATCTTTATTATTTATTGTTATTTGTTGTTTAGTTCTGTTTGTGAGTATTTTTGTCTTAGAGGTGTTCATTTCCAAGCCGACATTGCTACTTACTTCGTGAAGATTCACGAAGTATGGATCTTAATTAGGGTACCATAATTATTCAAAGTTATCCATAGATAGGTGGATTAGGTAATAAAAAGCGATCTTATGTTACGATGGTCCGGACTCCGGACCTTCCCCGGGTCAGCGCTCGCCGCGCTATGTGGATGCGCACTTCGATCGTTGCATCCAATTTTTGTTGTGTTTATTACGATTGTGCGCACGTAGAATAGCAGGAAAAGATTTTTCTTTATTTAATGAGGTGTACTCTACATTACCCTAACCTACTTAGCAGTACAGGAGAATGCTTAAAAAAAATTAAGAGAGTATGTTGATCCAACCACAGATAATATACTTAGGTAATACTATAGATCCAATTAAGGGTTGCCTTGTCCACACACTGCAGATATTAAGGGATACATTGAACTCTATGAATCATTATTGTTTCGGTTTATCTTTTATGAATAGCACGTTAAAAATATAATACATACTTAATAAGCTATCTGAGATAAGCTATCCTTAGACGCTACACTTATTATTATCATCGCTTAAATAAATAAATAAATCGCCTCTCTGTAGGTACCTAGGTACCCCGCACTTCGACTGCCGTTTCGATCACTCTTGATTTAATTTTATTGTATGAATTAATCATCATTTCATTTTTTTCATTTTCATTTCATTTCATATTTTTAAGGAGTAACAATATGATAGGTAGGTACCTACGTACCTAGGTACATCGTTATGTAAGTTAGATCACAATGACTCATATTTTGATATTTTAATTCAACTACGTATTTGTTCATAAGCGTTTTTATCACTGTGATAACATTATTTGTGGGTACTTGGCTAAGTAGGGACATCATTATTTATTTATATTTCGCACTATACAATGTTAGTAGGTATAGTACTTATTAAGATAGGCAAGGAAGTGGAAAGTATGTTAGATAGATAGTTTCCGCTTACTTAAGATGATAATAGACATTGGTAGTCCCCAGAGGATGTAGAAATGGTAGAAACTGCCCCATTCCTGCGCTACTATCAGATAATGGATCGCGCTGAGTAACGGCCGCTCATTGCATAGATCGCATCATCCGCGCCGTCACGCCACAGAATAGCAAATATTGTAATTCTCAAGAGGCTCAATAGAGACTATCAATAGAAAAAAGTTTTTAAAAAAAGACTATCAATAGAGACTATAACTAAAATAGAAGAATCATCCAGGGAAGATTTATTTGTTCTCACCTATGCTTTCCCATTCACACTGCAGTGCTGGGCAAAGATCGCTCCCATTTACTTCTAATTATCTCGGTATTTTGCAGTAGGTATCCAACCACTAGCCTGTAAATTGTCAAACAAGTAAGTATAAGTACCTACTTAATAAAAAAATCGATGCATATAAAATGCATGTTACTTTCGGCCTACACGCCATCCTTTGTATTTAATTAAACATTGGCCAATAACGTGCGGAAAGATGAGGTGGTTATTGTTGGCCTAAAATTCTGTGGTATGAACACTTTAAACGGATTTGCTCGGAACCGCATACTTTATTAATATCTAGGTAAGTATAAAACAGCGGAAGGTCGCGGCCTTATTTATTATTTCAATTGTGATGAGCTTTGAGAGCTTTGAAGATAGATGCCCTTTCTGATGAGCAGTGCTTTGAAAATGTGGGCGATCGCCCAAAATGCCGGCGGCGGCGCGTGAATACCTATTGAGTGACAAAATGTAAACAACATTTAATCGTTAATCTTGGTTTTAATTTTAGTTGCAAATAAATGTATTTGATTTGATTTGATTTGATTTGATTTGACATTTAGCGAATTCTTTTCTTTACGATTTTGTCTTAGTCAGATATTGATACAATTCCATAAATTCCACCGGCACTTTCGTTTCCATGTACCTAAACGAAAATGCAAGAACATAATATACCTAATAGGCATTAAGACCTACATTGTGTTCAAGCAAATAAACTATCTTTATATTTATCTTTAAGTACTTACCTATAACCAAACCAAAACCTACCAATTGCCCGCCAGTTCAAGATAGGATTATTAGCATTCGATTTTTAACTTTTTACAAACCTGGGCTCATTCGTCACAATTTTGAGCAACAACTTGTCTTGTCACCCGGATCTTCAACATTTGTTAAGTAAGTATTTCAAAAGTAACCCAGATTTTCGAATGATTCGCCTCTCAACCTAGTGACTAATCTTACACAAGATGTGCCAATTACTGACCTGCGCCGTAGTTGCAGCAATAGTTACTATTGTAGCAATTGCTAGGTGCGGAAGTGAGTCATTATTTACTCGGAACTGTGATTCAAATCTTCCGGATTGAGTCAAAAACTACATCTGCTAAGCCAGAGAAGATCTAGTCACATCAGTAATAGGGTTTATTTTTGTTTGCGCAGCTGGCGCGTAACGGGCCTTATTTGAAGAGATGCTGGCGCCAGCGCTTGGCTTCGTGGGAGAACTCCTGAGATGTGTCATACAAGCGATTATAACACACTTTGCTTACCCATAAGATATTGAGATCTGTAGCATATTCTCTTAGGACTTTGAGCTGAGCACCCACATATTTGTGCACATGTATTACCTACTTAAATAATTATGACCGTGTCATAATAAACATGAACACTAAAAGCTTTACTTACAATAAAACCTTTCAATATGATAGATAGGTAGGTATAACCTGCCTGACACATTTTGTTGATGTTCATGAAAGTCGTTAAGAGGCAGCTTATTGGCCGAAACTTGGTGGTGTTAACTAATCAGCGGCTGGGAGGCGCAGCCCACCAGCTATGAAGTGTCAAGCGGCGGGGGACAGCGCTGTGATATATTGTCATGCTGCAGGCGAGCGCTTGCGGTGGCTGCAAGGTCACCTTCTACGTCATTGGAACTTTTGAGACCGTTGAGGTTCTCAGTACCTACCAGGAAGGTAGGCTCTTGACCGCACGTAGCGACTAGCGAGATAAGATAATTCGTACCTATCTAGTGGTTTCTGGTTGTCTTGGTTAGGTTTTACATCATAATATCTACAACTATCCTAGGTAGGTTCCTATTAATATTAGATAGATACTAACTTTCAGATGAAATAAGGATGGACTGTATGTATCCATACGTGACGGATTGTAAGCTCATCACTACATAAAATTAGATAGATAACAGTAAGATGTAAATAAAAAAGCATAAAATAAGAATAAAATGCATGGATTATAAATTAATACATAATTTGTGTAACTTGTGACCAAAAAATAAAATTTAAATGTTCAATTCTTGGAATCCATATGCCATGTCTCGCCTCTGCGGCGCCGCATCTTCGTAATTGAGACACGAGAGGCACATAAGTCGCGAATTCGTCTCTACCAGGCTACGGGCCATAGGTTAAAGAGATCATCTGATAGTCTAGTGAAGCTCCGCCTACGTTACGCTGCTCTATTTTGAGCCACTGACAAATAGCATCAAGTACAAACACAGCTAGGTAGAGCTCTCGAGGTTCAACTCTCTCGTTCCTAGTACCTACTCAAGTGTTTATTTGAACGGGGCATCGATTATCAAATTAGAAACCGAATTGCAATACAGCTAAAAATATATTTGAACTATGATTATCACTTTGTTAGGAAGCAATAATCTTAACCGAGTGATTACGGCGAAGTAAGGCTACGAACAAAACATCAATCTCTCCGTCTCCCGCTGTTCCGAGTTCATTCCGAGTTCCGGCGTAAGCCGCGCCGCGGGCCGCCCCCTGGATATCCGGGCATTTGCAAGTCAATAGCCCAATGTGCTGCGGCGGAAAGGCCATAACCTTTGTCCCGGGATTACTTTGATAGACGGCACTTGACACGGCAAAGCGCTCTTCATATTTTATGAACGTTTCTATACATTTTCGGGAGAACCTGCTTTGAATTGCGAGATAGGTTGCGCCATTTTTGATGCTTTTTGATTATTTGTCCGTTTATCAACTTCTCGTTCAATCTTTGAAATCGGTAGGCACGTTGGCTTTTTTATGGTATCCATTAAGTCATGAATCATACAAGAAGTAGGATCGTCAAGTGAACCTGTCTCACCTGTGGTCGCGGGCACGTGGCGGCGGCGGCTCTGGACCGGATTCCTCGCTTTCACATAGTTCGCACGTGGAGCTGCAGGCTCTGAATCATGGCACTGGAATGCGGACCATCTCGCCACCGCCGCACCGTGAGAACTCTACCAATCTACATACCTAACGGTCGAGATTCTTCATCAAATGTTGTACCTCCTACCCATACAGATAGCATGATAAAAGCCCTAGTTCGTGGGCGACTGAGCTATTTTCATAAGAAATCAAAAATTTTGTCGTTAGGTATATGACATGTAATCTATAATTTACGAAATACTTAGTTACAATTTTTTTTTGTTCTCATTTTCTATGTTAAATAAAATATTGATCAGACATCAAAGAAAAAAAAATGCTCTGAAAATTATATGATAGTAACATGTTAACTTTCAAGCACGTTCAGCCCAGCACAGCCTAGCCCTAATAATATTCGTAATTACCTAATATAATCACACACGAGTAACGTACGCTTCTCTACGTCAATAGGGCCACGGTTTATATAAATACAGCTGCCCCTTTGTTGTTAAACATCCTCTTAGAGTAAGATATCCTCTTAGAGGCACACTTCGTTGGTTTAGGTCTGTGGATCGAGGGCATAGTAGGTGCTAGGTGTCGCTGGCGAAGTGTCCTCCAGCGGAGCCGCGTCCCGACTGAGCCCCGGGAGCGGGCGGGGCTCCGCTGGCGCCGCCCAGCCACCGCCCCGCCCGCGTCAACTGCCTGTGGACCGCCTTCTCGCGACGAACTGGCTCGAGTTACAAGAACTGGCTTATTACTAGAATACGCGCTATTTTTTCTTTTTTTTTAATTTTTAGTCATTATAGGATTCAGCTACATCTATAGGTATTATAACTTCCTAGAAGCTACTGTTACTATTGCTGTACTATTACAGGTTGACGAGTAATAATGAATTGAAAAATGATCTTAGAAACCCCGTAATATTTTTGAAAAAACTATCCAATGACACCCCATTCTATGGAGTACCTAAACGAGAAAAAAATAATTTATCTCGCTTCATAATTTCCTATGTAGGGGAGGTACCCTGAAAAGTAATTTTTTTACAATTTTATTTTACCGCTTTATTCGCCTAATCAATATGTATCTCTATGCCAAATCACAGTTCTATTGATTAAACATATATTTACGGGTATTTATCGCTATTTACCTTTATTTAATTTTAATTTTATCCCGACGTTTCGACTGGTGCAATCCAGTCGAAACGTCGGGATAAAATTAAAATTAAATAAAGGTAAATAGCGATAAATACCCGTAAATATATGTTTAATCATGTGTTCTGATCGCGAAAGTTTAAAAAACACAGTTCTATTATCAGCAGTCTCTGAGCAAAGCCGCGGTCAAAAGGACGGACGGACGGACGTACATAAAGAAACTATACATATATAAGGGTGAATTGTTGACTTCAGAACCCTAAAAAGTTAAGTCCCACCAAAATAAAAAAAATCCTATAGTAAAACAGCAGTGCAGTGCACTAAAAATCGCCATTCTCACAATAATTCGCACTTTGCGTAGCTCTCGTAGAGGGTGCTACGAGAAAGTTTGAGCATGAAAACATAACCCCAAAAAACTTGTGGAAATCAATTCCTGTGCTGAAATCCGTAATATGCTTATTCCTGTAAAGTAATAGACCCATAAGTGGTGTAGTTATCTGCGAGCTCTAACTCCTTGGGCCAAAGCCGACGCAGAGAGTTCTGAGAAGCGTCGCTTGTGGTCGCAACTGGCAATTTATATCCGTTGCGTGGCCTCCATTACTTGCCGCCGCCACCGACTAGACAGCCTACATATACAGATGTTAGATAGACAGATCAAGGATAGAGAGAAATTCAAACATAATTTCAAGGGATTTTAAAATTAAAAAAAAAAAGAATTTAAGCGTTTTAGACCGCCTAATCATTTTTATTTCCGTGTGACTCTTGTGACCTAGTCAGAAAAATATTTGCGAACGTGTGTGTCATTGGTCTTTTGGTGTAAACGCTGAAATCGAGCTTTCGTTTACACACTAAAAGATCAAGAAAGATGCTCTTGTTTTTGTTCGCATTTAAAAGTCTAAAAACGTCTCTACCTATTCCTAAAGGTGGTACTAAAGCGAATCGTAAATTGGTTGGCGATAGTTTCCACTAATCGATGTTCGTGGGTATAAGTGGTCGTTTTACAAATTCGACGGTTAAAAGCTTTTTGGAAATACCCTTATCAAATAGTATGAAATATAGTGAATTTATATCCCTTTATTGGCTCTAAAAGCGAAATTAATTACCATCAAGTTTCATTTTGTATTCCGTGATTTCCATAAAGATTTTAATAATATTCCATATCATGCAGGGGATGCGATCACATTTAAATTATCAGAATAATTATGTTTATTTATAAATACGTATGTAAGTAGTAACACTTTGCAACCTATATTTAAATCAAATCAAAATGTTTATTTGTTTCTCTCACAACACATAAATATAAAAATATTATTTCATTAGGTAACTAGGTTAATTTTGAACACACACTTTTAATACTTAAAACAACTTTAAATAAAACTAAGTTTGCTAAAATCGGACTATGAAGATATTATGATGACTAATACTAGGTAGTTGATAAATATTGTATTCATGAAGTGGTAATAAACAGACAACACAGCTTACCCCTCGCCTGTGACGGGAGTCGTGGCCCGAGGGCGCGATATTGGCGACCCGCGGCGCTCCTGCATTATGCATGCGGTAATGCGGAGTATATCATTATTGCATCTGCTTTTCATTACTTAGATTTATTTACATTACTTAAAACGTTTTTATTACATGTTTTGCTTGGTTACATGTACAATAACTCAGGGCAGAACCCTTTTTTCTGGACTACACCAGGTTTGTACTCCAAAAGAAATAACTGAACATTTATTATATTGTTCCGCTACCAAGTTAATACTCATTTTCTCTTCTAGAAAGCCTTCACTATCGTCAAGCGTACTGAAACTGTGTAAACTCTTTCAGGGGAAACAATATAAAATAATATGCTCTAATTTCATAAAGTTCTTAACTTACTTATATTTGATTGTGCATCGCGCTCTTTCTTGATATGAATCTCAGGGTTTGATATCACAGTGATTGAATATGATAATGTGCTGGGATCCGCCCACGGGCGCAGGGCGGGCGCGCGCTTCCGCCGCCACTCGACCTCTTCCGGTCGCGCATCCGCCCGCATATCCGGATTAACTATTGTCTTAAACTACTATAAAATATTGTTTTAAGTTTTAATAAATAATAACAATTTAGCAAAGTAAATCTTGAGAGAGATTTTTATTAAATCCCTTTTTTTCTTTTTACAAAACTATATGAAGTGGTGGTGTATTGTTGAAAGTGAGTGTTAGTCACAGTAAAGAAGTGTTGTAATGGTGATGTAAGCGGAGGCCGGCGGCGGCGCCATGTTGTGGCTGAGTCCGACGGAACACCGGCGCATACAGCATTTCTACCATGGTTTGTGATTGTGCATATTTTTATATTAAATATTTATTTTATTATAATTTAGTATCGTTATTATAGTTGTCTTAATCATCAGTAACTAGGTCAATGTTTTTATGAACTTTTAGGTAAATTAAGTACCTATACCTATACCTTCACAAATTGAAACTTTATTTTTTTTCTTTAAACGCAGGTTCGAATCCTGCCGGAGCTGTTAACTCTTAGTAAGATTTTTCATTCATAATGTACAAATACCTATCTTTGGTTTACTTATGTAGTAGTTTAGTTACTTTAAATAAATTGTTGTATTTAATAATAATAATAATAATCATTAAGTATCTAGGTAGGTAGGTACATGATTTACTTCACTTGGGCTAATCTTATTAAATAGTAACTAAGTACATACCTTAACCTAACTTTTTCTTTTCTGTTTTTTTGTGTTAGCCCATTCCCGCTAGAATATAGTCTTTTGTATAATTTGTTTTTTATGTGCTGAATAAATGCATGATTGTAATCTGCTTTGTGAATTTAATAAATAAAAAAATAAATAAATAAAAATGCTATTTATTGTATTTCTATTCTATTTATCTAGCGGTGAGAGGCAACCATATGCCTACCCTACGCTCTCAACATAGTTGAGATGAAGCGCATATGCTAGGCTAGTGTACCTATACTACTTAGTACTTATATAGGTAGGGTCAGGTGTCCAACACTGAAACAGTGGTACCTACACTACACAATGAAATGCATGAGCCCCCCTCGAACCTCACGCTACATCCCAGTTTGCGTCAGTGCCGCGCGAAAGAAGATTTTTGCGGAGCTTTTTTGACAAAAATGTACAAATTTTCTGCTTTCTTTCAAGATTTTCCTGAGAAATATACCCTTGGTAGTCAACTTAAGTTTTTTTTATATAAATTGTTACAAAACGAAACATGTATTGTGCCCAACATTCGGCGGGTACGATCCTCGCTGCGGGATAAAAGTTTGTATGATCTACAAATATTTGTCTCGAGTCTGTTCATGTAAGGTAGGGTGGGTGATTAACGCCCGCTGTTTATTAACGCCCGGGTAGCAGAAAACACACTAAATATCATATTATTCAATTGACACTCCACGCATAGGTAGAATGAATCAATAAAAAAGCGCAGGGCGAGCGGCGGCACGCTCGCGCCACATTTGTGGCAGTGTGACGCCTCGTCCCGGCAGGGTCTGTCAAGTACCGCGCTACTATAATAAATGCCACGACAAATAGTATAGTTTTACATGTATTTTTTGCGATTTGGGTATGATTTTTGGTTTAAAGAGATTCACGATAATCTTGTTCTACTATTACTTAAATATTTTGTGTCGATTTCTATGTTTTTTAGCAAAAACGTGTCAGTGTCAAATAATAACGTCCGGCTGGGGAATAACGCCCGGTAAAATGACGGTTGGGCGCTATTAGCCTGCATGGGCGTTATAACCAGAGAGCATTTTTATAAAAGTACATAATGTCCAAAACGACTTAACTACTAATTGCAAATTTAATTCTTATGATAATCGCCTTACCGCGTAAATTACCCGATGATAGGAGGACGAAATCGTCGTGATATTCACCCGTGGAGGTGGTTCCTTAGTGTTATAAATTTATTAGACAATTCTCTTTTTAATTTTGCCAATTACATATTATTTGATAGATTTGCCGAAGAACTTTGTATTTATAAAAAAAACTTTGTTATTTACCTAATATCTCCGGGTGTTATTACCCGCTGTCTATATAATAGCGCCCAATGAACATTTAAAAAATATCTTAATTCTGCCTTAAAAACGGTTAATACGGAATGTGCTCATGATGTATTATATGGAAATTATTAAAAAGTTCCATAAATATGACCAAATACAAATATACCATGTGATGTAAGGTGTATTATTAAATTGACTAAAGTTAATCTTAAATGTTGATTTTGTTCCTATATTTTTAGTTTATGTACGGTAATGCGACTTTAGATAATTGTTGTGAGAATATTTTTTGTTGTTGTAAGCCTATTTATGCATTTAAAGCCTGGTTTATGAAACGGGCGTCAATAGACATATAACTTTTAATAACGCCCAAAATAGACCTTTTTTAAAAACTGAATAAACATGTGTATTAAGAATAAAACTCAACGTAAGGTGTTATTTTTTTGTTTCACTTAAAATAAACATTGATTATAAGCATTCTTTTTTTTCATAATCATGTAATTATGGAAATTATTTGAAATTAAAGTTAGGTGGGCGTTAATCACCCACAGTACCTTACTTATAATATGTGTAGGTATGTACTTAGGTTAGGTAAGTACTTACAAAAAAATAATAAGTAGTATATCAGTCATCGAAATTTGAAATAAGTACATAATTCCCAAGTTGCGGCTAACTCTGATGACAGAGTTTTTGCCTTCATCATGCACGGTCTAACAAGTAAACGTCTTAAAAGCGGGACCAAAACGCTTAATAATTGCCACTAACACCCATATAAATTGTGCCCACTATAGGCGTTGCTAACTTCAACGAGCGCTTTAGTGACTAGCTGCCCTAGCCATGTTACATTTCTACAATCGCTTTAGAGTAGAAACTATAAAAAATTTATAGGAATTGACATTCGATGACGAAAACTCAAGCGATTAGAAATGTCAAATCAAAGGAATAGCGATGATAGAAAGAGAATAGATACGAAACATTTGTCACTCGTCTACGCGCCAAGGTGTAAAGTTAGGTATCGTTGCAGATGGATACGCGGCGCTAAGCGGGTGCGCGCGCAGCTCGTCTGGAGGGCAGGTGCAGCTGTGGCAGTTCCTGCTGGAGGAGCTGGCCTCCGGCGCGCCCGGCATCTGCTGGGAGGTGAGTACTTACCCCACCCAACCTCTTACATTATACTTGTCATTTCTCATCAATTTTAAAATGATAAACGCGTTACAACTTACAAGCATTTCATGTAACTTGCACGCAACATGTTGTGCGTTGTAATCTGATTCATATAACAAAAAGTTCCGTGAGATATACTATGTTTTGCAGTCCTAAGTCAAAATATTTTAATGCTATTGTATTTTTTTAAGAAGAAGATATTTTAAAACTTAAGGGAACTGTTTAGGCGGTGTTAAAACCTTAACATTGTAAATACATACCGTGTCAAAATGGACTAAACAAAGCATTGCGCTTATTATTGTACTTCTGTACACATTTAACAACTCTATGTTGTTCGAATAAAATATCGATCCCTCTAGATAGCCTGAGGATCACGAAGCGGCCAATTTAATAAATAAAAAGTATATTTTCCGTACAAAAGACATAAACGCGTGAGTGCTACGCCGCTACGAAGGTGTGCAATATGCCACAATTAATTTGATTATGATATGCTAATATTTTCTTACCCTGCTAATACTTATAAATGCTAAATAATACTTATAAATATAAATGCTAATACTTACCTTCCTCCTTCTGTTTCTTTGTGCATTGTCTTTATTTCTCTGTACCTACTTACCTATTTAAATGTACCTAAGTATGTCTGTGTTTTTGTTACCAAATAAACGTCTATTCTATTCTATTCTATTCTGCTAATAAACCTGTCTCGGTTATTCATTCAACTTCGGCATACTTAAACATCGAATTTTGTTTCATTATAACGTAGTAGCCATGAATGTGAAAAAGTTTCCGCCTTCCCACGTTTACGGTTTGGGCGCCAGAAGCAGCGCGGTCCATACCATACATCAAAGAGACTTTGCTGAATATCTATTATGTTTTCCAACCCAGGGTCCGCCGGGCGACGGCGAGTTCCGTCTGTCGGACCCGGACGAGGTGGCGCGCCGCTGGGGCCGCCGCAAGCAGAAGCCCAACATGAACTACGACAAGCTGTCGCGAGCGCTGCGCTACTACTACGACAAGAATATTATGAGCAAGGTAAGAATTTAAATTATAGTAGGTACCTAGGTAGATTATGATCGTTTAATTTATTAATACCTACATAATCTATTTAAACATAAAAAAACTGTCAAACAGCTGCAACATTACACATAAGTATCAATTAATTAATTATCAGTAGGTACCTATGTACCAAATTACTTGAGAAGTACCTACCTACCTGTGTATACAGGGTGTTACCGACCACTACCGAAAACTTAAGGGGATGAAAGTACCCATCAATATGAACAACTTTTTCTAAGAAACCAACACTGTGAACGCGAAAAAAAAAACAGCTGTTCCATACATCAGTTCAATACCTACTTGGCTAAAGTGTATGAAACAGCTGTTTTTTTTTTCGCGTTCACAGTGTTGGTTTCTTAGAAAAAGTTGTTCATATTGATGGGTACTTTCACCCCCTAAAGTTTTCGGTAGTGGTCTGGTAACACCCTGTATTCCAAGCTTGAGCCAAATCCGTTCAGTTTTTTTGTGTGAATGAATAACAAAGCGAATGGATCATTGGAAAAAAAAGCTCGTTGGAAAAGAAGTAGAATCACCTAGCTTTTAAGACGTTTTAATGTTATTTTAGAGGTCCTACTAGAATAAATGATATTTGAATGTGGATATGGAAACTAAGCAAGGGCTTCCCGCAGGTGCACGGCAAGCGATACGCGTACCGGTTCAGCTGGGCCGGGCTGACGGCCGCGTGCCAGGCCCAGGCGCCCGACGCGCCGCCCTACTGGCACTACCTGGCGCCCTCCGCACCCCCCGGGCCCCAGCCCCCGCCGGGGCCCCAGCCGCCCTCCACCACGCACAACGCTTAGTGCCCAAGACAATCAATTTCATCTTTCGGCACGTTGAGGAAGCAACATCAAGCTTCACAAGAAAACATTCTTCGTGGCTTGAAAAAGTGGTCCCAATGCTAAGTTCGTACAATTTAGTGGCAGAATTAGCTTAATTTTGTGACAGTGATTGTGTATATCGAATGCTGTGTGAATTTGCACTCATGACGAGCTCCCAGTTTCGCAAGTGTGCTCTTGGCTCACGTTTAGATCCAGGACTAGTACACCCCTTTTGAATTTGGAACAAGGGTAAGAAATTTTTAGAATCTTGTAGGATCGTGCCTGATCGTGCCCATTTTCGTAGTTTAGTTTAAGTTTACTCACAGCAATAATATAAGCGAAGCCGCAATAATTGCCCGATGTATCGATTGTACATTTATAGAGTAGGTAAAGAAGACAGCACAATAATCTGACTGAGCCATGTTGACCGCCTGCCTTGTTTTTCTACGAGTATACGAAGGTCAGATACTCTACTACCAAAACCGAAAACGATACATCGCATCGTGCCAATAATCGCAGTTCAGCTTATACAGTGAAACTTGGTTAAGTGGGACCTGGATAAGTGAGAAACCTCCATAACTGGAACTCATGCTGAGGTCCCAACACTTTGGCACTGAATGACCTCTGTTAGTGGGACGAGGTAAGCCTCTATATCTGGGATTTGTTCTTTCGATTTATCATCATAGTTACCTCTATAACTGAGACAGCGAGTAAATTGTATATGCTTAAACCTCTGTAACTGAGATAACATTGTTAGTTTACTCATTCTTACTCTACCCACAAATTCCACACGTAATTCCAAGTACGTACCTAAGTCATTTTGAGCTTCAATTACCTTCAGTTTTAGTTTCGCTTTACTATCATACAGATGTTTATTTGAAAAATGCCAAAACGAAAGCTACAATCGTTATCATTACGTGAAAAACTGAAGTTATTATTCGTTTATGAAAGTGGGAAGACACGCGAAGAAGTTTGTCCGAATTTAATGTGCCAAAATCTACTCTTTGTAGAATAATTCAGAGTACCTACCTAAACATAAAATTGAATCACAATGTTCTGAAGGACAAGGAAAACTAAAACGTGTACGTTTATCAGAATATCCTGAACTTGAACAGTGTTTGCTAACATGGGTCAAGCAACTTCGTAACAAAAACGTTCCGGTAAGTGGACCGATGATTAAAGAAAAGGCACAAGATTTCGCCTCTATAACTAAAATAACCTGTATTCTCACCTCTATTAATGGAACCCTCTGTAAATGAGACAGATATTTATTTATACCTGTATATCTGAGACACTGGGTAAGTGGAATACCTCTATAAGTGAAACGACATTGCAGGTCCCTTGATGTCTCACTTAACCAGGTTTCACTGTATTAGCAAATCTAAGATTTTTCGTTTCGAAAATGTAGGTAACTGCGTATTGCACATGACGAAATAAATAAATTATGCAAAACATCGTAAAAAAATCAGTTACTATTATGCGGCGATGAGATTGCTAAGGTATGAGAGAAGGCCTTTCCAACTGATCATGAATGTCTGAAGATTTGAGTAGATTTTCGCTATTTTAGTAATATAAATTTATTTAGGTAGATATATATATGAATATTGAAAACTTTTTTTTTTTTTTATGAATATAAAGCTTGTTATACCTAGCTAGGTACCTACATAAAAACTTTTGTCAATGTTAAAGCTCTGCTTATTTATCTTAACTAAGTATTTCTGAAGAGGCGCAGGCGCAGGGAAATTATATTTTATTATGTCTAAGTAAGTACAGATTATTTTCAGTCTTATGTATTTTTTATGGCAATTATAATAATGATTAAGTAGGTTATAAATTAGATTTTTGCATTTATTTATGTTTTTATAATTTTCTTAAGCAGCAGAGTAGAGCCTAGCTCTACATTTTTGGTTGTTATTTTTTAAGTATTTACATCAGTTTTGGAGATTTTATTAAATTAATTAAAGTTAGTAATTAGTTCATTCATCACAAACCTGTAATTTTAGTAGTGAATAAGTCGTCAACCGAGTGCCAAGGTGAAAAGTTATCCATCATCATTACTAATAGCATGGACGAAAAGCAATAATAATTGCTAATAGATTACCTACGTTGAAAGCGCATATCATACGTTTTTAGCAAAGCAAATTTTTGCGATATCCATTTAAAAGTTAATTTTTGATTAAGTAGGTACTTGCTTAGGTGATATTATTATTTTGTTGCGATATAAAATAACTCAGAGATAATAATATTATTAAACACATCGCAAGAATGTGATGTGCGCTTGACCATAACTTTACCTACCTAAAGTTTATGATAGAGCCATTTCATTATTTGCTAAGAAGTTTTATTACTACCTCACCCATGTCTTACTTTTATTTTACATAATGTAAGTACATTACTTAGACATTTACCTACTTCATATCACAATTAGATTCTTAGGTTTAAAAAACCCTTTTCTTCCTATTAAAGTTCCTTTACAAACTATAAACTTCGTTTCATTACCTAAGTCTAATTTTGCCAACAATAGTCTGCAATGCAAGATAAGAGCGATTAAAGTAGGTATATTTGCAATAAACTGTAAAAATAGGAAAGCTGCGGCAGCGCCCTTGCGGAGCGGATACCGCGCCGATAGAGCCCACGCTAGCGCCTGCCAGGGATGCGCAACATTTAATGTACTCTGTAATAGCTCATTATCAATAAAATTTGATTATTATCTGCAACGTCAATCATTTCTAAAGCAGGCTCGATGATAATACGCCTCTACGCAGGTCTACGGCGCTCGTAGAGCCGTTGACCCGATGATTGCGACCCAAGAATATTTCTAATTTGATGAAGTAAAGTCCGAAGCTTCGCTCGCTTGGCTCCACTTATGTAAGTACCTACTAGTTATACCTACTTCATGTTCTTAGTTACTACTAACTTAGGTATAAATGTAAACACAAGAAAGTTGTTTTTGTCTAGTTTTCGCATTTATTAGCGACAATAGACACATCTTTATGGGCTCTTAAAATGTCTAAAAAGATCTGAAAATGTCTACCGCTCCCTGGGAGTGCAGTAGTGATGATATTTATTTATTTTTTTGCTCATATTGATACTGTCACACATAAAGAGTGCGAGCCAAGTGTTGGTGGCGTCTGCGCGATGCTGGCGCTCCGGAAGGCGACCGCGGCAATCGGCTGCAAGATGGCGTCCCGAGCGGCGGCTCTGCTGGCCACTCTCTTCCTTTGTTATTTTGGTGAGTCTTTACTTTTTTTTTTTTTTTTTTTTTTTTTTTTTTTTATTAGGTTCTCAAAACTGGACGATACACATTATACATGATTGCTTGACAAAATAGGTAATGAAAGCTAGTGTACGACCTTCTCGATGAGAACACAGCATGCACCAGTAATAACCTACTCTTATACTAGAAATTAGAAAATTATACATAAGTAAATAAATAAGTACCTAAGCAAAAACTTAATTATTAACAAAACTACAAAATTTAATACACTATTGAATTTTAAACAGCAGTCTCTTGATAGAAGAGACTGAAGAAAAGAAAATATCGAATTCATGACAGATGTCATTATAAGATGAACACATTCGGTAAATTGATGAGTGCTGACTGTAGTTTGTATGACAGAATGGTAAGTAGAACGTTTTTCTATTGTGAAGACGGCTGGAGGAACGAGGTATGACTAAGTGGAACTTCTGCAGCAAACTGGGGCTGTCAATTTTACCATTTATAATTTTATACAGAAACAGGATATCCATCACGTTCCTTCTATGTTGTAAAGTCTTTAAATGAAAATGATTAAGCCTAGAACCATAGGAATCAAGACTATGGCAAAGATTATTCGCATATGCGAGATGGTATAGAAAGTTCTTTAGTAGCCGCTCTATTCTGCTAATGTGAACTTCATAAGAGGGACTCCATATAGGACTGCAATATTCCAGTATACTACGAACATAACAATTAAAAAGTAAAATAGGGATTTCTGTATCATTAAAAAATTTACATTGCCTAATGACAAAACCAGCTAATCGTGCTCCCTTTTTGGTAATGTAATCGATATGCTCTCTAAAATCCAACTTGGCGTCAATCACAACTCCAAGATCGCGCATACTTGAGACCTCCGCAATCGGGCTGTTGCCAATAAAGTAAGTTGCAGGAATATTATGTATAGTCTTTCTGGAGCATTTCAAGTGAAAACATTTAGATGCACTTACTTCCAGATATACAAGGCAAAAATAGTTATCTGTGTCTGAATAATAGGGTTTCTAAATAAATAAATAATAAATAGATATCCTTGAACCTTCCACACAACGTCATTTAATCCCAAGCTAAGAAATTTAACGCTTGTATGGTAACCAGATGACTGATAATACTACATAGATATTTTTTTGTAAATATCTACATGAGTAGGTACCTACAATTATACCTACATAGAAAACACCCATACATGAGACAATTATTAGCAGATCATGCAAACATTTGTCCCGCAGCGGGGATCGAACCCGCAACCTCTGCGTCTCAGGCAGGCTTTCTCATTAATTCGTGCATGATGCCCTCTTAAACCGTCGGCGTCGGTCGTGTGGAGTATTAATAACATCTTAGCAAAGAAATTTGTATGTATGGGAGGACATCAAAATGATAAAGATGGACTGCCCGCGCCCGCGCTGTTGCACGGATATGCGCGGTGATTGCCAATTGGTACGGTATGTAAACCGTACAGTACAATCCATCGGGCCCCTGTGTGAAATGAAAGAGCAAGTTCCTTGAAGTGGTTGGTAAATGTAAGATTCTATGAACGAAATTTTTGTGAAGTCCTATGAATAAATGTGTGTTCATCAGACGTGAGCGTGGCTGAGTTCTCGAGCGCGGCGCTGTCGACGCACGTGGACACGCTGCTGGCGGAGTACGACCGCGAGGCGCCGCCCGCCGCGCGCGTCTCCGTCGCGCTCGCGCTCGACGTGCGCCACGCCGCGCTCGACGACGCCAGCGCCACCATGCGGCTGCTCGCCGACCTCAAGATGGTGAGTTCGATGAAATTCTAGCCAAGACGGCAATACTGACCATGTTTCAAGGTTGCACGGGATTTAATAGTTTGGTTGAGAGGCTTTTTATCTTGTTACAATTATACGGTATGTCGGTATATCTTGTCAGAGCTGGGTGGACAGCCGGCTGGCCTGGAACGCGTCGCAGTGGGAGGGCGACAGCGTGCTGCTGACGGCGGAGCGGCTGTGGGCGCCGGACGTGGCGCTGGCGGGCGGCGGCGCGGCGCGCGCGGCGGACGGCCCCGGCGGGTTGCGCGCGCGCCTGGGGGCCGGCGGCGGCGTGGCGCTCGTGCGGCGCCTCGACCTGGCCGTGCCCGTGCGTCTGCAGCTGGCGCGCTGGCCGACGGACACGCAGCAGGCTGACTTCAAGTTCGCCTCGCGCGCGCACTCGGAGGACGAGATCGACCTGGTCATCAACGATTACAAGGTGACTTTCGCTCTGACCAACTTTTTCGTCTATATTTCGTTCTGACGATATATGATGCGAGGTTTCGAGTAAAATTAGAGACCGGCTCGGTGCTAGCGAAGGATCGTCCGTTATACTATACCATGTCAATTCCTGAACTCCAGGGCTCGGTGGTGGTGGAGTGCGGCGCGTGGGAAGTGGAGAGCGTGCAGGGCGCGGCTGTGAGCTGGGCGCGCGCGGAGGGCGGGGAGAGACGCGGCGCCGCGTGGGCCGTGCGCGCCACGCGCCGGGGCGCGGCGGCTGCGCGCGCGCACACCGCCGTGCTGGTCGCGTGCGTGCTGCTGCTGGCCGCTGCCGCCTCGCGCCCCTACGCGCAGCGCACGCCGCTCGCGCTCGCCGCCACGCTCATCTCCGCTCTGTGGTGAGTCTCTCGGGAAGGTTACGTCGCTGACAATTGTAGCGAAATCTTAACAGTCCATTCTTCGGTCGTTCCAGGCTGATAACGGTGACGTTCTCGCTGCCGGCGGCGGCGACGACGCCGGTGGTCGTGTCGCTGATGTGCTGCCTGTGCGCGCTGGGGGCGGGAGGCGGCGCAGGCGCAGCGCTGGCGGGCCGGCTGGCTCGCCGCTCGGCGCCGCCGCCCGCTGCGCTGCGCACGCTGCTCTCCAAGCTCTCGCACATCCACGCCATCACTCCTGATCCGGTGAGTATCCCTGAACCTCCCTAATAGCGGCACCTTCATCTTCTTATATCAAGGCGATGGACCCACCGGATCACACTTTAGGCGAGTCATAAACCAGCTTTAACGTTTATGTCGCAGGAGTGCCTGTCGGAGACGCGGAGCGGCGCGTGGGCGGCGGCGGCGACGTTGCTGGACACGCTGCTGGCCGCGCTGCTGGCGCTGGCGCTGCTCGTCATCCTCGTCGTCTACATAGTGGCCTAGCGGCATCCTACGCGCTCGTCAATATCTCTAAGAGAAACTTATCGTAATTACGAATTGTGTTTTCATTTTGCAAACAATACCTCAGCTGCCAGCTCTGCTCTGCCGCATAGGCTTCTTTAGATATAAATAGTAACTACATGATACAAGTGTATTTTCATCTAAAACCGCTATTTATACCCCAACAACACGGATTTTTACCAGGGCGTTCCACAACTTCTAATCTTCTTGATTATGCCAGTGACATTACTGAAGCATTTCATGATTCACATGAAGTTCATGCTATTTATACCGACTTCTCAAAGGCTTTTGATGTTGTTGATCACGAACTTTTAATTAAAAAGCTGGGTCATGCAGGGATCTGTGGATCTCTGCTGAGGTGGTGTGAGTGATATCTTCAAAATCGTTCCCAACTAGTCAGAATTCGTGGTTTTCAATCTGCTGCAAAAACTGTGCCTTCCGGTGTACTTACCTCAGGGCTCGCATCTTGGACCTCTATTCTTTCTTGTTTTTGTCAATGATCTATGTACTACACGTCAAAATATCAACTTTTCGCAGATGACCTTAAACTCTACAGAATCATTCGCACTCGCAAAGATGTATCTGATCTGCAAACAGATATTAACCGCATTAACGACTGGTGCACGCGCAACAATATGTTTTTATATGCATCTAAATGTTTTCACTTGAAATGCTCCAGAAAGACTATACCTACATAATATTCCTGCAACATACTTTATTGGCAACAGCCCGATTGCGGAGGTCTCAAGTATGCGCGATCTTGGAGTTGTGATTGACGCCAAGTTGGATTTTAGAGAGCATATCGATTACATTACCAAAAAGGGAGCACGATTAGCTGGTTTTGTCATTAGGCAATGTAAATTTTTTAATGATACAGAAATCCCTATTTTACTTTTTAATTGTTATGTTCGTAGTATACTGGAATATTGCAGTCCTATATGGAGTCCCTCTTATGAAGTTCACATTAGCAGAATAGAGCGGCTACTAAAGAACTTTCTATACCATCTCGCATTATGCGAATAATCTTTGCCATAGTCTTGATTCCTATGGTTCTAGGCTTAATCATTTTCATTTAAAGACTTTACAACATAGAAGGAACGTGATGGATATCCTGTTTCTGTATAAAATTATAAATGGTAAAATTGACAGCCCCAGTTTGCTGCAGAAGTTCCACTTAGTCATACCTCGTCCCTCCAGCCGTCTTCACAATAGAAAAACGTTCTACTTACCATTCTGTCATACAAACTATAGTCAGCACTCATCAATTTACCGAATGTGTTCATCTTATAATGACATCTGTCATGAATTCGATATTTTCTTTTCTTCAGTCTCTTCTATCAAGAGACTGCTGTTTAAAATTCAATAGTGTATTAAATTATGTAGTTTTGTTATTAATTAAGTTTTTGCTTACTTATTTATTTATGTATAATTTTCTAATTTCTAGTATAAGAGTAGGTTATTACTGGTGCATGCTGTGTTCTCATCGAGAAGGTCGTACACTAGCTTTCATTACCTATTTTGTCAAGCAATCATGTTTAATGTGTATCGTCCAGTTTTGAGAACCTAATAAATAAAAAAAAAAAAAAAAAAAACAAGTAAGTAAATGAAATTATTTTTGATTAGGTAGTTTATAGCGAGGCATAAAATGAAACTTAGGTCACATTTACCAGTATCTGTAATGAATGTCTGATTGATAACGATACTTTAATTGGATTAATCTATGAAAGACACTACAGTTAGTACGAACATTGCCACTGTCAGTTGTATCGGTAATTCGGTACAACATAAGTAGGCATGAACGAAGCGTTCACTACTAAAGTGAAAATTGTGACGTTGCGCTACGTTGCGTCGCGTTTCTCGCATTTTTTTCGTTCAACGATTCAACGCATTTTATCGTTGAAAGCGACGCAACGCAGCGCAACGCACTAGTGGGGCCTCACGCTTAGAGTGCACGAATCTTGCATCAGCAGGAATGACTAGGAAGCCGTGCGCGAGCACTAGGCAGTGCGCCAGCGTGCGCATGCGCCGCGGCGCGCGGCCGGCAGCGCCAGCTCCGCGCACAGCAGCAGCGCGGCGAGGAGCCCACCCAGTCCCAGTATCTGCACACAATCATCAAAAATTACTGCACAATCTTAGCCAATTTGATCGACTTCAATGTATTTTGATCTACACCTATGCTGTTTAGTTCATAGTGTCTCAAAACCAACGGCAACGATTTTTTTTTTTAACTATACATCAATAAACTGTATTCCCTGCTGGTAGCACTTACCTGCAGCGCGGGCAGCACGTCCGGCAGGCCCACGCTGAGGAAGCCGCCGGAGCCCGACTCGCAGCGAGGGCGCGCCGCCAGCCAGCGCCGCCGCGCCTGGGATATCAGCCCCACCTCGCGCTGCCACCGCAGTCTGACCACCGACCAGATAATATTACGAGTATATAAGTGACAACTTCGCTAGTGACAGTCAGTGACTTTAATATTTAAATTTTCTTCATTTCAAGTTTCAAACATTTGAAAAATGAAATGTGTTTGCTTCAGCTAACATCTAGAGCAAACTGGTTCAATATAGGTGCCGCCAGCATTGCATGACTAAATACATAGGTACTCTAGTCATAGAGGGGGGAGGGGGGAGGGGGAGCTGAGCACCTGGAGGCGAACAGGTCCCGGTAGCCGGAGTGCTTGCGCAGCGGCACGGCCACCATGGGCAGCCGGAAGGCCTGGATCTGCTTTAGGCCGCACTTCTCGCGCTCCGTGAACGTCTTGCTGATGATGTCATAGCCCGAACCCTCTTCCACCTAGAATAAATTCTTCATTGTGACACGGTTCTTTCGTGAGTTGTAATTTATTTTCATGTTGACTTCCTCTCGCATGTACCTATGCCTCACTGTATTTCTGATGCCGCTATAACAACAAATATTAAAATATTAAATATTAAAGGTTATCTGCCATACAACAAACGTGATTTTTTGGCCTTTTATGCACTATATTAATAACGGCAACATGTAAAAGCTTGAAATGATTGAGTGCAACTTTGAGATGAGGCTACCTGGAAGGCGAAGAGTCCTGTCCGCAGACGTGCGACGCCCTCCACCACGCTGATGTAGGCGCGCTCGCCCAGCGGCAGCAGCTTGCGCCGGTACAGACGCTGAGTGGCCGGCTCGCTGCTCTCCTGCGAGTGCGACACCCACCATACCAAACCACTCAGAAATATTACTTCTCGTGCTAAATTGAATTTATTATGGTGGACTAAATAGATAACAACTGATGTAGCGTAATGAAGGCAGGTGCTTTGATAATTTCTTGTGAGTTTTGAAATCCTCTGATATGATTAAACAATGTAGGTACAGCGTTCGTACGTTCGTTGAGATTGGTAGAGGTACTTACTTATGAGAAGTAGAGCGAGGTCATTAATTACACATACTTACTTAAGTAGTAGAATCTTAACCTTTATTCGTCTGCTATTTGTGCGAATACTAAGCAAAAACCTTGGAACGACCAACGTGTATTGAAATCTGGGTTAAATTATATACTGACGGCGAAGTAGACGCGTTTGTATGTGGTTTCCTGCACGCCGAGCGCCATAGGTGAGTGCGTGAGGTCGTCGATGGTCTGCAGCGCATCGCTGGGCGTCTGCAGGATGGCCACGATCTTCGCGGAGTAGGCCGTGAACGCGAACAGAGAGGACACCAGCGCGGAGAACATCACCATTCGCACCGACATTACATCGGGCGTCACGTGCGAGCCTTCACGGGAATTGTAATGGTGTTTTATTACGTAAGTATGAACTATTGTCCGGAGTTCATAATTTACCTTAAAAATTAAACCACGCGCTATGGGCACAACAAGTATTCAAGTACAATGTAAACTACAAGAAATGAAATAACTGCAGTTTTGAAACGACTCAAATCTAGCTGAAAATCTACCACTATCAACTATGGACCTACGTAGGTACCTACTTTCATATAGATAGGAAGAGAGTTTTTAAAGTTATTCTTAAGATACCTGTGCTAAAAATGAAAGAAAGACCTTGCTGACAAATAGTTCCAATTGCGAAGGAAACAGTCTCAGGTAATGTGAGCACTTCCAGCTGCGGATGCTGCGCCCTGAGCCGCCACGCCAGCGCCGCCAGCATCAGCGCGGCCGTCGCCAGCACCAGGCCGCACGCCGCCCACACGCCGCGGCTGAACGGCAGCAGGAACACGTTGGACACGGACGACTGCGACGGCTGCCGGAAGAGAAACGCGCCTCTACAACGCAACAGACTCATGTCCTCTACCAATTCTGTGTGAACAACACTGAATACACTCATTTCACAGTTACCTAAGCTCGCAGGTCTCGGAGACGTAGTCCATGACGCGCCAGCGGTCGGCGCGCATGAAGATAGAGGAGACGCCCACCTCCAGCTCCTGCCGCTCCAGCATGCCGGCCAGTCCGTCGAACGAGCCGTTTCGCTCCTCACCGTACAAATCCAGCTGCTTCAAGTTATGACTGAAACCACTCTACTTTGACGGACCATTCAACATTAGCCGAGTAAAAACTGTTTACTATTGGCGACTCAATCGGGTTTTTCTTACTGTCGTCGGTAGTCATTTGAAATTTATTGTATGGAAGTCAAAATCTACCCACAGAAAGCAAAACCAAAGATGGATAGGTTATTGAGACTGGCCGTTAGTTGCTTACGTACCGATAATTTAAATCCTGAGCAAGTAGCATCATCAAAGGGTAGGTAAGTTTAGGAAAAGTGTCAATCTGCCGGCTTGTGAGATCCGTCCAGTCTTTGAAATATTGCGGTTGCGTTATCTGAAAGAGTCAAACATGAGTCAACATACAAAATAAGACTGCCTACCATACATACTCGTAGGTACTGTCATAAAAAGAAAGGTACCTACTTAATACTATAGGTATAGGTATAATAGAGATATCTCATCACTTACAACAGTAGCCGATTTCAAGAAAACATTTTTAAGATCCCGTCTTCTCGTGACAGTCGAAGGCAGTCCGTTCCACATCATCTTCATTTCTTCCAAACTGTAATTTCTCGTTAACTCTAATGGAGTTATGATGAACGGTTCGTTCACCTTCACCCTGTATACTTCTACAGCTGCATCGGTTGAGGACCAGGTCACATCGGCGTCGGGTAGAATATCCACGGCACCAAGAAATTCTTCTAAGGAAGATATGTTCAGAGAAGAGTCGTGGAGGAGCAGCCATGTGTAGCGGTGGGAAAACGCGCGAGATTTTGAAGCCTTGGAGCAAACATGATTTTTAAGGGAATATTCGTAGGTTATGATATCAATGATTTTGAGTTTTATTTATGATGGAATGCAAGTCGTGCTGTTACGTGTTCATTCCATTTACCTTATTAAGAACATCTGTGACATTAGGACAATTGGTATCGAGCAGCACCCCCTCGCGATGCACTCCATTCGCTACCAGCTCAGGCGCATGCAGGAAGTCAGTGAACACCTTCATTCTTAGATGGCCGGCGCACTCGCGGTCGGCGCGAACGACTGCCTCTCTAACCAGCTTGGTCATTGAGCCTGTGAGATGCGAATACGCAATTTTAGGTAGGTAGGCAGTACTAATGTTTGCTCGAAGTTGCTCATTAAATTTATTATTACTAGTGAAAAGTCTGCAAACCTGGAGGCCAGCAAATAAATGCAGTCATCATCGATATCTGCTTAGCTATAAAGAACGATGTTATAAAGCTGAAGAGCTCCATTTTCAAATAAATAGTTTGATTAGTTTCCAGAAGCCAGATATAAAGTGACTGCGCCCGCCGCGCTGCGCCGATGGATTTATTCTATTAACTATTCTGCGCCCGTGATTACGGTAAGTAGTCGGAAAACTGAGGCCATGTTTGTGAAGTAATCATGGCAAATGGCGAATCGTGGGGTTTGATTGACAAGTAATTGTCTGAGCATAGTTTGCTAAGTAGTTAGAAGCATAATTCTAAGAAGACTGGTAGTTTTGGTACCAGAGGCATTTACTTATAGCATTGCGGACATAAACGATAGCCGGCACCCTCCTTATTGCCAATTACCACCGCCTGTTCGACTGAAAAGTCGTAAGAGCTTTTTAAATTTCACTGCACTAACGAATCTCCATCCTTCAGATGCGAGGTATACTATCTGGCAGTCCAAGAACCCTCCCCCTCCGATCTTCATCCTTCCACCTACCACCTGGATATGAGCTAAAGTGGCCGACTTGTAAGTCTCTAAATCGACTGCGGACCCAAGTTGGTCGATGTAAAGCCAATATGGTAAAATGGGGCTACCTCGACCCTTCCCGAAGTCGGTGCATTTGTGGCGACCCGAAGCAGGATATGTCGCATCTGCTCCGATGCTCACGGTGCCCAAACACCTGCACCAGGGAGGACCTTAGGCAGGTCACAGACAATAAGGGCGTTGCAGTCGCAACTTACTGGTCCAAAACTATTTAATTATTTAGTTGAGTCTTCGATACGAGAAGAAGAATTGCGGACTCTCCTAAAACTAGGTTGAATGAGGTTGTCTACAAGTTAAACCTATTTAAACCTGAACTCATCCTTGGTGTAGGTGTTACCTACTGGTTGTTTACAGGCAGACCATTTTGTTGAATTAATGTGAAGTATCTAGTGAATTAGTTAATGGACAAACTCGCTCACTCGTCGATATCGGTTTGATTGGATCGCGGACTAGGAACTTAGGAACCACTTGACCGGTTAATTGATGTTCAATTGGACTACTTTTAATAATAGATAAATGCCCACTCATACTTAGGTATTATCTTATAACCATTTGCAATTATTTTCATGATATTTTGCAGACCTTTGCAGATTTTACCTAATAATAGTCATTTTTAAAATTATTATACTTTTGTAAACACCTATCACACCATTCTCCTAAACAAATAAAATTAAATATTCTTAATCTAAAGGTTTCATTAATTTTCCGAGCGTCTTGTTTTATAATAAACTACCTCTCGGTTCCGGATTTTTAACTATCGGATTTTATTTTAAGTGGGTCGATGCATCACCTGGATATTGTCGATCGATGATTATCACGAACGAACGTACCTGGATATTTAAAATTGAAACAAAGAAAAAACATTTGATAAATTATTTATTTTCCCTAACAATCTTAATCTCTACATACTAAGTCAGTCGCCATATGTCTGCGTGTCGCTTCTTATATAAATCCATCTGGCTGCATCAGCAAAGTAAAGTAACACCATTATTAACATTATCTCACTACTAATACCTACTTACTACTTCATTAATATGAAGCTGAGCCGTCTTCAGCTCTCACTAGGATTATATTAGGTAAGTACATAGGTAGGTATGTATAGATTTCACAGCACCAAAAGGAACACATAAAATCTAGCAAGCAGGTACAACAGACAGCTACCGAGTACAAACGGTCAACAGTCGTCGGTCAAACTTAATACGTATTTATTATTAATTTATTAACGTGTTTCTTAAATCTTAAACAAGACTTTTTAGTGTATAATTTGAATAAAAAAAAATTATTTCGACGTTTCGGATGACATTAGAGTCACCATGTCTCGTAGGTTTAAGATTTAAAATTGTGTTCAAGTTACGAAACTTTAAAATTATCTAAGTATTTACTTATTGTTCTAATGGTTCATAAGTACAATGACGTAGGTATTCACAATTTATTACCAATATCACAAACTCGCTCACTAATTATGTAGGTAGGTACTTGATAGGTTCACATAACCACGAAATTCCAGATTCTCTGTCTGGCATTTAAAATTCATTCTCAAAAGAGAAGGTCTAGCTAGGTAATATTTTGACAAAGTATGGCTCGCGGCGGTTTTTTGCGTCCCGTTCACATTTTTTCTCAAGACGGATAGTCTCACTCGTTTTTGTTTAGTGTTCCGCAGATCTAACACTGGTATCATATACGAGTAAAAGTATTTTAACAGTTAATTATTTTCAAAACAGCAGCATGAGCTCAGGGTCTCAGAGACCCCAGAGATAAACTTTCAACTCCATAACAACACGTAAGTGGTCCTTACGTTTTAAGTTTTAAATGACCACTCCGACAGTTCCAGTCTATCGGAGCGGTCGAATGTTCTAGTTCACAAGCAGGTGCGCGGTGAGGTTGGTGGGGGCGGGGGCGAGGTAGGGGGAGGGGGAGGGGCAGGCGTCGGGCTGCGTGAACAGCTGCGCGTGGTTGACCAGCACGTAGAAGAGCGCGGAGCCCACGGTGGAGCCCAGCTGTGTGGCCGCGCCCGCCGCCCGCATGCCCCGCGCGCCCCCGCCCCGCGCCCAGCCGTACAGCCACATGCGCGAGTACGACAGCGTCGCCGCCGTGCCCACCCACGTCAGCACCACCAGCGTCGCGCCGCCCGCCGTGCCCGCCAGGGGCGGCGCCGGGCTCAGCAGCGCCGTCGCCAGGATGTAGCCCAGCAGCGGCAGCGACGTCGCCAGCAGCGCGCCCAGCCGAGACGCGCGCAGCGGCGCCAGCCACACGCCCGCCAGGCACGCCAGCGGGTTGGCGAGCGCGCTCAGCGTCACCGCCAGGTGGTACGCGCTCGTGCCGTACGGCATGCACGAGTACGACTGCACCGACGGCAGCATGCCGTTCAGGACCGCGTTCAGCGCGGCCATCAGCGCCAGCGCGGCCAGCCACCGCGCGGACGTGAGCGACGCGCGCGGCGCGCCCGCCTCCTCCTCCTTGCCGGCGACGGCGGGCGCGATGCGCTCCGAGGCGAAGGCGCGCAGCGAGTCGAGCAGCACGAAGCTGACGAGGCTGGCGGCGGACAGCCCGCCGAGCGCCAGCAGGAATGCGTCGACGCCGAAGCGCGGCGGCGGGTAGTGCGCCTGCAGCGCCCCGTCCGCGCCGGGCCGGCACTCGGGCTCTCCGCCGACGCCCTGCGCGAGCGCCAGCAGCGCCGGCAGCAGCCCGCTGAGCCCCTCGCCCACCAGGTACGTGGCGAGGTACACGTCGCGGTAGTGGCGCAGGTGCGGGTAGAACAGCACGGAGCTGGTGCAGCCGACGAGCGCCGCGCAGAAGGTGAGCGCGAGGAAGGCGACGGAGCGCTCGGCGCCGGCGACGGTCGCCGTGCGCTCGTACAGGAAGGCGTTCAGCACGAGCGCCAGCGTGCCAACGGCCAGCAGCCCGCTGATGAAGGGCAGGTCGCGCGCGCGCGGGAACACGCGCCGCAGCAGCGCGTACACCAGGATGCCGGAGTTGGCGAGCTGCACGGCCACCACCATGGAGGAGGGCAGCGCCCAGCCCTCGGGCAGACGCTCCACCAGCAGCGGCAGCTCCATGTACAGCCCGTTCACGCCGAGCCACGTGCCGAGCCCCCAGCACGCCATCAGCACGTCGAGCGTGACGCGTCGCTGCGAGCCGCGCATCGCGAGGCCGGCGCTGGGTCTGCTGAGGCACGGGGAGAACTCCTTATCCTCTTCGGACCTGAGACAACGGACAGCGTATATTGTATGTGTGCGCGGAACGAGTCTGCGCTGGCTTCCAACGATGTGGTGCGTTTTATACTGACGAAAGGCACCGATTCTGACGCGCTAGCCGCGATAGGAATGGATGTTTGAGAGATAAGGCGACGTTTTGTGTTGCAAAAACCCCCACAGTCAGTCAGCCTCATATAGGTAGGTACCTACTCGAATAATTTCGAGTAGGTACCTACCTATACCCTCGTACAAGACGAATACAGTTGTGGCAATTTTTTTTTATGAAAAACGGCTTTAATTTTATAAGAAGAAGAAAGCCATGACGGAGGCCTTTAGGCGGCCTAAAAACTCCGTCACCAGAGTTGGCCACTTGCTCAAACGAACGAAGGAACGATTTTATAAGAAGCATGCACATGCACAAAAGCCGTGATGACCGAGTGGGTTAGTGAATCGACAGTCGATCCGAAGGTCGTGTGTTTGAATCCGGCCGTGCATCAAATTTCGAGGATGTAGATTGATGATTCGGAGTAATGAACAGAGATGTACCTCGAGAGAGCAGGAAATTTCTCTCCTTATGAAATTGAAGTCGGTTTTATAAAAACATAATTATTTTTTCCATATTTGTTTGCTATGTTTTTCGTATTTTCCGTTGCGAATGTGAACCGATATAAAATATTGGACTACTGATAAATGATGTCACGTAATATTGATTAATATGGATGTGATATAAAATCCTTGAACGTGTGTTAAACTAGCAACTGATTAAATACTTATGACAAGTAAACCTCATTGTTATTTAAATTGGGCGATAGTTTTGCGCCTTCTCAAACTTATCGGCTAGGTCTCTTAAAGGTAGGCTTACATAAGTAGGCCTACCTACTTGTCAATTACCAAAATTATTCTAAATTGCCAATTGCTAATAATTGCCTAGCATCATTTTATTAGTACCTAATTAGCTTATTACCATAAAACAAATTGATACTTGATCAAAATCGGTGGGAAACAAGACTATAAGTAGGTAGATACCTATATTATATTTATTCCAATTAAATAACGAATTTGATATTCATAAAATCGATATTACCTCATGAAGATGTTTGACGACCTCTGTGGCGCAGTGGGCGAAAACCCGCCTGAGACGCAGAGGTTGCGGGTTCGATCTCCGCCACGGGACAAATGTTTGCATGTTCTGCAAATATTTGTTCCGGGTCTGGTTATTTTTGTATGTATTTACAAAAAAAAATTATCTATGTAGTAGGTATAATATGTATAAGTCATCTGGTTACCATAACACAAGCATTGAATTGCTTAGCTTGGGACTAGATGACGCCGTGTGGAATGTCCAGGGATATTTATTTATTTATTTTTTATCTTAAATAAAGAATATTTGCATACTGTATTAATTTCGTAACTGCCACAAATTCTACCATTGAGACAAGGATGATGGCATGTATAGATAACAGGACACAGACACATTCTAATAAAGAAGTTAAATATATTTAGTTGATAACATTGAGCACCGTGACCCCATTCCGCGTCATAAAACTGAAAGACACAAAATTAATTGGAAATCTTGAATAAATGGATAACTAGCTGCGCCCCGCGGTGAATAGTTCCCATTCCCGTGGGAATACCGGGATCAAGAGTAGCCTATTTTTTTATCCGAGTATTTTATTCAAATCCGTCCAGCCGTTTGAGCGTGAAAGAGTTACATACACACACAAACTTTCACCTTTATAAATTAGTTTGATGCATTCTGCCTCTTCAATTGATGGAGGCTTTTAGGCGGCCTATAACTTCAGGTCACCAGAGTTAGCCACTAGCTCATGCGCACTTATCTAATTGCATAATCTCATTGAAATCACACCAGGTCATCCAGGTGTCAAATAAAAGCAGGATGGTATTCATTATTATTAGCATGAGAAAAGTGAGCAACACAAGAAATATTACGACAAAAAAGCAGTTTAAAGTTTACACTAACTTAACTTTCTATCATCAATAATTTAAAACAAACTATAAGTAGGTACCTATGTATGTATTAGGTAGAGCAACACTAAGGTAGGGAAGTTTCTCTAAAAAATACATTTCATTCAGAAATATGTTTACCTACCTAAGTATGTATATAAAAAAATACTGGACTTAGGTATACATACTTACTTATTTTTGCCAACCATCTTTCACAATGACGAAACTCAAAACACAAACATCAAAATGTTTCACGGTCCAAATATTGAAGTGGTAAATTTTACAGAAACTGAAATAGTCGTAATACCAATAAGCCTTATTGTACAATGCGGATCTTAGAAATTCTAATAAATTGCATTTGCATGGTTCAGTACCTTACTTAATCAAGCGACAACGGACTCATGTCAGAGCAAATCAATAATGTAGTATTAAGAACAGAGAAAAATAAAAAGGTAAAATATATTTACATTCTGAGCAGGCTGATATAAATTCCGCTGTGCTGCAAGTTATTCAACGAGATGAGATGCGCGCGGGCCCTCGCTCCGCGTCCGAGTGCTCCGCGAAGCAGACGACAACCAAATTGTTGGTATCAGAAAACAAACAACGACATTACGAGGAGATCGCACAAACTGGTCGACGACATCCAAACATAATGTTATTTTGCTTTTTGCAATACAAACCATTCATTGGCTGCAACCACGTTATGAATTCCACGTAGCAAAATGAAAATTAGTCACTACTAATTTTGTAAAACCAGAAAATTCGTTAAGCACGGAATATTATGCCGAATAATAAAACCGGTCTATTGTTCATTTGAGTACGTCATTGCATCTAGATAAGTTGTAGGCTAATATGCAATATAGTTTGATTTCGCTTCTCAAATTCAGGTACTTACCTAAAACAAATAAAATTAAGGAAAGAGCCGGTCTTTCCGATCGATGCTGTGTCGATGGTGCGCATGCGCAGTAAGGAATTCTTATTATGTCTTGCTTATGCATCACAACATTCACAAGTCAACTAGTCTAGCTAGTCCTTCTTGTCCAACCTATTTCTACAGCTTTTAGAAACGTGTCGTTTTTGTCAGGTGCAATGGACCCTTTAGATAACAGACTTTAGTTTACAGCGTAATTATTTCTTATCTAAACTAACTAATCTTTGTCTGCTCTACCTCATTCATTTATAAAATGTTTACAAGTGGTACCTACCTACTTTTGATTTCGGAACGTAAGAACGGGTTTTTAAAAAACTATATTTTAGAATTAAACTTAATTAAATAAAACTACGTGATTATGTCCATCCCGATTCGGAGGTGATTTAATAATGAATATAAAAGCATGAGCGGATGCAGCCGAGCGATATTGAGACGGCTGTATCAGCGAATTTGAGTACAGTTCAAATACTAAGAAATGCATTGAAGATGCAGCACAAACGTTATTCTAGACTAATCTAAAGCAGAGGGGTGAGGGGATAACATAACTCCTCCATCCCTAAGAGGAAAATTATCGGTACGATCGATTTGAGATTGGTTCCGATAATTTTGCAAACACGGAATGCTATTCAACAATTTGAGTCGAAACACATAAAATAAAAACACAAGAAAACTTAAGATTACTAAGCCTAAGGTCACGTATCCTAAATTTTCACTGAAGTTAGATTCATTTCTCTGATTTAAAACACTTTCAATCACTGAACTATGCTTTAGAGAGTACGCCATGTATTTCACTTCATCTAAATTAACGCCATTCATATTGAGTGCGGGTGCACTGGATAGACTCGCGTTAACACGTAGCTGTGGTAAGGTGACGAGGGGAATTGGCTGCGCTTCGTCCGTTTCTATGCTGATACGGTGGCTTATGCGAATTCCGTTTATCTCCAAATCACACCGTTCGTTGATTGTAATGAGGTAAGTACCGAATACTGGAAGCTTACTGATGTCATTATTACAATGCTTGGTAAGCGTCGTCTTCAGCCTGCTATACAGAATCCAACTATCTGAGTTGATCTGTTGGACCTTGACCTCTTCAATCTGGACCTGATGCTGCGTACATTGAGTATGGTCGTCGTCGAATCTCATGAGCTGCTCTATACAGGTAAGCTCATGGTACAAAGCTTGGTTGTCTGCGTTACACAGAAAATGGTCGCCAGTTGATAACGGGCGGCACGGTTTCGCAATCGGTAAGTATTTCATTCCTTTCGCCAGAAGGTAAGGATATTTAGGAAAAATGGCTAGGGTTTTATTTTCGGATTGATGGAAAATTGGTAAGGAATACAATTTGTAATAATTATAAGTAACATTATCTGTTATCGGAATTTCCATTATAAATGTGATCTGGTTTTTCTTAATATAGGATTTTACACAAATAGTTTCTTCTAATTTTAACAAGTTTTCTTCAGTAGGTGAATAAACTAAAGTTTCAGAGTTTGAGATTAATTTCAAATGATATAAAAGTTCGGTGGAATTCACGATAGATTGATGTAATATAGAAACTTTACTTAATGCTAGAGCTGTTTCAATTTCACTAAGTCTGATAAATATAGTACGGAAACTACTTGTAAAAACGTTAAATAGTTCTAAAATATATGTAAAGAAAATCCAATTGTTTTCTTTAGCAGCTAAATTTCTTAACATAGTTTCAGCTCTACTTAGGCGGCTATCTAATTTCAAAGTATTCTGATTAATAGTTCCAGTTACATTTATAAAGCTATCAAACATCTGAGAGACCAGGGTTAGTTTCTTAGATATTATAATTTCATCATGACTTAATTTTGAAGTAAGTTTATCAAATCTAATCGCATCTTCATGATCAAGATTTCCTGTTACAATTTTTATAAGAGAACCCAAAGGATTGATGAGACCTCTTTTAAAGCGCTTTAGTGGTACCAGTTGTCATCTTATCTGCTAACTTTTCATACAAATTCTTTGTGCGCTTAGCATGATCTTTAACCAATTTCTGAAAATAACGTTTTTCTAATTCTATGCCATAAGGGCTGCTAGTGTCTGTATGTCCAAACACAACTTCGAATGGAGTGAGTTCTGTAACAGAATGAATAGCGTGATTATACGCCATGACTGAATACGTAATCGTGGATGCTGCGTCAGTACACCTTTTTTCATATTTAGCTAATCTGTAAATTTCAATTATTGTTGAATGAAATCGTTCTATTAATCCCATTGAATTAGGATTATTAGGCGTTCCAATATGAAGTTCAATTTTATGTAAACTTAAAAATTCTTTCATTAATTCGTTATTGAACTCAGTACCAGGATCTGAACTAATCTTTTTAGGTATTCCGTAGAATGAGAAATATTTCATTAGAGCTCGAATAACCTCAGGGGTTGATTTGTTTTGAATTTCTATGGCCTGTCCTAATTTGCTGAAGGCATCAATAAGAGTTAGGTAAGATTTTCCTTCAATACTAAATAGATCTATGAAAATTTCTTGAAAAGGAGAATCTTGAGTTTGAGTTAGCTGTAAGATAGGTTTGATAGGCTTCCTATCGTATTTCATTTTCTGGCATGCTTCACAAGCATTTATAACTGCTGTTACTGTTTCTTGCATTCTATCCCAATAGTAATTTCTACGAATTCTAACTAATGTTTCCTTTATACCACGGTGGCAGGTCTTTCCTTCATGATGTTTAACTATCACTGCTCTTTGTTCATCTTCATTTTCAATGGTAATAACTCGTTCTGTGCATTCATAAAAATTAATCATACCTTTCTTAAATAGCTGAATTATTATTTTTCCGAATAATCTACGATGAGAACTTTTTTCAAAGTAGATAAAATACTTTAATTTGGGTTTAATGTATCGTTTCAAAAATTCTTTTACTAATTCTGGGTTGTCTTCTGGTAGGAAAACTTCTAATACTTTTTGTTTTTCTCGCGAGAGATTTTTGACTTGAATTTCATTTTTAAACCATGAGTATACTAATATTTGGTTAGGCTTTGTGTCTACTGCCTCATGTAAAATTGGTATTCCTGTTGATTCTAATTCTACAGCAGAATGAATTGTTCCTGATTTAGTGGTTTCTGATCTCATTGAGAAATCGTCATTGTCAAGGCTATGTCTTGATAATGTGTCGGAAATCGCAATAGGGCTTGCTGTTGCTGTCCTACTTGAATCTGATACAGTTATCGTAGATGAATCATTCCTATTCACCTTTCTTTCCGCTGTTAACTTTTCTATATTTTCTACTAAGTCATCAAGATGTTTCTTAAGTTTTTGTTCTTTTTCATCCAAATTTACTGCCATCGATTGATTTTCGTCATCAGAATCTAAAGCATTAATTTTTATCCTAGACAAGGCATCAGCGTTAGTATTCTGTTTGCCATCTTTATGTATCATTTGATAGTCGTAATCTTGTAAACGTAACCTCCATCGAGTGAGTTTACTACTCGGATCTTTGAGGTTTTGAAGCCATATTAATGGACGATGGTCTGTGTATATGAGAAACTTTCGACCGTACAAGTAAGGTCTGAAATGTTTTACTGCCCAGATAATAGCGAGCAATTCACGTTCAATAGTGCTATAACGAGCTTCAGTATCACTTAATGTACGACTAGCGTATGCCACAGGTTTGTCACTACCAATCTGTCCCTGGGATAATACTGCACCTACCGCTACATTCGACGCGTCAGTCGTTAGTACAAAAGGTTTGTCATAGTCGGGGTATTGCAATAAAGGGGCATGAGTCAAGAGTTCTTTGCATTTATTAAATGCATCAATGTAATTTTGAGTAATTACTATTCCGTTTCGTTTCTTTAAACAAGCTGTCAAGGGTTGAGTAATTTTTGCAAAGTCTTTTATAAATCGTCTATAGTACCCTACAAGTCCTAGGAAACTTTTAATCTCGGTCGTTGTTTTAGGTAATGGATATTTTAATATCGCGTCAATTTTATCGTTGTTAGGTTTTAGTCCGTTTTTAGTTATCGTATGTCCTAAGTAAAGGACTTCTTTACGTATGAATTCGGATTTATCTAGTTGAATTTTTAGGTTGGTCTGTCGGAGTCTGTCAAATATCGTTCTCAGTTTTTGAATGTGTTCGTCTAAGCTATTTGAATAAATGATGATGTCGTCTAAGTAAACCATACAGTGTAGTCCTTGTAGTCCTCGTAAAACGTTATCCATTGTCCTTTGGAACGTCGCTGGTGCTGTTTTTAATCCAAATGGCATTCGAAGAAATTCGAAATGTCCATTTTGAGTACTAAAAGCTGTTTTTTGTCTGTCATTTTTCTCTACTTCTATCTGATGATAACCACTTGCTAGATCAAGGGTGCTGAAGTAAGAGCACTTACCTAATTTATCAAAAAGGTCTGTAATGTTCGGTAAGGGATATTTGTCGTCAATTGTTATGTCATTTAGTCGTCTGTAATCAACTACCATCCTATACTTTTTCTCACCAGATGCATCCATTTTCTTGGGCACAAGGTGTACGGGTGCACTCCAAGGAGAATGAGATTCTTTAATGATGTTATCTTTGAATAGTTTATCTACCTGTTTACTAATTTCATCCTGTAAAAACGGTGCCTGTCTATACGGTTTTATGTATATAGGATCTTCGTTCCTTGTCCTAATATGATGTTTCACTTGATTAGTGAATGTCAATGGAATTTGATCACAATAGAATATGTCTTTATATTCTGTACAAAGTCTTTGAATCTTTTCACGTTCTTCGTCGTTTGTATGGTCGAGTCTGATTTTATTTAAGTTATTTTCTAATAGTTGATCAATTTCAATGTCACTGTTGTAAGTTTTCGTAAAGTTTAAGTCACAGTCTGTATTTTCAAATCTAGTCACTGCAAAGGGTCTTTTAATAGTCAGCTGTTTCGGTTGATCTAATGTGTTTTGAATAACCGTAGATGCGTAACCATTAACACAGTTAACAATCGCACTAGGCATTCTTAATCCATCGGAAAATTTCCTAAAGCTAAGGATAGCTTCACCTGAATGTTGATCTATCGGTAATTTGACTCGTTTTTCTGTTCGTGCTGGTATATCAATGACATAATTTAGATTATTGTTGGTTATAGGAATGCAAGTAGAATTTGTCTTTAAAAGATTTTCTTTTAAGTCAATAATCGCGCCTAATTGTTGTAAAAGGTCGTTCCCTATTAAACCGTCATATCGTGAGTCTACGTTGTATATATAAAATTTATGCCAATCGTTACTAGCAAAAGTAGGCAAGAGAGGGATCTCGATCACTTCATCGTGTCTACTAGTTGCGTGGGTGCTAACCACTTGAAATGGTTCTTTTCGAATAAATTCACCGAAATATTGATAAGCAATTCGAGGGCTGAAAAATGATCTCATACTTCCGGTATCTATCATCATTTTAGCATTTATTTCCTTTATGTGAACATAAGGAAGTTTTAAATTTGGATCACAGTTAAGTTCTAAGATTTCTTGTCTATAGAGGCTGTTATCTGAAAATCCGAAGATTGATTTTCGTCGGTCTGTTCAGTTATTTTATTTTGTTCGTCACTGTCATCAGACATATCGTAATATTCGTTATTACAGTAGTTCATGTAAGCGTCATAGTTGTCATTATAATCTTCGTTGTTATAGTTATAACTTTCGTCATAGTAAGGATTATAATAATCGTTCATGGTCAGTTCGTTCAATTTAAAACCTTGTTGCGTTGCCTTAGGGTCTATTGTTCTCATTGAGACGTCACTACTTTGTAAGCGAGGGGGCTGAACTTGAGTTGGTCTAGTTTCCTGCCTATTAAATGGTTGAGGTGGTTTGTAACCAAACGTTTGAGTGGGTTTGTAACCAAATGGTTGTGCTGGTTTGTAACCAAACGGTTGAGGTGGTCTATACCCGAATTGTTGAGGTGGTCTATAACCAAATTGTTGTTGTGGCTGGAAGCCAAATTGAGGTTTATATCCGAATGTTGGTGGGCGGAATGTACCATAGTTTTGTGGTTGACCTTGCGTCTTAAGATGCGAGTTTTGAGGTAAGCCAAAACTAAATTTAGGCGAGGCATTGTAAGTACCTTGCAATACAGGCTTGAACCCAGTTGGCTGAGTTATCAGTGGCCTTGAACCTGCACCTGTAATCTGACTACTACCGTGTATACGATTTCTCATATTGTACTGCTCTAAGAAGTTGACTTCCTCGAGCACGATGCTCAAAGCTGCTTCTAAAGTCGAGGGTGTTTTTAATCTCACTACCCGAACCATATTCTCAGGAAGATTATACAAAAACACATTTAAAGCCGTATTGTCATAAATAATTAATTTCGCACGCTTTAAATCACTGTCCTCAATCGTGTTCACTTTTGACATTAATAATGATCTAACACTTTGGATTCGATTGCAAAAATCTAGATAACTTTCACCTGATTTGATTTTCAATGATTCTAACTCGATGTTAATACACGCTTCACTACGCGGGTCTCCAAAATGCTGAATTAACAATTCTTTCAAGGCGGACCAAGTTACAATGTCTTCTCGTTCTGATAAGAGCGCCGCTGCATCCTCTATGAGTCTACTCGTTAAAACGTTATAGATATAAAGGTTCTGTTCTTCATTGTCCGGATGACCATACCGATCAATCACATATTGACATTTTCGCAAATATAAATTTAATTCTCTTTTATTACCCTTAAAAAGTGGGATTAATTGAGTCACTTCTTTCGGAATAAGTCGAACTAGTGGCGGTGACATCGCGAAGTTATAAAATGATCAGAGGAGGCAACTCACTTTTAACACTTTTACACAGTTACACAAAATAAACACACACAAAATAACACAATAAAAATAAAATACACAAAAATCACACAGTAAAATAAAATAAAAAGCAATGGTAGAGTTTGACACACAATGTAAATTATTTTTTAAAATCAAATATCTTAGTTAAATTACGATCAATTTGAGATCAATAATTTTTAAAATATTTTTATTTAAATCAAGTAACTAAATTAAATTACGATCGATTTGTAGATCAGTAATAATTATTACTTTAAAAGATTTTAATTTTATTTTTAATAAAATAATTAAATTATATTACGATCGATTTTTAGATCTATAGTATAATCTATTGAAACACACTTTATGTATTTCTATTTAAAAACATTATTAAAATTGATTTTTAAATTGACACATCTATATTTTCTTAACTCTATGTTACGTTCTATTTTTAGAACACGGTTCAACTTGATAGAATTTCATAACAAGCTCACCAGATCAGTTATAATGAGAGAGTTCCTATCTCAGGTATAACAAAATTAATACGTGGTTACAATACAATTTAAAGATCACAGAATTTAGGAGGATGAGGGAAAGGAATGGCGAAAAGTTTTACTCACCAACCGACCGCTACTCCCATACTGCTTTTCTTTACCCGTTTCAAAAGATAATTTATTTGGTTCGACGGATTTACTCTACATGGAATTCTGACAAAATTTCCAGACGGATTTGGACGTCGGAAAATCGCGAAAACCCGTGATTTTCAAGAAAATCCGCGCCGGCTGCGCCACTTTTGATTTCGGAACGTAAGAACGGGTTTTTAAAAAACTATATTTTAGAATTAAACTTAATTAAATAAAACTACGTGATTATGTCCATCCCGATTCGGAGGTGATTTAATAATGAATATAAAAGCATGAGCGGATGCAGCCGAGCGATATTGAGACGGCTGTATCAGCGAATTTGAGTACAGTTCAAATACTAAGAAATGCATTGAAGATGCAGCACAAACGTTATTCTAGACTAATCTAAAGCAGAGGGGTGAGGGGATAACATAACTACCTTGATATTAGCAAAAATTGGAAACAACATACATGCAGTTATGTAGGTATACATCGGAAGGTAGCGATATTGCATACACCTACTATGGAGAATTGGCATTTTTACAGGATGTAACGCATTGTTTACCTGGCGATTTCCTTGAAGATGTGAATGCAGAGTTACCTAGGTACTTGTCAATAAATATTAGACTATTGTACCTACCTATACGATAAAATAATAATAATAAATATTCTTGGACATTCCTCACAGCGGCAGCGTCATCTAGTCCCATGCTAAGTAATTTAATGCTTGTGTTATGGTAACCAGATGACTGATACATATATATATATTTTAAATAAATACAAAATGTAGGTAAGGATATGAAACAACAAAAGGCAAATAAATGTAATATGACCCCCATTCTTAGAGCATTAAACGCCCTAAGCCCCCATTAAATGAACCGAAATAGCTTGCATAATGAATAATGATGATCTATGATGATTGTTTAGTTAGTTAGATCATGATTATTCCCAAAACATACATACCTACCTACTTACTTAAAAATGTAAAATCACACCACATATTGATAGGTACCTAATGAAAGAAAGCATAGTAACTAGTAAGTGCTAAGGTACCTACCAGTTGTGCATAAGTTTCTATCTTCTTTAGGGTACAGAGAAGTAGTGGTTGTACCTGAAACCACAAACTAGGTAAAACTTCGGCTTTGATTTGACTAGTATAATATTACATAATTATACATAGGTATAAGTACTACAGGTTATTAAAGTGAGGTTTCGCAGTTTTTATCAGGTTTGCTTTCGTTCGTTCGTTCGTATGAGCAAGTGGCCAACTCTGGAGACAGAGTTTTCAGGCCGCCTAAAGGCCTCCGTGCCGGGACCGACAATTTAACGTGATAATGCCTCTTGCGGTCACCCATCCAAGTAGTGGCCGCTCAGAACGTTGCTTAACTTCGACGATCTATCAAGAACGTCTTAGCAAGCTTCGCCACGAGCGCTTCATATAAGTTTGATTTTATAAGCTCCTTACACCTATTTCAAAGGTATAATCTGCCTAATCCTTCCCTACCTTTATCATTTATTTAATCTGATAATTTTTTTATTGATTATCTAATCATTATGAATAAAATGCAGTTGGTGTGAAGTGTACATATTATACCTATCTATGGAAGGCATAACACAGTGTTTTTTTTATTTATTATAATGTTTAATAATATTGTATAAGTAGGTTCTTTGTAGGGATACTTTGAGTAGAGAAGATCCATGAAATCACTGTAGGTAAGTACCTAGACGTACACATGGTATGTCAGATATTAATGGAGTTAGTGATGTTCTTTCCTAAAATTTAAACCCACTGTTCATAATTTTATTAGTAGGTATCCAGTTTAGGTTCATATTATGTAATTATTTACCAACTTACGTTCATATTTTAATAGGTCCCTATGTTCCAACTTTTTTATACTATGTGTGCAATTAAATTGGAAAGAGTTGACGTAATTATGAAGTGTGATTGATTAAGTATTAATAGTAATCTTACATGCACTAGTCACTTATTTATCACCAGTAGTACACAACACAAGTGATTTAACTAACAGGAAGAAAATCTTTAGCCACACTGCATGAAAAAGTTGACCTTGTTTAGGTTTTGTGTTCCAAACTTTTCGAAGTAATGGTTTTAGAAAATATAACAGATGGCGCTGTCTTGATTTAGAAATGAAAAGAGATACAGTACCACAGGACCAGTCGGTGCCCAAAAGTGGAACTAAAGACAATTTCACAAATTAAATCACTCTTTTTTTGCACTAAATGCTACAACAGCGATTTATATTTATCTCACCAATTCAGAAAACTTTGTGACACTGTAGGTGAACTAGTCTTGAATTGAGAGTATAATAGATCTAAGATAAGTTTAACATAATCAGGTTTTCCTTAGATTTAATCCTGAGACAGAAAGATCTATCAAGCTGTAGGTAAAACTAATTAAAAACTCAACAGGACATGCTATTTATTGGCCAAAAATGAACAGCTCATTGTGAAAATAGAATAATTTATTATGCAGGAGATTATCGAGTGTATTAGAGAAAAACAAAAATAAAATTGGTATACTATAAGAACAGAACAGAATACAATGTATGAACTGTCCAATCTGAAAAGACTTTCTTGTGAAAATAAAAAAATTTGTACTTTTATTTCAATTTGTATTGTATACATACTCATTTTACAAATTTTATTAGGTATAAAATTAAAAATAATCAAGTGAATCGAACCTTATTACAAACTTGTTATGTACTCCTCAAAGAGACTAATTTTTGTGTAGAATATACATAAAATAGATCAAAATTATGCTCGCAATTAAAACAACACTCAAAAATGAACTAAAAATTTGTGACCTTCAGTTCTATGTAAGTAACAAAATAGCAAAAAACAGTACTATTATTCTGTTCCAAATTTAAATGGCATGGTGTGCTATTCTATTCAAAATTCTATTTATGACTTAGTAGAGGTTGATATTTACCTTGGAAAATCGTCCATCACAGTCAGTGTTCCAAGTAGGTAGGTAGAGTCAATGATTTTTCCTTTTCTTACATTGGGCACATTGGTACTTCAAGCGAAAGTTAAACTCTAGGCAACTTACTTAGATCATCTTTATCAAGTTTTAGCTCACGATGCAACAGTGAGTTCCAAAGCCCATTTCTGGTATGGAACTAAGAATTATTGCTATGTTATAATTATTAGTAAGTAATGTAAATTGCAGAAACTATAGATATATTTAGTAGTTAAGTCCTCGAGATTGGGAAACTTTGTGATCTCATAGGAAAAAGAAATATTGCTATTTTGTGCGACACTGTAACATCGTAGCCGCGATGGGGTTGAATGTTATATTTCAAAGAGAAGGGAACACGTAAAATATAGAAACACGTCAGAATCTATTGCTTTTGGAAGGAAATAAATTGTATAGTGTCCCCTGAACCTTGACTTCACACTGGCTGACTAACTTGCTTGCTTGACTGACGGGTTGGGTAATTTAATTTGGGTAGGGTATATTTACAGTACTCTTTTGGATCGACTATTCCTCCGATCAAATCTAACGTCGCTGTCATGGTGACATGTAGAAATGTCAATGTAGTGACAGGAAAATGATGGGAAAATGGAAAATGCCTTAACAAACCGGCTCATAGTCTTTTAGCTCTGTACCTATAAGAACTATATTATATGAATATGTTGATATAAATGGAGTATATTTAAGTTAAATTATGGACGAAATAATTTCGTCCATGGAAGGTAGATAAATAAATAATTTATCGATCATTTATGAACTCCCGTCGTGTAAAAGCTCTTTTAGTTTTAACCAAAATAAAGCTTATCCTCATCTCACTCGCTCGCGAAGCCGTAAACAAACCGCGAACGAAATAGAAGAGTAACTTTATTGCATTCGTTTATTTATTCTTCACGGCCATGGCTTTGCGCGGGCTAAGTAAGTTCGTATGAGCAAGTGGCCAACTCTGGTGACGGAGTTTCTAGGCCGCCTAAAGGCCTCGACTTTAAAAGCCAGGCTAAGTAAGGTAGAGGTAAATTATTGTTTCATTTATTATTTTTGTATGTTTGTCGTATGCGTTCCTTTCCTTCACCTTTTAATTTAAACGTGAGCAATGTCGAGGACGCCCGCAAGGGTATCTGACCGATACATTCAAATACAAAAAACTTTAACGGGTCAGCTAGTAATAGTTGGTACTTACCTAATAGGTAAATAAATAATTACTAGGTACATACAACACGCAGATGTTAACTAGGCACCACGCTGTAATAACGTCATAGTGATGTAGGTATGCGAACGAAGCACATAATATTCCACGTAGGGCTGGCTGAGATTATTAAGTAGGTACAAATGCATTTAAGCTGAGAAGACAAGGCCTACGTAGGTACTACTACTATACCTAATCATCCCATGTGTAGGTACGTACCTACTTATTAGTAGAGATTAAACACGCTTCCTCCTCGTCGTGCTCCTACTAAATAATCCTACTGATAGGAGCACCGGACGGACTTAGGTACTTAGATATAAAATATCTTTCCTTTAATTAACAGGTTAGCTGTCCCGAAGCAAGTTTCGATCTTCTTTGTACACGTCCTCGTAGTAAATAATGACAGCTAACATGAGGCACATATGCCTCATGGACGTACCAGTGCAATCACCCATGAGGCACATGTGCCTCATCGGACAGCTAACCTGTTAAGATTCAATTTAGGCTAAGTTCAGATGACCGCGCGGTACCGCGCGGAACCACGAACCGCGCGGTACAAGATCAATATAAACGGCAACCATCGTTTACATTACCGCGCGGGTGTATAATCTTGTACCGCGCGGTCATCTGAACTTAGATTTACTTACTTGAGTAGAAAAAAAAAATAAGTGGAAAAGCTTCTGATATTATTAGGAGGTTTAGAAATTAAACTCGGAACAGTCGATTGTTGTTTTAATTTAAAATTTCAAAAAGCAAATACAATAATCTCCGCATGACTCGTCTCATAAAGCTTTACACGTAAAGTAGTTATCTTTAATAGTAGAATAATAATAAATATAACAAACAGTGAAGTACTCGGCGCTAATAAAAGAGTGTGTCGCTTTGCGTGCGGCGCTCGCCGCTCGGCGCCGCCTACTTGTCCTTCTCGCTCTCCGCCTTCCGGCCCAGCGGCACCGCCGCCCGCACCCTGCAACACACAAACACACCCGTCAGTAGGTATACATACAGTGCACAGCAACACACACACACACCCTCACACAACACGCAATACACGCATACGCTGAACGTCCGCACTCTACAACACACGCACGTTCCGTGGATCTGTATTAGTATGGACCGTCGGAAACGTTTCACCTCAGTAGTACAAAACAAAGAAAGGATATAGACAAAATTGTTGTGAAAGCATACTACCTGCATCTTTTCATAACATTTATTAACCCATAACGCGTGCCACCTTTTACATTAGTCGAAAAATCTATGTTATGTTCTACCATGGACGAAAATGGTACTACGATACACTGCATTCTCTAAATAAGGAGTCTTAATACTATACTATGTCTGTGGTAAGTATGCTCGCACCCTACAACAGCAACACACAGCCTGCAACACACACACACTAGCTTGCTCGCTGCGGCCAGTGGTAGGTACTCACTTGGCAGAGATCTCGTTGATCTTGCCGCGCGCCAGCTCCAAGTTCGCGTCCACCTGCGCCTTGTTCATCTCGTACGCCTTCGGCAGCGTGAATAGCGCTATCCATCCTGCAACACACATACACCGCGTAAGACATTATAAAATTACACATTTATATTATTTTATCCATAGTTAATAGGGAAATAACTAAGAAATCTTTTCGTGATGTCTAATCTGACTAAAAGTTATATTTATTGTGAGCTTAACATGTTATTTAAAAATGATATAAAGCTAACTCTCAGATTGACTTGTCTTTACCTACAAACTCCACCCAACACGTACGCAAACGGTAAACGAAAGCAGTAGGTATTCCGTTTCCAATCTGAATGGGAACATGAACACATTTGCTTCACTGCTGCTAGACAGGAAATCTGCTGACGCAAGATTTAACCGTAAAGTTATGGCGTGTTAATATCTATAGCGTGTGTAGAGTCTCACCGAGGATAATAAGCGTGATGCCGTTGAAGCAGGCGCCGACGTACGTGAGGCACCACAGCAGCACGCCGAACTTCAGCGAGTCCACCAGGTCCTCCACCAGGAATAACCTGCGAGTGCAACACGCATCGAGGCATATTAGCGAATTTTACGATTCAGCAGCAATTACAATGACATTTTAAATATAATAGAGACAGTGACAGCGTTTGATAATGATCACATCGCACCTTTAGAATAGAAGTGACCTAATTCAAAAAACTTGAAAAATGAGTTAGGGACAGAAAATGACCCTACACAACATTATCTACAGTTCTGTAGTTTTAAAAGCGCCACTTTTGGGCAGGAACAGGTCAAAAATATATTTCGGTCTCTTACTTACTCAAACAAAACAACCGTCTGCGTCGGGACAATAATGCCACTTACAGGATTGTGCTGTTTTACTGTGCGAATAGAAGAAGAACAACGTTGTGCAAGTACTATGACAGTGACTGAATTTTAATTAAGCCATCTTTCTTATAAATTTTTAGGTAAGTTCACTGAATGTTGTTTTAGTATTAAACAGACCGATTTATCTTTGGTCCTGTTTTAACTCAGATACTACCGAACATTATTGTGACTTAATTGTGTTTATGTCATTTTATGATTAATAAAATTTTTGTTATCTTTACTCAATCAGAATTGAGGCATTATTTTATTTTACAAAACCAAAATTTTCAAATTGAATTAGGTTTTATAGTGACTCTTTAGAATCAAAAATATTTTTAATATAGATAAACATGTTTTTTCTAATTATTTATTACACCAACTTATTGCTCAATGTTTAAGTTCACTAAATTGACTTAGTTTTTTAAAGATTCTTGAGCTATTTAGCAGCAATTAACAAAATAAGAGGAGAGGGTCACACATTATTTCACTCTTTTGTCGATTCCCAAAATTTAGTTTTTTTGGATTATGCCACTTCTATTCTAAAGGTGCGACATATCCTTAAATGTGCTGCCCTTCTACTCTACAAACCGAAAACGATACATCGTGCCAATAATCGCAGGTCAGCATACGTTGGAAGATTAACCAACATAAAATTAAGAGTGTTTATTTGCACGATGCCAATGTATCGTTTTTGGTTGGTAGAGACCACAGAAGAAGGAAAACATCCATGGTAGAGACCGAGGGGCTGATTGAATCCGAGCGTCTACGGCAAGTTTTGTAATGTAACTTGTTGGGACTACTGACTTATTATTTTATTTACTAAATAAGCCAATGTAAATTAAGTCTAGTAGGTAGGTAATACTTGAAGTACCTAACTAGGTTACATAGCATAGCAATCTTTATTTTTTTAGTACAATCATCAGAATTTTTGTTAAAAACGCATTTTTTGTTGAATGATGTCAGTATGAATCTATAGGTAAACATAATATGTCGCGAATATTATGCTGATCGGACAGAGGCCATAGAAAATAAATGAATATGAATATGAAAATAAATCTATTTATTTAGCTCTACCAGCTCTACTTAATATTGAAAGTCTATTCAGTTAAATAAATAGGGACCGAGCCACTTAATTCATAGATTTTTAAGTAGGTATGATTATTTATTTATTTATGATCGGGACTAAGTAGGGTAGAGATAATCAAAGTAAAAATGTGAATAGGATTAACTATTAATTTAAACTATTATATTGTTTTAACTATGGAGTAGTTGTCTTTATTAGTAAGGATTATGGAGATTATTATGGAGATTTATGGAGTAGTTGTCAAAGATGAGAAATGGGAATTCCATTTGATTTTAGTCTGTGCCAACGCGTCAGTAACACAGACTACCAATATGTAAGAAAGAGATTCTATGTGCGACTGCATATTTTCCTTTCTTTTTTGTATATTTTCAACAAAAACAGCCGGTTTCTAAAATGCAGATCATCTCCAAAATTACCTAATCAATGGTCAAATCACGTGACCAGTGTCAAATGAGGACCAAATTCGACACTGTCATGTGATTTGACCGTCGATTAGTTAATTTTGAGATGATCTGCGTTCGAGAAACCGGCTATAGGTGTTTTATTTTAAAAAGAATCCTTCGAATGTTTGCTTGTCCTGTGGTTGCGGAAGTAAGGTGTAGTGTGTAGTGTTACCTGCGCAACTCGTTGGCCGCGGCGTTGAGATGCGCGGTGGCGGCGGCCGCCAGCGACTGCGCGCGCTCCGCCGGCACGCTGATGTCCTGCTCTAGCAGCCATCTGGAAACACAACACACAACATCAGCATCAGACATACACACCTATACGTCGCGCTACGTAAAAAGAGCGCGGTCGGGGAAGTAGCGGGGGTATGTTTGCGCCTGTGTTCACTCGCTAACGAACCAATAGCACTCGCTAAATCAATGGTATGAAGTGCGCCGCAACGCAACACCTCTCCACCAATCATCGACCACGGAGCAGTTTGACAGCCAGCGCTCTTTTTGCGTGGCGCGACCTATACCACTGTGTTATATATAATCCAATAATATTATAAACGCGAATGTTTGTATGGATATGAGTACATTTATGTGTTGACTTTTAAAATTGACGTGAAAATGAGGCAATAAATTCCTGTTATATCTATTTAAAAGTATGAATTATGATCGCAAAGGTTTAAGAAAGACTACATTATGTTTATTTCTCTCTCACGCATGACTACTAAACGGATTTGGTTGATAAAATAGTTGCACCATCATAAATATGTGGCTGCTTTACAACTTGGATTAATTTATATTCATATTCATTTATTGCTTCAAGTTGGTACATAAGGTCTTACAAAGTGCCTTAATCTAACGCCTAACATCACACGCAAAGCATAATTTCACGCGTGTAAAATTTACTATTATTTCTCAAGGCAAATTTCTCAAGAGCACTTAGTATTAAATTTTATGGAAATATATTTTAATATGCCTGAAGTTTATAATAAATATGCTAATGTACCTAGTTTGTAGGCTCTACAGTTAATTATAGTTATTATAACTTATTCCGTCCGTACCTAAGCATTTTTTTTCTACCTACAACTAAATTATATAAATAAGTTGTTAAGTCAAATACATACGTAGAATTTATTCAAATAATAGATGACTAGGCAGTAGTTATTTTTGTTATTCATTATTAATTTAACTTTCTGCGACTTTAATAGCCTAGGTAGGTATAGGTACTTTACTAAAATAGTTTGTGACATAGTAAGTACAAACCTACAGAGGTGTACTAAGTCATAGTTATATTTTACCAATTTTTAAAAACTTAAACTAAGTAAATTTGTTTTTTCGTAAATTTGAAGTAAGTATCGCAGTGGGTATACGATTGGACAGGATAGTAAGATCTGGGGGATATACTTCTAATGTCATATTAAGAATAAAGTGCTTTAGCAATATAGTTATTATGTCAAATTAAGAATAAGGTGCTAAAATTATTGTTAGAATTAAAAAAATGACTTCAATCAGCAGAATTGCTCGAAACTGCCATTTCAGCCCCCTGTGCACCCGAGCCGGGGATCATCGATCACGACCAGCAATCAGCAATAGAAAGTGAGAGCAGCTCCGACAGACCTACGAGCAGCAGCAATGCATAAATAAATCATTGACACAAGAGTTTCATTCATGTGAAACTGACACGCATTTGCATCTCCGAGCACGAGATCGATCTTAACCAGTAATCTATAGTTATGTGTTAAAGTCCAGTCATTGTATCATCTCAGTAACTAACTACCCACGGTCAAATAATGCGGTTGTCTCAAAAAGTGTGGGAATAGTACGCTCCTGTGGAGGTAGGTATAAGTATAATGGTGACGAAACAGAGTTCTCAAATTCAGCACCTACTATGTAAACACAGGTGCGGTTTCAACAACCGTCTAAATAAGTTACTGTTTTAAATAAATATGTAGTACCTACTGCGAGCCTTTGAACTTTAGTATGGTTAGAGATCGAAGAAGGCATTTTGTGTTCTTGGTAGGTACTTATAACGTCTTACTATACAAACAATGGTGGCAATTCAGATGTCGCCAAAACTAAACTTAAACTAATTTGACAGCACTAAAAATGTTGCCTTTCATAACGATCGAAATAAAAAGGATGGGATACATTTTTATTCTGTCACATTAGTTAAGTTTTTGAGTGGTTCGCCAACTGGTCACTTTTCAAACTGGGCCTTTCTGACCAGCTGACGAAAACAAAAATAAATATTATTTCCATTCGTCAACTCGTCCGATTATTTTAATTAGCCTTAAAAAGCATGAAGTACACTCATTGAAAAAAGTGTTACGTGTAATACTAGCATACTATTGTACGACTTATCATGGGATAATTTTAATTTTGGCGGATTTTGTTTGATTTTAAGTAGGTACAAACAACATTGTATTATAGGGCGGGCAATAAATCATCTATTGATTTTCAAGCAGGATTATAATCATGGCTCGGTAAGAAGTAAAAGGATTATTGCACGTGCGTGTTAAATACTTAATACAAAAAATATGGCATCGGATAATCTGAGTAAAGGATAGCGATAAGCCGATTTTTAACAATAGGTTAGGCAGTAAAAAGTGCGCGATGGTATTGCGCTTGCATTTTAGAAGATTTAGTGCCTTTTGTTTTAAAAACTGTCAATTCTTTAAAGATCACCGCTTTTTCTGTTTCATAAATCTTAAGCCGTAGTAGCAGTAAAATTTTACCACAATTTGTTGTTATAATATGCAATCAACTAAAAATTTCAAATAACTTTAGTTTGCTTTTTACCTGTGACAAGTAATAAAGTGCTCCTGTGTTGTTACCTAGGCTACGTTGTGAATTTTGGCTGTAATTTTGGACTTCTGTGATACCTGTGATTAACTGATACTTGGCTATGAACTTGGACTTTGAATTTGCACACTGATTGGATACAATTTCATCTATATATAAGATCTTGGAAGATCGATATTTCGATATTATAAGACGATGCACTGCTTTAGCGCACCTACCCCATGATGCCACTGGTGATGCTTGGCTATATATTATGTCGCGTAGCCCCAATGACCCTAAAGTGACCAAATTTAATGATTATTTTGTTGAAACGTGGCTGAGTGAAACTGCATTTTTCGCAAAAACCTGGTGTTGCTTTAATCGGACACACCGCACAACAAACATGGTTGAGTCATGGCACTCTACAATCAATAGAAAAATTAAAAGCAAACCAAAAAGCAAATCTTTGTTATAGATGTTTGAAAGTTACCCATTGTTGATTATTGTGTAATTATTTAACCAGACTGACATTCAAATAATAATATATATTTTTATATCTAATCTGAGGCCCTAGCCATGTTACATTTCGACAATCGCTTTCGATTAGAAACTAAAAAAAATGTATAGGAATTGACATTCGATGACGAAAACTCGAGCGATCGGAAATGTCAAATCAAAGGTGTAGCGATGATAGAAATCGAATCGCTTCATAGCGAATTCCGGTTGGCTAGGCCCTCTGGTCTTTCTTTAATATTTTCGCTAACAGTTTTTATCTTGACTGTACTAATCAAACCGCAATTCAGACAGAGGACCAGTTGACGAATGGAAATAATATTTATTTTTGTTTTCGTCAACTGGTCAGAAAGGCCCAGTTTGAAAAGTGACCAGTTGACGAACCACTCAAGTTTTTGCGACATCTGAACTGACACCAATCTACCAGAATTTAAAATATTTCTCCTATCTATGAAAAATAGGGTGACCAAAATTTATTTTTAAATATACTTAACAACCTAACACATGCACTGAAACTCATCGTTAGTTTAGAATCAGAAGGCTTACTTACACCTTCGCTTTGGCAAGTACTTAGGCAATGGATGTCGATGCTCACTTGAATGGATGACCATCGTTGGTCTTCTGCACAGCCTGGAGGATGTTCTTGTAGATTCTGAAGGCGACGGCGGCGGAGAGCGCCAGCAGCGACACGTAGGCCAGCACCGACACCACCGAGCAGCACGCCAGCGCCACCAGCAGCGCCAGCCCCGCGCCCAGCGCCGCGCCCGACCGCGCCGCTACCCGCCAGTAGATCAGCGACTCCACTGCAACGCAATACCAATTAACACATTATTAGGACATCGGCAAAAAGGTTGGGATTGGGAGTGAACATGCTCCAACTCAGTTTATTTTTAACAACAAATTGTTGAGATAAAACTAGCTAGGTCCACACCATTGTGTTGTTGCCTGATTCATTTTTAGTGTGTTGCGTACAGGCAACAGAATTCCATCGTTTTAAGACGATTCAAAGGGTCATCATACATCTATTCTCATTGTACTACAGCTGCAGTCTACACTGACCATCGTTATCTGCCATTAACTGAACATTATGTATATTTCTTTTAACTAAATAATTAATTGCCGATAATAGTGAGATAACGCACTAAAGTTATGAACGGCAGCAATGCGGTAAAGATAAGCAGCTTGTTTGAACACTGGGTTATTCTATTCTATGAAGAGACATCCAAACCGATGAGACTGGTTGCGGATGTAACATTACTGAATTTGTTTACAAAATGTTTTATAGACTAGAGAATTCCAAGAGATACAGCACTCAAGCAAAGTAGGTACCTATAGGTAATACATTTTGACTTTATTTAGCTCTACCTACTCGTAGTAGGTAAGGTAGAGCATTATTGAATTGCGATTAATTAAAAAAAGCATGCTCTGTTTTTCTCGACAAAAAAGTTTTTCACTAAAAAGTTCGAAAACATTGAATAATGTTTTAACAAAAGTGTATGAGGGGCTTAACCAAATAATTTATTGTAATTAGACCACTATTTGAGAATATGAACAAATAACAAAAACAATATAAAATCCATCACGACAAGCGACTAGGGGGTGACATGCTACCCATGTGTGCTCAAATTTCTACTGACGATAACTTTGTAAGTAGGTATATTTTTTTACATAGAACTGTAAAAATTAGAGATATTTATTGAACATTAGTACAGCTGGCTTTTTCTCTAGCTTATCTAAGCAGAGAAAGTACCTACTGAGATCGTGATAAATAATTAAACTTGTTTTCTGTCGAAAGGATGATATCACCCAAATGTCGCTTTGCCCAAAATCGAAGAGTTCACTACACTAGCCGCCCCCGCCTCTCGCGGGCCACTCGTAACCTGATATACGGACAACGCGCAGCCAGCATACCAACTAGACTGGATCGAATGGAACGTGTAGGTACCGCTAAAGCCTTCATGGCTCGGCTTTTAGTAATAACATCGCGGCGATAAACGAATTCATTAGGATCTAAATCTAACACGACACACGAGACAGCTGCTACAATAAAACTACTGTTCCACTGACAAAAACTATTCTACGTGGATATTTCTAATTAGATAAGATAAAACATATACTTCTAGTGCCAGTTTAAGTAACGAAAATAACGTTAAAAGAATAAAAACTCTTACTGGAAGCAGACAAAGCTTATCCACTGCGTTACGTACACAATGTACACATGAATGAAAGCACACTGGGAATAACACGGGCGGTCGTCCTGCAGGTTTACGGGGTTCACTGAACGTGGGACCAGAATGGTTTCCGTCGGAATGTATGGGGAATACCTGGTCCACGGGGCGGGAGGTTCTCGTACTGCGCAGAGTGTCGCGACGACTGCTTGGGCCGAGCCATGGTGACGGAGTGAGCGACCGGCGCCGCTCGACTCGCCACGCGGCCCACCTTTCTACACACGTCATCTGACCCACTGCTGACACCATCGCAACGTTTAAACGCAGACTAGCTTATCAAATGCAACCTTGTTGGGGGTCGGGAGGCTATCTTCGTAAACAAAGTCAACAAACTGACGAACAAGAGTCAATTGAGATTGATCTCGTTGTCAAGGGACTTTCCACCAAAAGTTATGTATGAAAAAGTAAAAACTATTTAGGTAGGTAGGTAGGTACTAAGGTAGTAGGTAAAAGTAGTTGAGTAAAGAAAAAATATGACACAGAATGACCGCGAACCTACTAAAGACATTGAACTTGGTAGTTCTTCGATAACGCTATCACACACAACGACCGCAAATCCAATAACTATAATTATCTAAGTAGCACTAATTAGGTAAGCGGGCAGGGTAACTAAACAAGACATTCAAGTACGAATCTCTTTAAAATAACAACTTCTCAGATTGTACCAATAAATGCATTAGGGGGTTATCTCAGAAAAGCTCTCTGGCTCTTAAGTAAAGTATGACTTATGATGGCTAAAATACTTCAATCGGAAGCAATGACTCACTGTATCCGAGTTGTACTTCAGCAGGTCAATGGCCCAGGGTGAACTACTGAATGTCTGAACGAGAGCAGTTATTTTAATTATGGGATAATTGTATAACAACTAACAATAGGTACACTGATTTCTACAAAAAACAAAGACAATAGACGTTAAGATCCGTGAGGAAAATGACAGGCACGCAGACCTATACAGTTCTCTTCTTTGCGAATAAAACCTAACATTACATTCGTAGTTTTTAACTACATAAGTTACGAAACAAGCCAACAGACTACTATGAAGTTTTAGAAAAAAATATCCCGAGAAAAGTGCAAGCATGGTCACCATCACCACAAGCACACATGACACTGACAGTTGACATGCAATTTAACAACTCACACCACGTAGATGATCTCGCTCTTCGTTGGGACTTGGGACACACAGACACACACAATTTACACTCGACCGAACGATTGTGAGCGTCCACTTATAATTTAAAGAGTGTGCTCATCTATGCAAAGCTAACGCCCGAATGCTGAATCGAGGTAGGACTTCATGAAAGTGGTGATCTACGACATTATTTTAACGTTTGTCTATACAAATCTGACAAGTAAGAACGTCCTAAATGGTTAATACGCTCCCAAATTTGTAATTAGCTTACCTTATCATATCAATGACATTATTTGACGTTTGTGTTACAAATCTGACAGGTAAGAGTATCTCAAAATTCTCAAATGGTACGCTCTTAAATAGCGTTTCAGTATTCGGGGTAAGTCGATTAAAAATAATATAGCCAACCTAATATTGTAGTTACCTACTTAGTAGGTACTATTGTAGAGTTAATGTTTTGTACCTGCTACCTACCTTACCTGTTACAGCTCCCCTACAACCAGTTTCATCATTGGACTAGTCTTTGCTTTGATTGATTATTATTGTCACATAAACTTTTTTAATCTTTATCGGAATGAGTAATGCACTTACCTAAGTTGATGTTCTTGTTGTGTATAATGCATGTAGGTGCATCTTTTCAACCTTGTCCTTATTCCGTTCCCGTCAATATTTACGATGCATCTTCTAAATACTTATATCCTACGAGGTCTGTAGGTAGGTAGGTACATTCTGTATGTGGTGTGACTCATACAATCTTATTTTCATTACCTGACACCGCTTTGCATGTTGAGTATTGATTCGAGTTAACATAATAATGTTCAACGAGTTGTCTGGCCTATGGTTAAGCAACACCTGACGGTGACTCACAAATTGTTAATTCAGCGCGTTTACTTATAATTATAACATCTGAAGGTGCAAAGTGCGCTGCACTTTGCATTGCAATTTTTTCTCGATCCAGCCACCTATTTGTAACGCCCAAAGAGTCCCGTGTCGCTCTCAAGCCAGAACGTAGAATCAACAATAACTACTACTCACTAGTCACTACTGCGGCAGATACAGGTGCGTCGCGAGCGACAAAAAAATTGGCAGAGGTGCAGTTGCGAGACGAGCGGTCAATGCCATAACAACTGTCTTATCGAACGACGAACAGTAGAAAATAGATATCGCCTTTATTATAGCCAAATGACATAATGAAGAGGAATTGTTACGCGCGATGGAAATTAATTAGCCGCCAGAACAAAGCATAATGGTCTTTAAGTACTAAGTGTCAACTGTTAATATCATATTATATTGTGACACCTTAAGTTCCACACATTATAATATGGAATAACACTAGTCAAGGCCGCCGGCGCCGGTGTGAACAATAGTGACATCACTTCTTTCCGGTAAGGATCAATCAAATGACGTGGTAAGAGAACAGTGAGTCTATTAGAAACAGTGCAAATTTTACTCAAGGTAAGGACTATCATGTGTTCCAAAATCGCATCCGAGATGCCTCCTCAGTTTAATAAAAGGAGTCAAAAGAAACATCAAATCTAGTCAGTAGGTAATATAGATATCCTGCCGGAGCCGATAACTTTTAGTAAGATTTTCTATTTATGATGAAATATAGATATTGCCAACGAACAGATAGAAAATATATTATCAGCAGGAGTATTGACTTGTCGCGAAACAAAATTGATCGCCATTATGAAAAAATCCGCGAAAACAACAAAAAGATAGATAAACTAACTAAAGATAGATGCTAATTAGACTATTTACAAAACACAACAAACTGAAATGACTAACCAAATAGGATGGTTTGTCCGTAGCTTCTTATTCTCTCTCTAGCTAGTGGCTCAGAGATGAAAACAGGATGCAAAATCGACCAGTCACTGAAACAGTGGAATAAGAACTAAACGGCATAGGCAGACTAGCAAAATGGCAACAGTGGATAACGTCGGGTTAAAAAACAAGCGCGCCCAAACTCGATGGGGTTGCTCACCATCATCAGACCCTGGATATATCACCTAAGACCACTAATCAAGTGCAGAGTTCTCATGGAACCTATCATTAGATTAGCTCCATCCATGTCATAATAATATTGCGTTGTCATCCGATTTGTATGAAAAAATTTAGATTAAAAGAAAACCGGAAAGTGGGTCAAATACCGGGATAGGTGAGACTAAAAGTTTGTTTATGGGTAAACTTTTGAAATGCAGACCGCTGAATACGTTGAATTACATTTCCTTGATATTGAACTGTGTTAATTAGTTGAGGATAATATGTTGTGTTGGTTGAGTACTTTGTAGTTGAAAGTCGTGACCAACTTTGTCTTGTTCACGTGTATCTCACAACAAGGTTCATTCCTCCCTAAACGAGAGAGGCATTAGGTACTAAAATTTAATTATTAACATTTATTTAGATTTTGGAATTATGCTAAAACTAACTTTCCGCCGTCTGCGTTCGTTATATTAGGTATAAATTATAATAGATATGGCGCGGTAATAGTCTTCTTTCCCGGAACTCGAACTACGTCTAAGTAACCTTTTATTTGAGTGTCAAGCGTGAAAAGGCGAGCGAGAGACCTACCTACATAGATAGATACAAATTATAAAGGTTAATACATGGAAGTCAGAGGCTCGGTACTTATCTTGGAAATTTGGTAAACCCGTGAGCCGAAACTAGTACCTGAGTATAAGTACCTTACCTATTAGTGGCAATTCGGAGTATCGCAAAAGCTAAACTTAACTAACTAAAAATGTTGCCGTCCCTTTCATAGCGATGGGAATGAAAAGGATGGCATTAATTTTAGTTAGTTTAGTTTAGCTTTTGCGACACTCCGAATTGCCACTATTGTATATTTATTTAAGAATATTTTTTTCTAAACTGAGCGATAGCGAAGGAAAAATGTTATCTAATATACAAAGATCTCTGAACAGTCGTTATCAAATCGACGTCGAAGATATTAAAAGGTACCTACACAATGAGCAACACCGACGTAGACGTCTACAGCAAAGATACGAGTATTATCAAAGGGATATATTTTATGACAATGTCCTGCCTCTATGGAATACAACATAATCCGCCTGGCGGGGAGGGGCTACTGCGGATATGCATTTGATTGACATTACATTACACTAGACTCGGTGGGAAGTGAGACACTAGCTAGATGTATAAATCAGTTAACAGATTCCACAAATTCAAATCTGCAAAGACAGCAGATAACTTATCTAAACCACAGAATACAAAGAGGAATCTAAACCTAGAAATCTCGTATCAAGTAGACAGACTAGACAGGATATAATGATGCATCAAGTAATCAACAAGTAGGTAGGTACGCAATAAAATGAGACAGATTAAGACATTAAACGTCAAAGTCTCAAATTGAGAAGATTAAATCACGAATTGATACAGAAATATAATGGGAATGTGAGAATTGTGAGGTCGCAGTCGGCGACGTCACCGGCGGTAAAAATAACGTCAGCTTCCGAAGTTCCGAGCCCACTGTTGTATTGTAGCGAGCGAGCTCTCTCCGGCAGCGGCAGTAGCGTGCTGGACAACAAGCGTGCCGGCGCTACTGCCCGACTTGGCAACAGTTCTTAAGCACCCTGCGCTTTATAATCCTAAGAATTACAAGTAGACAGCGAACTGTTATTCTTACCAACTATTCCATCGACAAGATGGGTTGATATATTCGACTAAGACAATAAATAATATGCCTGAAGGATAAGGTATGAGAAAATGTTTGCAAGCAGAGCAACTCAATGACAAGGATAACTAATCAGATTCGACTACTAACGCTTACAATGCAGATTTGGAATGACTTAATTTTAAGTAGAAAACAGAGAATGTATGTAATACATACAAGAGTATGAGACAACGTTGCGCAGTAGGTAAGTAATGACTTTACTCGCTTATTTGTTATGCAAGCTAACAATCATCAAACTTTTCTGTAAGTTTGACTTAATAATTTGCAAGGAGTTAGTACTTAGTATATTTTAGCTTCTCGATTGTTCTAAATGTTAGAAGTGTGTTGATGACCAACATTCAGATAAGTCTCATGTATCTGCTATCACGTCATATCATTTTAATCCAAAAATGGTGCAAGTTATCTTACAAATTTCGTAAGATAGTACTTATGGGAAATTGTACTGTCTGAATGTATGTGGTGCATGCGTCGCTGCATGCTCTCGTGCGTCGCGGGATGCAAATGCATCGCTCGTTTTCACTCTCTTAAGCCGTTCTGCACAATTAGAGCTTAATCTACTGAGTTGATACGTCACATTCGTTTTTTCTATTTCTCTTTTTGCTTTGATAATATAGAGCGAATTAATAACTAAGTTAAAATCAATAAACAGGTTTAATTAGGTAGTTCTGTCCAATTAGACTAAGTTTGATCAATTTTAAAATTACCAAACAATTTAAGGTTCACTCTGGATGATTAACGGAGCATTATGGTCCATTATTCAATGCTTAACTTGATTTACGAGTAAGTTCTGTGTTTAGGATGTGAGCGCTAGTTATAACCCGACTTTACATTGGTTTATAATTCTTACGGCGCGTTTTAGATAGGTAGCTACCCTTTAGGACATTCTAAGAACATATTTCGAAATGTGGTATCATCTATCATTATGAGTGCATGTTTATTAATGCATATCTACTAGGTAGGGTTATCTGTTTCCAAAACTAGCACAATTAGTAAACCACTAATTCGAATCAAGGGTAAAATGATTATTCAAACCTGAAGTTAAAGCAACTAAGCGATGCAGATAGTTAGGTTTAAAGAAGTACCTACCGAACATAATGAGCCCTTGTCTCTAAAGAACAACATAAAATGGTTAGAGACAACTTATGCGTGTGTGCATGAAGTATTACTTGTCGTGTAAGTACAGGTAGATATAAAGGAAGCATGCCAGTGGCCTCCGGATCCCGATCAAGTTACGAGACGACAAGGAAACAAAGACAAACTAAACGTTCCGTTACGTTCACGACCGCAAAACTGTTGCTTTGAATCAAAGTATTTGATATTTTGTATTCGAAATGATATTTCTATGCATGTTCTAGACTAGACGAATGTCGACGACGTTCACTAATTGAATTAGGACGAATAGGTGCAAGGAGCGCGGTGAGTCATTGTGCGGTTGGTAGTCGATCAATGCCGCTTCCATCAAGGATCGTAAAACGAGCAACACGTGAACGAATCACACAGTCTCGGACGATCTGAACGCGACGAGAAGACGGCTTCTTTCAAATTACATAACCTAAACTAAACATATGTGGTCCATGTGTTCGAGTCTACATTTATACAAAAAAATTAAGTAGCCTCATTTGACAGCACATGAGAATTGTGATGTGATGTATAAGGTTGTTGTGACTTGGTGAATGTACCCGGAACATCAGTGCGCATGCGTGCAACTGATGTTAGTAGCATAATTACAGGCAAAATATTAATGAAGCGATGTTTCAGCACAAGGATGACAACTCAACGTCGGCGAGCGATGCCGACAGTCCACACTTACAAAACTACAATAGACGCAGATCTAAATTAAAACTACTATCCGTCTTGTTGTCGTGACGACACACAATTAACTGGCTACGCATTGCGGAGGTATTTCTCCCTCATACGGTTTATGACCGACATTGTAAGCATCCAAGGATGAAATAAACCAATGTTGTGATCATTCAGGAAAAGACCATAAAAAGACGAAAACTTACGAAGCCAATTTTGGATAACTTTAATGTTTACCTCTACGGATCACGAACTCGATCAACTTCAATCAAAATGCTCTACTTTTGTAGACACCGGGACCAACTGAAGAAGTCCCTTGACTTGTAAAGTTATTATTGTTCTGTCAACCTGGCGGCAGTGACTGCGATAAATTATGCGATTTTATCGCGAGTTGGCGAGCGCTTCTTCTACTATGAGATTAGCTTGAACAAAAATTCACTAAAACATAAATTGTGTCAGCGAGAAACTACTGCTGCTCAATGGACATCGATACTTGAGGTTCGAACACCTCTGCATGCATGGAACAGGTAGAGAGAAGGAGTGAGTGGGTCAGGGCCCAGCCGCGGCGGAGCGGCGCCGTCCGTCGGCCAGGCAGGGAGCGCGCCCGGGCCGTTGGCGGCGCGCCACCGAGACATTTTTCTGCTTGGCTCACGACGTCTACTCACCTTCAGGGTGCAGCCTCTGAGGGTCGAACCAGGCATCTGGAATAGAAGGCTGCGCGTTAGCGGGTTAGTCGCGATAGAGAGAGGGAAGCGGGCGAAGCTGAGTGGTGCGCGGCGCGGCGTCATCGTGGGGCCACTTACACGGGTTGAGAACGCTGCAGAGGGAGGGTCCGGAGTCAGCCATGGTGACACTTTACGTAACACGGAGCACTCGAGGTTATAAAGCGGCTGACGGAGCGCGCGCCGCGCCGGACTCTCGCGTCGATACTGGCGGCGCAGCCCCGCGCCCCCTCCCACCCCGCCCCGCGGCGGCCCTCGCCGCGCCCGGGCCGCGCATGCGCAGCCGAGCCCGCGCGCACCAGCCCCGCGCCGCGCACCTTCCCTAACCCCACGGGGCGCGCTGCACCAGCACCACCGAACCATCACCGATCCTATGCAAGCAGCAAACACTACCAGTCCAAAATGTACACGATCGCCCCACAAATAATTTATGTACCTACTTAGTTGAAAAATTATGTTAGTTATTGTTAGTTTTTAAAGTGGCATTGGCATGCGATATCAACATGTAGATAGACAGGTAGGTACCGCAGAATCGTGTCGATGCAGCAAGTAGAAGAACCTAGATAGAACCATAAAGAGGAACAGGTCGCACGCAGGTCGTTGCGCGCCCTAAATTTGTCGCGCGCATGATGCATTGACCTGCAAATGGGCCACTTGCACTCTCTTTGCAATTCACAACATGATCAAGTTTGAAAGATTTATCATGTAAGTTAGGTTCCAAATTGTAACCTAAATAAACCGCGCGAAAATGAATATCCTAAAAAACAGCTTAGTTCATTGAGTTTAAAAGCTAATTTGTGAATCACAATAAGTAACGGCATCGTGATTACACTACATAAACTGCTATCGTTTCCGAGAAAAAAAAACTTAAAGTAGGAAATTGAAATTATTTATCGCTTCAAAGCCTACACTGGACAATGCAATCAAGCCACCATAATGAACAACCACTTACAAAGATGAAGTCACAAAAGACAAAAAAATCAGGCTCGGTCGGAAACGGAATGAAACACAATATTTTTCTAGCCTGAGTAGGAGCATAAGGACATAGGAGAACCTAGTAGGAAAGGTGGAAACGGTCTGAAATACTTACATTTATAAATATATGAAACTGTGTTCAACAAACAGAGATTGCGAGGTAATTCTGAGGACGATGTGCGCGCTGCATGACATGGTGGCGAGTATTATGATGACTCACCTGTTGATTCATGATTGATATGGCAAACATTTTTTTTTTCATTATTTATTACTTACTTATCCTAACGATCCGAATGGCTTCGAGGGCGATAAATCGATCTAGCTAGAATTCATTTTTAGAAAATGTCGTTTTATCCGTTTTTTCAGGCAGTGAAAGGATTCCAAACCAATAATGTGGTGAAATAAACGATGTGACTTCATCCGCCCGTCTTCGGTTGACGAGAAAGTTTTTAAAGGGTCTATAAAATTCCAGATATGATTCGAAGTGGAGTCGGGTGTTAGAAGTAAACTTCCAGATCAATCGAGTTTCAAGTTTCTCGATTTAGATGTCCTTTCGTATCGATCGCGAGTCGGTGACCCCGTTGCAAATTCATTGAATCTCTAATAGGGCCTCTGAGATACCACTGACCCCAAAAATATAGGGCGAGGCAGTGCCGAGAATAAGAGGAAAGGTTACAGCTTCGTCGATAGGGAGGGCGATCAGATGAATTAAGTTGTATAGTAAATCATTTATGAGTGACGTGTGGCTATTTATACATGTCGCGAGTTGCCAGACGATAGCTCGGTGACGCCATTGTGTACCTGTAGGTACCTTGTAGGTACTCACAACACACTCAATGTCCATCTCTTTTCGCTTTGTTCTGTTTGACACAACACCAACCATTCATGATCGGAATAAAAACAACGCTTAAAACTTGAAACCTTGAACTCTGAATGTCGCATAAATTCCAACTCATTAAAGTTTTAAGCAGATACCTGATCAGCCAAATTTAACTAATTTGTGCAGAGCATTTTGCGGTATGTAGGTATAGGTAATGGGTATGTACTTGACAAATAGTTTCAAACAAGTGCAGCTTAGGGCAGGTCGCCTGACAGTTTTATGCACAAAACTGATAATTATGCCGCTCGTAGCACCCTCGCCCCCATGCAAACGTGACTGGAGGGTTGGGTGGGGGTACTTGTCGCGACAGCGGAAGTAGATTTTCCTATGACTCATTTTGATCAACCCCTCTAGCTAACTGATCGTTGCTTTACCTAAAACCAGCCTACGCGGAGCTCCTTATATTGATGTCAAAAACATGTTAGATTTCAATGTTCATGCAGGTATCGTATTCTGCGCAGATTTTACACGAAGCTATGTGAAGCATCGAGGCTAGCAACAACTTGATCCATTAATACATGAAGAGAGCAGACGGTGTGTCTGCGTGGCGTGGCGTGAGGGATGGGTCGGGGCGTTGGGGTGACGGGGGCGGGCGGGCGCTATCGACCGGCGGAAGCCGTCCGCAACGAGCCTTCCTCGACAGCCTTCTACCATTACATACAAGTCTGGGATTTCCACTATTTGAAAAATGACTAACATGATTCACTTACGTAAGTACGAATAAAATTACAGATACCCTGGTATTATTTATACCTATAAGCATACAATAAACCCAGATCGATCTTCGAAATGAAAAAACGGATCGCTGAGCAATTTTCGAGCGTCGTCGTCGGCCGTATAAATAAAAACCTCCTGATACCAACTAACATTATAATATCCAAAAGTTTGCGAGGATAGATGGATGTTGTAACTCTTTTACGGAAAAACGGAACGGATTTAGCTGAAGCTCGGAATATAAGCAGTAGGTACTTACTATCTGTTATTTCAGCTAGTAATGTAGCCTACCTACGTTACTAGCTACTTTTGATTTGGGTGCCTCGCGTGCCAAGCCATTATAGTACCTACACAATAAATATGACAGTGCCTTTTTGTTGTCGCTGGAGTAAACAAAGTCACACTTAAACAGTAGGGAGCCGCGAAATGACGTCATAATGAGCACAAAGGGCTTTCTCTTTGTGAAGTGACAGGAATTGGGTCAACACAACACGATACGTCTACTTACTGTGTCATCAAAAGCGAAGAATAAGTGGCATTTAGTCATAATATTATGAAATTCATAAATATTATTTTCGTTCATGTTTTTTTGCAGAGCTACTTATATAGAAAAATGAAGAATAAACTGAAGATGCTATTACGTTTTATGTAAAAAGTGTAGATAGAGAGCAAATTATGTCTAGTTGTCGTCGTGTCGTGTGATCGATCTAAAACGGAAGTAAAGATACCTTAAATAGTACAAAATTTACCCTTTATCGTCTAGTGATAGGAAGTGACAACTGGGTGGAATTAAAAAATATTATCGAGCTGTTACGTCGATACGATGCACTCACTCGTGCAGCGCCGAGGTCGACGCGGACGAACTGAGCCGAAATAAAACAGACAACGATTACCAAAATCTCCTTCACAATCCTCTTCATTTCCACGAGGAACCAACACGGATATCGGAGTTAATGACCACTGTCTAAATTTATCTGACTGCTCCATTTATATGGCAACTATATCCACCTCTATGTACATATTGCCTCTAAGTTTATACTGCATTTTAGAACCAAAACCTTTAACTAAGCCTTTTAACACCATAGATAAAGCTGCGAGAAGGTCAGAGGAATTTAAGCAGGTTTGCCCCCTAAATAGACTTTATTTAATAATTCAGAACACGAACACTTACGTGTGATGGCGTCACCATTTTCGGGTCCCATGGTTCAATACACAAAATAGTTCACTAAAAACAGAGCAACTCGGAATGGTGTTATGTCCGCGACACTACATGAGCGACCAGTGAGCAGGCGAGTGCGACGTGAGCTCTCGGCCGAGGTATTTCCACTTGTGATTGTGAGCTCTGATGCTTTGGCACTGCTGCTAATTATAGCGGTGGTGGCGTCGCGGCGGGCATGCACGCGGGACTGCCGACTGACGTGACGGCAAGCAAACCCGCAAAGAATCAGGAATATGCCTCACAGAAAGACAATTTCAACAGAACGTATTTTGCGAAGTAATCGCGCAGGTGTAAAAAAATCTCCACATTTATTTTTAAAAATAATGATTTCTTTTTTCTTGCTCTGAGACGTGAGTCTCATTTACAAAAAGAAAGTAATCTAGAGATATACATATTATTAGATAGGTAAGGTGCCTATAATTGATCCGGCGACATCTCCAGGCGATGCATCAATGCAACCTTCAACACGTAGGTAGGACACTTTGTGATAATAAAGTTTGCGTTATTTTCGCTGATAGGTACCTACCTCTACTTAGTTTGTTTGCTATTTTATCTTATCTTGCTATGCGATAAGAGTTAACTGAGCACTTAACTCTCGCACTGCATTTTTTTATTATGTCTTATTCCTAAATGTGTTTTGTAGTTGTGATGGGAATCTTTTAGATATTTTTTAGCCATAATTGTCAACCAAAAGTCTTGCGGCGCGGGCGGCGGGGCGCACCATATTTTGTGTTTGGTAGCCACTGTACCTATTGCGTGCACATTATTATGTGGGTAGGTAGGTACCTATACATATTGTAATGATGACTCATACAGAACGGGTTCATGGAAGTGCAATCGATACCTATCTGCGCAGTATTTTACTTATTCCTGTCCGTGTAATTTAACGTCCTAATACGAGAAGATAATTTCTAGTTACATTTTATAAATAACAGACAAGTTTTCATTGTTCTGTAAAAATTATGTAGGTACCTAATATTTTAAATTCATGAGTCACACAATCACAAGGCAGGACAATGACAAAGTAGAAGCTAGCAAGGCTGTGAAGTGACCATTTTGGAAAGGTCATGAATCAAATAAAATTAGAAATGCTTTAGTTTAACGTGCATTCTTCAGTGGCGGATGGCGGTGCCGTTAGGTGCTGCCGCGGCTGCAGCGGTCAACGCTCTTGCCGCTTCGCCACCTTCCACTGAAAGTCTGAATGCCCACATCATGCCGATTTTTTGCAAAGCGACTAGGTATTATTATTTTCGTCCATGGTATTATTACCTGTCTTTATTTAGTGTTGTGATTCATTACCATCAGGTAGCATGACTGAATTTCAACATGGCAAAAAAAAGCAGGTACGTAGCTTGGCTTCCTAAGTAGCTTCCTACTGACTTGTGGTAAGTAGGTACCTACCTAAGGTAAGGTCCTGTAATGAACTTTCACAAAAATAATGTCTGAAATAAATGCATGTGTACGCGATTTTCCTTGAGACGTGATCCAAATCTCATTACCTAAGCTACTTTGTAAATTCTGTGATGTCATTTTTTTGTGCTCGAGTGATTCACCTGCGATATTTCACGGTCCGCAATCACGACTCACGACGCATGTAAAATAACACATTTCAAAGCTGAACCTGTCTGTTTAACTGCTAAATTATAATTCAATTTATATACATCTCAGAATCTGAGACTCAGATGTTCGTCTGTTGCTGCTGAAGGAAGCGTTCATCGATAATTTAGAAATAAAACCATGACGTAAGAGTCGTCCATTCATTCGTCTCTGCGACGTCGACAATGACCTCGAGCTTAAGATTACGATGCCCACTCGAGGAAATATTTATGATTCGTGGCCGAATAAGATTTGAAATCGGCAGGGAATCGTCGACTTCAAGCTAACCTGCAACGTAATTAAACTTACCAAGTCCCATCTGGCAGAAGATGACCTCGGCCTCGATAACGTGGGCGACGGGGGCGCGCGCCGGCTCGGCGGGGACCGGCTTGAGGGCCGGCGGTTGCTGCGGCGCTGGCTTCGCGGGTTCAGGGACCGGCGCGGGGGCCACCTTCGGCTCCGGAGCCGGCGCGGGAGAGGGCACGGGCGCGGGCGCCGACCTCTCCACGGACTGAGGTACGAGCGCCGGCACCGGGGCCGGGAGCGGGTCGGACATGAGGTCCAGCAGGGGCGCGGACACGGGTGCGGGCGCGGGCGCGGGCGCGGGCGGTGCGGCGTGCGCGGGCACGGCGGGCGCGGGCCGGTGCAGCGGCGACTCTCCGGCGGTGTCGGCGTCGGACTCGCTGTCGGTGAACTTGTCGGCGATGTGGTCCATCTTGTCGGGCAAGGAGGGCGCGCGCGGCGAGTCCTCGAACACGTCGCGCTCCATGTCGAGGAAGCTCTGCGTCGCGACGCGCGGGTGCTGCGGGGAGTCGCCCTCGGGCTTGGCCTCGCGCTCGAGGTGCTCGAAGTCGTCGGTGGAGTCCTGGTCGCGCTTCAGCGCGGGCCCGGGCGCCGCAGCCGCCGTCGGTGCGAGCGGGGCGGTGTCGCCGCTCGCAAGTCCTCCCAGTAGATCGTCGGCGCTTTCCATGTTCTTCGCGTGAAAATAATAAAAATCAAGTTGAAGGGGTGATCGATAGGTAGGGTGCGGCGAGGCGCGAGTGCGAGGGTGCGAGTTCGCGGGGCGGGTCCTGTCGCGGCTCCTCGCCGACTCTAACTGCGGGTCTGCGGCGCGCTGCGCGCGGCTGCGGCTGCACGACGTCACTCAGCACGAGAACGAACGGTATTACTCATAGCCACCGTGCTTGCAGCGCGGGGGCGGTGAGACGGTAGCTTTTACCGGTGCGATGTAGTGTTTCGGTAAGTAAATGAAGGTAACACAATTAGTACCTAAATACCCACATTAGATTATGCTTTCAAAGATACAAGAAGGAAAAAATATTTAAAACACTAAAAATGTCTGTAAAATGTTTTAGGAATTAACTGCAAAAATATTGACTTTTCACCGCAATACTGACCTCTTCCAGCAGCGCCAAGAGTACGTATTTATACGTGCTGTTTTGCCGACAGAGACAGCGGATATAGGAAGGAAGGAAGTGGAGTGGGGGGGTACAAGTTTGACATTTGGTTTGACAAAAGGAAGCTAAGCTATTTGACGTTTTGTAGTCGGTATTGCTACTTACTTCCACATCTTTCTACCATTTTTGTACAAAAAAATAACAATAACTATTTTGTACAATAAACTAACTCTGAATACAGTTTTTGTACAAAATAACTCCGAAAAAAAGATTATAGGCTATAATTTGTTTACAGCTTTTATTTATTATTAGAGCTGCCATTCGCACGAACGAGGAATATCACATCACCCCAGTGTTTCCACTTACTTTCGCGACTATTTAGGGAATTTTAAGATAAAAATGACGGGTATGGTAACCCACCCTTTTTATTCAATGAAATCAATTGGAATACCCTAGAGCCATAAGGCATCGTCATAATAGAAAGCGGCTACGATGCTGTAGAGTGTAGGGCATTCCAAAGATCATCTTCTTACAAAAATCTGACAAATTTTTGTTTAGGTACCTAGGTATCTACCTTTTGGATACCTAGTACTTTATTTATTTATTTATTTATTTATAACGGTAGGTAAAGCTAAAAAAGAACCTAATTTTATAAAATAAAACATGCAATTTTAAAATAGTCCTAAAAAAAGAAATTAAGTAGGTAAGTATCTAAATATTTTTTTATTTATTTATTTTATTTAAATTTATTTACCTATTTTTTAGTTTATGCAAGTTACCGGCGCGCTGCCCTGGATTTTCATACATTTGTGATACTTGACTCGGTATCGAGGACAGTATCCAATAAGTACCTACCTAAGTAAGTTCGTATGAGCAAATGGCCAACTCTGGTGACGGAGTTTTTAGGCCGCCTAAAGACCACCGTAGTATCCAATACTAAATCCAATACTAAAAGAAAGAATTTGTCTACCATACCTTACATACAGTCGTGATCATATTTTATTTGTTACTTCAATGAAATTATATTAACTAGTGACTTGCCCTCAATATTGTTTGTTTATAGGAGCCCTTATGCTCAAATCACACCGAGACGGCGGCGCGGCGGCGCAGCAAAGCGGCTGCAGTTTCAGTGTCATATACCTACCTAGATATATTTTTTTTTAATACATAATGCATTGCATAGTATTATCATGGACAACAAAAATATTTTTTCGTCCATGGTATTATTAGCGCTTTGAAAAGTGCTCTCGCTCGGCGCACCTAAGTATTGCGTTTCAGGTTTCTCAAGCGATACTATGTAGTTGCCTATTAAATAATTAAATAATGAGGATAAAGTGATTTTTTTATGACGATAACTGCTCATCGCATTAAAACTACATACCTAAACCTTTATTTTAAAGGACATCAGAAATAGTAAACACGATATATTCTTCAATCAATTTTGTTTGTAGCTTTTCTAGCAGTCGCAAAACATTAGCAAGTAATTTTATTATATTTTTTTAATGTTTTGTTTAAAATTGAAAATGGAAGACACGGGTGACGATAGTGAGCTAGTGCCTAGTACTCTAGCTAGAACATTATATCAATGTTGGTCTAATGCTCTAAGACTAGTACCTACCTTCTTCATCTCAAGATAAAGGAGAGAATTCAGCTGCAAGGTAAGGAGAGTATAAAATAATTAAGTAGGTATGTGGAAAAATGTAAAACGTCCAAGACGTTTTAAAGCATCCAGCTTTTAAGTCTTGGCTAAAGCGATCTGACAAAGTTGAGACATGCGCCCTAAATTAGGGAATTTCGAAAATAAATTAAGGATTTTGGGGATAATTTCCAAAGAATTAGAGCAAAATTAAATTTCTCAGTGGAAACACTGTCACTCACCGGACGAACAGTGACGAACGGAACGAAATGAATTTTTTTTTTAAATTTGATTTTTCATTTTACCATAGTGTTACATTCTCTTTGCATTTTATTTCACATGCTCTTTGTATTTGACTATCAATCCAATCAATCAAATCAAAATCAAATCAATCAATCAAAAGAATGGCGGCGGCGACTATGAACGGTCGTGTTGAATGTGTTGATACAAATGAAATAAAAACTTCGAATATAAAAGAATGTAGTGAAAGGAAAGGAAAATCGCTGAATGGAAAACTAGAAATTCATAAAAATGGCTATGTAAAATCTTCTTATTTGAATAATGGGATAACTGTAAGTAGACTTTCATTTATTTTTGTAACCTCTGACTGTAAAGCACAATATTACTCACTCACAACAGAACAGAATAGTAGTAGGCTATAGCGTAAGAACCCATGTCATGTAGTCATGCATGTAGTGGTCTACATGCATGACTACAGGTATAGTAGTAACCTAATAACATGGTTGTACCGGTCGGTCCTCTCAATCTAGCGTGATACGGACTTGGTCTGGTCCTAATGTCTTGGTTACATACTGCTTGTATTTCCTTTTCCTAATGCTCTAATCTAATCTATTGGTATACCTCTCACTGAATTTTTACTAGTTTATCCTTTCCATCCTGATGCAGGTAAAAAATTATATTGTAATTTTAATTAAAATATAATTAAAAAATTATATTGTAATTTTTTCTGTACTTAAAAATAATAAAAACAAAGTGTTCTGAAAGTTGTCAAAATGTGATTGTCATTATCATTTTAAGAGTTACAATACAACAATGATATTATCTATGGATACTGAAGACATTCCCCTGAAAAACTCCTACCCATTGTGTACACTTGTCTTGAATAGTATCAAGGCAAAAATCTCAGTAAATATTTATTAACTGAACTATCACTTAGGCCATGTCACTAATTTCTTTTCCTGTCCAGTTTATAATTTGTCTTGTTTAGAGTTTGGTTGTTTTTTCAAATAGAGTTTTAAGTTTATTGGTCTTTGGGACCTTTGTAACTAACTCCGAACCAGTTTGGTTGATGATGAATGTAATTGTATTTGTATCAGAAAGGAGTGAATGGCGTGTGCGGGCTAGGCGAGCCCATGGACTGGAGCGGGTACAATATCTCTCGCGGCTCGTTCGAGCGCTGCTCGCTGCTGACCGCCATCCTCACCAGCCTCGGCCTCTACCTGCTCATGTTCCTCGGCTTCCTCAACCAGCTGCTCTTCACGCCCAAGGTCGCCACAGAGAAGAACCGACATGTATGTATCATGCTCATTCATTACCTATTTTAAACCCGACACAAAAAGAGGATTGTTATAAGTTTGACCGCTATGTGTGTCTTTTTGTGGCAACGTATACATTCAAAATCAAATTGGTTCACTTGTTTAAGAGCTTTTAAACGCGTGGACCAATCTAGATGTAGTTTTTTAACTTTAAGGTGTTGTTTGCCTTTTAGCAAAATAATTTTAAAAATTGATTGTTCTGTTTGTTAAACCTATCATAAGTTTTTTTTGTCCACCATGACCTACGGTACCGAGACATGGACGCTCACTCAGGAGACTGTGCACAGAATGCGAGTCGCACAACGGGCCATGGAGCGCTCCATGCTTGGTATCACTTTACTTGACCGGGTTCGTAATACGGAAATCCGACGTCGTACCAAAGTGGTAGATGTTAGGGACCGTATTACGAACTTGAAATGGAGTTGGGCAGGACACTTGGCAAGATTTGGTGATGGCAGGTGGAGTAAGGCCTTAACTGAATGGTGGCCCCGGGGATTCACTAGACCTCTTGGCAGACCACCTGCTAGATGGATGTATGTATGTATGTATGTATGGGGACTCCCTTTTCCGCATTTAGACTCAAAGGCGGTCCTTTATGCGTGGGGATGACCTGGCTCACTAGTAGTGAAGCCAGCCTAGCTCCTCCCAGAAGCACAGAAGTTTCCTGGGGTCTTCACAGGCTTCGAGGAGCGACCTCGGATTGTTGAGGATTTGTTGCCGTTGAGCTGCTACGCCCACGCATGCCAGGACTACGTGGGCCGCTGATTCTTCTTCGGTTAGACATCCTCTGCAGAGTGGGCTGTCCGTGATGCCGATGTTGTACAGATGTTTGTTAAGGGGGCAGTGTCCTGTGAGTGTCCCTATGATTATTTTGAGGTCTTTTCTTTGGAGGTTCATCAGGCGACGTGTCAGTCGTGGTATGGCCGCTGGTATCGCTGCTCTAGACTGTCTGCAGTCCGTCGCCCGTATCCATCGATCGTTATGTAGGTTTTGGGTGTGTTGTCGTGTCCAGGTTCGTAGCTGGGAGAACGGCAGAGGCAGGAATGCCTGCTAGATGGATGGACGACATAGTTTCCGTACAGGGTAAGACCTGGATGCAAAAGGCCCAAAGTAGAGCTGATTGGCGGTTATGGAAGGAGGCTTATGCCCAGCAGTGGGTCACAAAAAGCTGAATATGATGATGATGATGATGAAGTTTTTTTTAATACCTATGTAATAGTTTTATTTTGTATAGTTTGGGAAGAGTAGCGAAAACAGAGTTTGGTAGCCACCATGTGCAACTTCGCTACTACTTTTTAATTTGGTACTTTAATTATTACCCATCAGTTTATTTATAATTCTCTGGAAATATCGAAATATATCAACAAAAATATAATCAATCAAATCAATCATTCCACATCCAATTTATTCAATATTTTATCAAGTGGAGAGTGCAGATAAATATCAGATACTGCCCCTCGCATCCTCATATTCTCAAAATAAATATTTTTTATACAAGCCTCAAACTATTGATTATGCAAAGTAAAACTACACAGTATACAATACAATACACCACAGTAGTAAAACAAACATATTAAACTAGTTAAATTCTTTAAAAAAATTGTAAGAGTTTAGTTTCCGATGTTCAGTAACAGTTAGATTGCTCTCGATCACGGCACTAGGTTATCGCTTTCCCCTGCAGCGGCATCTCTACAGTTGCACGGTCGCTATTCACTGCACATAAGTATTAATAGTTTATTATACATAGTCTACAGTAAAGTGAGGAGTCAACAGAAGCACCTAGTGTAGCGGAACTGTGGGGTCAGAAAAACTTCCTGCTGTGTATTATGCTGTGTTAATCTCGTTTGATGACAAAAAAAACATTATTTTCGTGTAAAAGTAGGACAAGTACGTTTGTCTTATCCATCACTACACCGCTCTAGGAATGCAGTAATACAATGAATCACGAAACGAGCCTCAAATTCAGAAATTGTGTTTATTCAGAGACATCAATGATCAATAATGACTCGCAGGCTGTGGGCCCCGCGGGCCGGCCGCCTCGCCTCACCCGTTGCGCATGTTGCAATGCTATGAGGTATTTATGGATTTGGTTTGAGTGCGTGACCTTCATTTCCAATTGCCTGAAATAGGGCAACGGCGAAGAACGCTGTCGGACATAAATGTGTTAACAAAATTGCCTCGTTGTTTTGAGCACAAGCGTCAGTGTGAATCTTGTTACTATCGTCCTACCCAGCTTCAGTACAATCAACTCCAAAACTTATTTACTATACTAATTAAAGTCTCAGATATCATACGTAACGTAATCAATTAATCATGAATGGAATGAAGCATGATATTGTAGTTATATTGGATGATTTCTGCTTGTATGATAATGTAGTAAAAGATTTGTCATCTTTTTTTTGCTAGTTATATTTATTTCAAAACCAGTTGTCATTAATTACGAATGAATCATCTCTAAGTGGGCGGATCCCGTCCATGACAGTACAGTATTCCCTGTAGTACATTGTATCAAAAATTATTATAAAACTTTATGTGCATGATCTGTCAAAAGTTAAATAAACGATTGGAAAGACTATAGTAGTAAGCATAATCACCCCAAGTTCTACAAGTGTATGGTATGATGTTCTAACCATTTTAGCGTAGCGCATTTCCCGATCTTGTGCTTTTTAGTTTAAACAATTAGTTTTTTTTTTTTTTTTCTTTTTATAAGATAAACTTGTTTGAATAACCTTTATTATTTTAAGAGATCTAATCATAAATTTTTCCAACAAAAAATATCTTTCGTTATTGAAATAGACACATTTGCATTTATATTTTAGTAATAAGTTAAAAATTGAATGTAAGTGCCTACTAGTCTACTGCAAAACCAGTTATGCCACTCCACTCATCCGTATTTACGCACCTAGGATGTAGGTATGGTAGGCTCAGTTTTTCAAAGCATCTATATTATTGACTAACGGGTTTTCTGCACTTATGTAAGTAAGTTCGTATGAGCAAGTGGCCAACTACTGCTCTGCACAGTAAACACTGTTAATAAATTGCAATTACACATTGTGTTATTTTGACGTCTTTATAATTTGGCCATTTATTCAAGTAGCGTAATGGCTGAAAAGTTACCAAAAATGAAATAAAATATCACGACTGCATTCCTAAGATGCGGTAGACATTCTTTCAGATCTTTTGGAAGACGTTACAAGACATCTTGTTAAAATTTAGTTAGAGTAATTTGAGTGTTAATCACGCGGAAGATATTTAGCGTTTCGAGTGCGCGAGCACTGAGCGTTTGAAATAGGCACATTGTAATGTACAGCCTTGCGTTCATTTGCACTTGGAACAGTGCACGGATAGAGCTTGCATTTTGTGCTCAACTTAACCCTGTACCACAAACATACACCTGTATTACGATTATTCTGAAAAAATATCATATTTAATATAGCTGATATACTAAAAGATTAATAAGTAGTATTTTCCTGATAAATTATTAATTTAAAATAGTTAGCTTATCATTCGAAAGAAGGGCAATATTACTCATCCATCATTATCTAATCGCCCATCATAATGTGTGATCTACCACAATCAAAGGTTGACTTACTCACTCCTCTCTTGCGATAATGAGGAGGGCAGCAGATACTCTGCATTGAAGAAATATTCCCAAACATACATTTAGGTACTTGTTTGTGTTTTCTACTTAAATGATATTTTTAATTGTCTGTCTGTTTTCAACGGAAGTAATTTTAAACTCGCTTTGCGTCGCGGACTCCCGAGTGTTCATAGTATTATGTTGGATATCGGCTGGCTGGCACTATCTCTGTATTCATTACAGCAACAACCTACTCACCGCCTCTTCCGTCCGGCGTCCATTTGTGCTGAGTATTATTTATGGCAACAATATACAATACAATGCCGTGATAAACCGCATAATTTTGGTCAACATTTTAAAACTTGTATCTAAAAACAAGCATACACTTTTGTACACTTAAATTTCCAATATTGTAATCTCTAACGTTTGTTAAGGTCGTGCGTGACCTCTCATTATGATAAGATAAATAAATTATTCGGTCTGGAGCACATTCTTTTGTCATAAAAATTTTGCGATCATGTTTTAATTATATACATTTATTTAATAATATTTAATACGTATAACATTATAATCACATCAAGGGTTTGTGATACATGCATATTAAAAGTTATGATTATAATAATGTACGCAGGGAAAACTTCAGGCCTCGATTGGTTAGTTAATCAGGACATACTTTTGACTATGTGTCATTGATTGGTGACGTCATGTATCGCGTGTTCCTCTTCTGGGTAGAGATAACAGCGCATTTGCGAAGCCGGTGCCTTGTCGATACGGTTTGGCCTGTAATGTCGCAATTCTTTTTTATGCGCCTGTTTGAGAAATCGCTTTGTCGTTTTTTTGTTGGCTGTGTTTAGGTAAACAAAATGAAACTATGCTGAGCTGTGCTATAATAATGTCTAGTACCTACAGGTACTAGACATTATTATAGCACACGGTATCTTAATCGACGATATTTTTACGTGAGTAATTCCCTTGTGCTATTATAATGTGTAGTGTAGACGTTTATCTGATACGACGAAGTGAAACTATGTCGTTAGATTATGCTATTGTTAAGAAGAATAACCGATAACAACGATATTGTACTTACCTACTTATAGTTTAAGGTTCAATCAATTCAAGGATAAATGAGAAAAAAAGTTATTTTCCTGAACGATACGTCTTACGAATGTACTCTATGTAGTGTATGTTTTATTGTTATTAGGGCTACGCGCCGCTGTACGAGCCGTTCGAGCAGTTCTACTCGCGCTACGTGTACCGGCGCGTGCGCCACTGCTTCAACCGGCCCATCTGCTCCGCGCCCGGCGCCGAGGTCACGCTCAAGGAGCAGGAGACGCCAGACCACAACTGGTCATTCCGGTACGCACGCATAATCTAACCGCCTGCGCCGAAAAAAGTTTCATCTCATTTGGTTTGTATTATCGAATCAAAATCTTTTATTTCGGATTATGCTTTCATCGCTAGAATAATAGTACTTATATGAGGAAAACATCATGGTATTAAATGATTATGTGCTAATTAATGATTTTCTTGAGATTTTTTGAACTTATGCGTATGTATAATCAGCGTTCGTTCGTTAGGTTCACCGGCAAGGAGGTGCGATGCATCAACCTGGGTTCGTACAACTACCTGGGGTTCGCGGAGGGCGCGGCCACGTCCTGCACGGCGGACGCGGTGCGCGCGGCCGTGCGACGCTACGGCCTGGCGCAGTGCTCGCCGCGCGCAGAGCTCGGAGACACGCCGCTGCATAGAGAGTTGGAGGATACTATCGCCAACTTCCTCGGGGTTGAGGTATACTTACCTAATCGATACAAACATTTAAGAATCGGCCTGCGCCAGTTATCGAATTTAGTAGATGGAGTAAATCTGAAAGTTGTGATACTGTTGTGTTTCATATTTTTCTGATATCCATAACTTTCCCCAAGTCGTCTTCATAGTGTAGGTACCAATATAATGCGTCTGTTAGATTTTTTTATTATTATAAAAAATCCACCCGGCTGCGCCAATTATTGAACTGCATACATGAATGCAGTTCAATAATTGGCGCAGCCGGTACATTGTATTATTTCGAAAGTATCTCATTAACTCATAGATCTGAATATTTGTGTTGTATGTAATGTTTCAGAGTGCGATAGTGTTCGGCATGGGGTTCGCTACGAACGTGCTGAGCCTGCCCGCGCTGCTGGGGCCGGGCGCGCTGGCGCTCAGCGACGCCAACAACCACGCCTCGCTGATCCTGGGGCTGCGGCTCTCGCGCGCCACCGTGCGCCTCTTCCGACACAATGACGTCACGCATCTGGAGCAACAGGCGCGCGCCGCCATCGCGGAGCGCAAGTGGACCAAGATCGTTATTGTGAGTCATGCCAACACACTCTAACATTGTTGCAACTTCATTTAGACAAACGAAGTGACAATTAATGTCCAGTCTTAATATCTATCTAAAATTTTTCTGACTGTAATTAGGTTAGCGAAACCACAGATAGATAGGTTATTGAGACTGGCCGTGGGTAACGCCTGATGTGACTGGTACAGTTTAGTTTAGTGGCGAATAAACTCTAGCTTATAACTACACACTCATTTGCTATTATTAAAATATTCAATCAGTAAATAAAAAAAAAATCAGTGACTGAGCAGGAAAACAAACATTTCTAGTTAAAATAAGTCAAGAAGATTCCCAGAAGCTAAAAACAAATCATGCACCTGAATATATCTTCACAAAAACATGATTAAGTACATGGTATATAAATTTTAAAAACATGAATTATATAAACTATCAATCTATCTATCTTTCTATCTATCCCTGCTGGGCAAAGGCCTTCCACTTGTGTCATCATTTACAAAATTTAATTATCTTTCAGCCAATATAATGTTAAATGTATACAATGCACATTCCAGGTAGTAGAGGGCGTGTACAGCATGGAGGGTTCCATCGCCCCGCTGCGCGCGCTGGTGGCGCTCAAGAAGCGACTGGGGCTCGCGCTGTACCTGGACGAGGCGCACTCCGTCGGGGCGCTGGGGGCCAGGGGGCGCGGGGTCACTGACCTCGCGGACGTCGACCCCAAGGATATAGACGTGCTCATGGGCACCTTCACTAAGAGCTTCGGCGCCGCGGGCGGGTACATCGCCGGTGAGATGATACATTCTATATTATATTCAGTATGAGCTCTATAACGTAGTGATCTTCAAAACTAGGTGACTCCTGTGCCTGGACACAAGGACGAACTGCATCTCGTGAATTATTGATCTCAGCACGCCTATCTTCAATGTTAACACATTTTGCAGAAGTTAGCATCCTCTACGGGAGAGATTGCAAGCCTGTCACACTCCAACTAGAAAGTTGATCGGTTACTTTGCAATGTTTTTCTTCATCGTTTGGGGCTCGTGTTAATGGACATATAAATTATTTGCGATTCGATCCCTACGTCATTCGAATCGAAAGTCGAAACTATCACTCTGCGAACATTCTTCTGGCAATGGTTGTGTGTGAATTGTGCGTGCGTGTGTGTTGCAGGTTCCCGGCGCCTGGTGTCGTGCGTGCGCGCTGGCGGGCACGCGCACGCGTACGCGCACAGCATGGCGGCGGGCGTGTGCGCGCAGGTGCTGGCCGTCACGCGCGTGCTGGCCGCGCCGGCCGGCCGGGCGCGCGTGCGCGCACTCAGGGAGAATGCACACTACTTCCGACAGAGGTATGCAACTGTAAGGTTCAACCTCGGGATTCAACATAGTAAACTGATACGACATGTCGACTTCGCTAAAACTGTAGTAACAGAGGTATTTAAAAACTGGACTGCATGCCGCCGAGAGGGACAAAAAATGCAGTGAATCCATAGTTTCGTAGTACAAATTCGAAGCATCAAGTTTCTGGCCATACAGAAAAACGGCACGCGATGAGGGACAAAAGATAAAATGCTTTGTCTCTTTTACTCACAAAAATATTTATATTCTTCTTTGTTTTTGTGTGACTGAGAGAGAGATATACACTATACAGCGCTCTCTCTGATACAATCTGTAAGCGTTAGCTGTGTGTTCGCAGACTGCAGCAGATGGGCGTGGTGACGTTCGGGCACCTGGAGTCCCCGGTGGTGCCGATGCTGGTGTACTCGTTCAGCAAGATGATGGGCTGTGTGGAGCGGCTGGCGGCGCGCGGCGTGGCCACCGTCGGCGTCGGCTTCCCCGCCACGCCGCTCAACATGGCGCGCATCAGGTCTGTCTCCACTCACTATACTCATCTCTATCTCTCTTAATCACATCATACTACTATTATAAAGGTGAAATTTTGTGTTTGTTATTCTTTCACGCTCAAACGGCTGAACTGATTTGAATGAAATTTGGTACTAGAGTTGCTTATACCTTAGAATCTAGATTAAAGAATAGGCTGCTTTTGATCCCGGTATTCCCAAGGGAACGGGAACTTTTCACCGCGGGGCGCAGCTAGTACAACATACTAACTGGCTTGAAACTATTTTCAAGCAATATCCACGCGGCTTGATTTATTTATTTGTGTGTTTTCTAAGACTCGTTGGTCGCAACGTCTCTGATTTAGTATAAATTTAAGCTATCATAGCTAACCGACAATATGCTCAGTCAAATCTTGCAACCGCCACAGATGATATAATAATATTTATCTAGTAAGACCGCTAACCTACTAGCTAATAAGGGTATGGGAATCATGTGCTAGGAAACTATTTTAAATGAATGTTTTCACAGTAAGCCTACTGTTGTCGCTGTATTGTTTATATGGTATTATCCATTATATTCCAGGTTCTGTCTGTCTGCGTCCCACACGCGCGCGCAGCTGGACCACTGCCTCGCCGCCATAGAGGAGGTCGTCGACGAGCTGGGCCTGCGCTACTCGCGCCGACCCCCGCCCCCCCGCGCCCTGCCCCCGCCAGCCCCCGCTACACACTAGTCTCACGCCCCCCCCTGCCCCGCCCCGCCCCCCGCCCCGCGCCGCGCACCGTCGAATGAATGTTTTCGTGCATCATGTAAGATACTAAGATACACGTTATTTTTAATAAAAAAATGTTATCAAACGGACTAATTTTACTTATCGCTCCCCTAAATATCTTGAATAGAATATATGAATCATGGTATCCGGCTATCGGCGACAGATAGCGGCTATCTGATAGCGTCAGTTCTCGGAAGCGCGGCGAGGAGTGGACGCCGACACCTGTCGAACTTACATCGCTACTTTTCTAGTTGTGTAAGCATGTGTGAAAAGAATCTGAAATAGATGAATTAATTCTGTAATGAAACTGTTTGATGTGATCTGCGGTCAAAGATGCGCCCGCGGTTCCTTCTGTTAGTGCTGTCGGCGCTTGGCGCGGTGTCTGGTCAAAACATTGCAGTGGTCAGCCAAATGTAAGTGTTCTATATTTCTTTTTTATTATGGCTACTACTGAATTAAGATAAGATATAGAATAGAATAGAATAAACGTTTATTTGGTAACAAAAACACAGACATCAGTTCATAGATATTTATTCTCAAAAAAGACAAATGAGTCACTTACATGAGAATTAATTTAACTTAAAACAATTACAAGGTAGTGTGCGTCGTCCGAGTTGGTCGTCTCAGCCGGGCCTTCGTACACTGCGCCATAGAGGTCGGTTACTAAGTATTTAAGTACATTACTAAGCAGACAAACAATAATGAAGATAAATATTAATTTAAAAGTAATTCTCAAACACATAAGGCGATAGTTTCAATTTGAATTCAGAAATTGAGTTAGAATTTTTAATACTTGAGGGTATTTATTATAAAGCTGTGCGCCTTCAAAAGTGATCATTTTTTTCCCATAGTAAAGATAGACATACATTTAAATAGGTAAGTAGGCACAGACAAATAAAGACAATGCACAGAGAAACAGAAGGAGGTAGGTAGGATATTGTGTGAATGTGCTAAGTACGAACGAAATCAGAAGTGGGCATGCGGCGTACACACCAACGCCACGAGCGACGAGGCTGGCCGAAAAGACGATGGCGTGCTTGAGGAGTTATGGTGGGAGATCATCAAAGACTGGGATCAGTGAAGAACTGTGGAGAAGACATTTTCCCTGTTATGAAGTCACATAATAGGTTACTAATAAAAAAAATGCACGTGTACGAAGCTATGGTAGCTATTATAACAATCTTAAAATGTCAGTGTTACAAGGGCCAGCCCTCTCGTGTCTCAGATTACCGCTGGAGGAGACGCACACGCTGCTCGTGGAGCCGACCTTGGAGTACATCATCAAGTTCGTGCCGGTAAGCTTTTTTTCTCATTATATTATTATACGCAAAGAGTGAAAGTTGAAGGGGGAGACCTTTGCCCAACAGTGGGACATGATATAACTTAACTAATAGGATCGAATCAATAGCTCAATAATATACACCTTGTAGGTACTAGCGTAAAACGTCTTTCGCGCGCGATCACAATTTAAATCGAAATAGTCTGCCGCGGTAATAACTGTTCTAACATGCCGAAATTTCCGCCGGATGTAAGTAAACAATGAGCCTAATTCTATATCGTCCTTGCTAATACCTAGTATAGTATTATTTTATCTGTGCTAATACCTACCTATATTTCTTATATGGTAATGCACAACATCTTTACCTACACATCAATCCCATTTCTTGAAATTTAAAGATATTTTTATTATAGTGTTAAACCGTCGAAGTCGTAAAACTTCTAGTAAGATTTTTCATTCTTGAAATTTGATACCACTTTTGGAGATACAGATAAGTAGTGTTGTGTTGCAGAGCGCGGAGCAGAGCGCGGGTCCGCTGCGTGTGTGGCTCCGCAGCTCTGGCGGCGACGCCGCGCGCCCGCTGCTGCTCACCGCGCGCCAGCGCACCGGTACTCACCCAGCTCAAACTATCATCAATCATCATACGAGTACCTCGTCCCGACGTATCCGAAACTCCCGTAGTGAACTAGGCTAATCTTAAGCGGCCTCCACACCACTGGCCATGATAGACGATCTGAATGCGTAATGATTGCAGTCAGATTACGCTCAATCCTCGCCGTCACTAACAATTACAGGAGATTACGACATCTACACGTTCGAGATCGCTAGTTTTCAGATTTGTAAAGGCTACTTTATAGGTTCGTTTGTTCGTTCGAACGAACGAACGAACTTTATAGGTGGCGTGGTTAAACGATGTTTTGTTAATAAATGTATGGGAGGCAAACGTGGCGGGGTTCGCCTCGATGCAGCCCCTCAGTGCGCGCCGGCGTGGTTGCAGGCGCGGTGAGCTGGCAGCTGCCGCACGTGGAGAGCCACGTGCTGATGAATGAGATCGAGCGCACGCTGTGCCCCGACGACTCCGTCGACGACGCGCCCTCCGACTGCGGTAACTATCACAAGTCACAACACTATCGATTTGGGTCATAAACTGAACTCTGATAAGATTTTACTCCGATGTTTAGAAGGATCGGCGTTACTTTTTTTGGTTCATGTTTATTGATAATTTTGATAATAAGTAAATGTAATAAAACTCAATCTATTTTAAAATTGTTGTAAACTTACAACTCAAATCTCTCAGTTCCTCTCAGTATGTTTGTAATTTTGAATTGGCCACGTACTTTTTAAATTCTATTATTGGATTCAATCAACCCATATTGATGTATCGGTAAGGTAATCGTCAAGACACAACAAGATAAATGTGAGACAATATTTCAGTGGGTAGTGAGCAGGCTGTGCGCGGAGAGTTCTCCCTGCACGTGTCGTCTGCGTGCGCGGCGCGCGTGACGCTGCAGCTGCGCGTGGCCCCGGCGCGGGACTGGCTGCTGCACACCAGCCTCAACGTCTCCGCTGCGCTGGTACCCACACACACACACACACACACATACACACACCCTCACACACACACACACACACACTTGCTACCCTTGCGAGTACGTAGGCTAGGGGCCTGCAAGCTGCGCTCTTCCCTTGCGTCAACTCCAGAGACGGCCGGCCCTGAGTCACGAGGAGTCTCCTTGAAGGCGGTGCAGCCTGACGGAGGCGGTCGCTCGAGTCGGCGACCAGCGTCCGAATATGCGCGCATATGGGTCGCGAGTGGCCAGCGGTCAGGGGAAGCACAAAATAGAGACATTCCTACTGTGGGAAGTTTCGCAGTTCAGCTTAAGTTGATCAGCTGTTATGAATTCAGTATCCTCCAACATAAGTTGAACCACAAATATTGGCAGGATACACCCTCGCTCTCACACGTTTTTTTTTTTTCAAAACTAGCTATTCAATTTCAATTTCAATTTCAATAGCCTTTATGCAATCTTAGAGTGTTACAAATAATGAAATATTACAAATGACACTGTTACCAATTAATCCTGATCGCTTTGCTTTTCGGCATAGGCCTCCCCCAGGCTCCTCCACAGGTCGCGGAAAGCTCGTCGGCAAAACTAGCTATAACGTTGTAATATGCAGGCGGCGCCGCACGTGGCGCTCCACCGCTGGGCGGAGGGGCAGGAGCGCGTGCGGCTCGTCATCAGCTCCGCGGACGACGTGTGCGCCACCGTCGCTGTGCAAGCATACGCTGTCAGTATTATTACATATCCATCTCTTTTATTACTGTTGCCCAATGATTCATGTTGAAACGTTCGTAAACTTTTAGATATGTGTTTTAGAATACCGGGATAAAAGTGGCCTATTAGTTAATCCAGGATATAAGGTGTCCTGGACCAAATTTCATTGAAATTCGTCCATCCGTTTGAGCGTGAAGGCGTAACAAACATTCACACTTACATACCAACTTACACACACACAAACTTTTACCTTTCTAATCGTTTGTTCGATCGTTCGTATGAGCAAGTCGTTTATAGGCCGCCTAAAGGCCTCCGTCATGGCTTAACGACTTTAAAAGCCGGGACCGACAATTTAACGTGCCCTCCGAAGCACGGAAGCGCTCAGATGCCACACCCATCCAAGTAGTGACCGCTCAGAACGTTGCTTAACTTCGGCGATCTATCAAGAACGTCTTAGCGAGCTTCGCCACAGCATATCAGTGTGATATGTTAATACAAAGTATGTTCTCATCCGATACGTTATGTGTTGCAGTGTCCGATCCTGCAGACGAGCGTGGACATCAGGCAGTCCGACACGCGCATGACGGTGCTGCGCTCCGGCGGGAATTACATCTCGGTAACTCCTCGCTTGCAGTTCTTCATTTTATTTCATTCTGATCATTGAGATGTATTAAAGAATCACAATCTAATAGCTGACAACACTCAAAAAATGTGCGTGCAAATTCAATGTTCTACAGTGACATTTGACATTTGAATGTAGACGTTATTTCGTTTGTTTTAATGTTCAATGTCGCTTGTACGCAAAAAAGAAAAACTCTGCGCAGTACGTAGCGTGCGCCGAGTTTTGGCGTTTACATTTTATTTGTCTGATTGTTTTATTTATTTATTTATTTATTTATTTTAGGAAGACCATCGGCACAAAGTAATGGTATAATAACTTAAACTAAGACTACTAAAAGGCCATTTAAAGGTCTCCACGAATAGTGGCAAAATAGGTAACAAAAAGACAACAAAAGAAATAAACTTAAACAAATACATAACATGGATACATTACCCACCTACAAATTACACAATAAAAAATAAAAAATGCTCACATTGTCACTATAATCAAATCACACGCAATCATGTCGCTAACATGAACAACACCAATAAGGGAAATATTATTGAATATTTATGCTGCTTTATCAAGCTCAATAGGACGCTCATGGGTCGGCTTATACCGATCAAAAAACGTGTCATTGAGCTTTTTTTTAAGAGATGCTACACTGCAGCAAAATGGATCAAGGTCATGCTCCCTGTCAAGATCGTTGAATGTTTTGGTTGCTCGATAAACAAAGGTATTTTGACAATAGTTTGAGGGCACTGAGGGAAGATAAAAAAGGCTACTCTTTCTAAATGTCCGTGTAGGTGTATAGAACAGTATTTTGTTGAGGAGGGGTGGGCAATCCACTGCAGAGTTTATAATACGTGATAGGTAGACTACATCCGCAAAGTCCCTTCTTAGATGAAGAGGAAGAAGATGTTGCCGGGCACAGTTAGACAGATAATCAGTGTGATAACTTTTTAATCTAAAATTAAGAAAGCGCAAAAATTTTCTTTGAATGCTTCAAGTCTATCAATATATATTTCATAGGCTGGATTCCACACCTGGGAAGCATATTCCAAGTGACATCGCACATAAGTGCTGTAAAGGATTTTAATTGTTTTCACATTTGCAAAGTCTTTTGAGGACCGCATTATAAACCCTAAGGCTTTAGAAGCTTTGCTAACAATGGACGATACATGCGAATCAAAAATAAGCTTAGAGTCATGAATTACTCCTAAATCCCTTACTTCATTCAATCTATGGAGAACATGTCCCTTCAAGGTGTAATTGAAGTTAATTACATTGATTTTCCTAGTATATGTTATGACATTACATTTACTGGCATTGAGATCAAGTTTATTATCTAGGCAATATGAGTCCAGGCGGTCAAGATCTTCTTGTAGAAGTATAGCATCATACTGACAGGTGATTGCTTTCATTATCTTCATATCGTCAGCAAAAGTAAGGATAGAGGAGTTTAGGAAGCATGAGTCAATATCGGCAACAAATATCAGAAATAGAAGTGGTCCCAGTAGCGAACCCTGGGGAACGCCACTAGGAACACCCATCCATTTAGATGAGTAATTACCTAGCACCACCACCTGGGATCTATTATCAATATATGAGGCAAACCACCGCAGAAGGTCACCCCTAATGCCGGCTGAGGATAGCTTAAAAATAAGACGGCTGTGATCTATACGGTCAAAGGCTTTGCTATAGTCCGTATAGATCACATCCGTTTGGTGACGGTCACTCATCGCATCAGTAAGAGATTGGTTAAAAAGTATTAGGTTCGAGACAGTTGACCGACCGAGGAGAAACCCATGCTGGGTAGCCGGGAGAGAGCTCTTTAGAGAACCATAGACTTGGTCGTATACCAACTTTTCAAACAATTTAGCAACAATACAAAGTTTGGATATGGGCCGGTAGTTGAGGATCTTATCTTTCGGGCCTTTCTTGTGGACGGGTGTTATGAACGCTGATTTCCAAATAGTAGGAACATAACCTTCACTAATAGACCTACTAAATAGTATAAATAGTGGAATCGCTACATACTCTGCACACTTGATCAGTAGTAACGGTGAAATGGAATCCGGGCCAGCTGATTTATTTTTATCAAGTTTCAATAGCTTATTATGAATTAATGGAACCGAAAGCTCAATAGTTGATAAGTTACAATCGATAGGCATACGACAAGGTTGAGCAGCAGCAGCAAGGTTACACCGTTGGATACTTTTATTCTGGGGCACAAGGAAATTAGAATTGAAATAATCAGCGAATAAATTACAAATTTCGGTTCCAGAGCTTGCAGTTATATTATTAAGGGTCATGGTATTCGGTAATGAGGTTGACTTAGATAATGACTTTAGATAGGACCAAAAAAACCTAGGATTATCCTTAATCGAATCTTCAACGGATGAGATAAACTGCTTATAGCACCGGACTTCCAGAATACTAGCTCTCCTTCCAAGGAAGTCAACTGTATTTTTGTCAGCTACTAAACCGTAGCGCTTAAATTTAGTAAAAAATTTGAACTTTTCTTTGAGTACTTTTTTAAGGGCCGGGGAGTACCATGGCGGGAATACATTCTGACGGACAGACTTGGTAGGTACATATTTGTCTCTCAAGGAGTTTAACAATTTGTAGAAAGTACCAGTTGCTTCCTCTAGCGAGCCACTCATCAGACATTCATTCCAGTCAACCATTGAAAGATCCCTATTGAAGGCAACGTAGTTACCTTTATTGTAGCAATATTTTATTCTTGGAGCTGGTTTTAGATGTTCTTTAATACATATATTGATTGATACAATCAATGCGCCGTGATGTTGTTTATCTAATGGTACAATAGGGTTAATGCAGCTAGACACGGATAGATCTATATTGGATAAAATTAAATCTAAAATAACATTATTTTGATTATGTATATTATTAAATTGATAAAGATCGACCACCGCCAGTTCATCCAAGAACTCTAATTCCATCCTGCCCAATGAGCCGACAGGTCTCAAATAATTTAAACCATCCACACAGGCCAACTGAATAGCTTTCATGTTAAAGTCTCCCATTATTACGAATTTATCCAAAGGATTGGCCACCATTATATCACGTAAGTTAGTCATAAAATTCGAAAGCTGTTGGCTAAAACTCAGACCTTTGTTTTCTGAACATAGATATAGTACACAGACATGCACATGTTCAGGGGCTCGGACATTAGAAGACTTTATAGTTAGCCATAGGTCCTCTGCAGTCGAGTGCCATTCTGGCCTAGCTAAAACCTGGTAGTCCTTACGAACAGCCAATAGCACCCCACCTCCCCTCGCTTGGTCAGTCAGATCATACCTACGGTCCCGACGCCAAACTGAGTACCTGTCATCAAATAATTCTGCGTCTGATATACTCTCAAGCAACCAAGTTTCACTTATAGCTAAAACATCATAGCAATTTAATAGTAAATTACGGCGAAACGTAGCTACTTTAGTACGCAGACCACGGACATTCTGATAATAGCATTCGAGCTTTTTCTTATCCATTATTAACTGTAAACAACATCAGAGTAGTTACGAAAACAATCACAGTAGCAGCTCGGGTTGATAATAAGTATGCAAGTATTGTGTAGCAATAAATAAAGCTTATAAGCACCAATGGGTGCAAGTGAAATAGCATAGCATTTGTAATGCGAGCGAGTGCAATGCATAAACATAGATAAAGCATAACCTTGACATTCCAGCGAGCTTCGCAGTTAGTTGTAGCTGTTGAAGTAAAAAGTATAATGTGATCTGAATGAAATAATCCCTCCATATTGTGTTCATGAATAACGGAGTAAAGTAAATGTTTATGAAGTGTGATCGAAAGTGCGAATGATACAGAGACAATGAAAATGTTTAGCAAAAAATACTTAATATTTATCTGTAAAACAGAAAGATGCGAAATAGATATGTTTCTCGTAAAGAGAGGTAAATGTTCAAACGAAAAGTTTTTAGTTAGGATATGTAAACATGAGTTCAACGTAATGTGAATAAAAATAACACGGGATATGCTACACTCTAAGCTATTTTGTTTAAATCGGACTCAGATTTCACTGTAATAACGTGTGTCGTATCATTCTTCCGCACGTGGATTTTAGAGAACTTGACCCAGATGAATTGGTAGTTTTTCTCCTTGGCTAGCTGCTTGGTTCGCGTCAGTAGCTTCTTGTAATCAGGTGACAGATGATCATTCACGTAAATCCTCTGACTAACTGCGTAGCCAATATCAGATGATGAAAGTGATTTTAGTGAGCGTGCCGATGCAACAAAATCTTCTTTTACATAGCGGTTTAGGAAGCTGACTACTATAGCTTTATCCTGATTGTTGAAAGACGGGATTCGGCTTACGTAGTTGACTGGGACTTAGTAACCTTGTAGTTGATGCGCTGACCAATCTTGTCAATGATTTCGAAGAGGTTCTCGGATTTTTTGATTGGCACTCCTTTGATTTCAACATTATTGAGGCGCGAAAATTGATCTCTGCTTAGGTCATTGTGTTGGTAAGCAGATAACTGAGACTTAACATGTACCATATCACATAAAGAAGCCTCCAAGCAAGTTACTCGAGCCTCAACATCCTCCACCCTATTAGTGAACTCATCTATTTTAGCCATCGCCTCTTGAAGTTTGGTTATATTGCCCTTGATGCTCTTGATGTCACTTGAGAGTTTTGGAAGATCGACAAGTTTGGATTCCATCGAGATTAACTTCTCCATGACTTTGTCCAACGAAGTAGAATCAGTAGCTACTGCAGAGGCAGTGGATGGATGTGCAGGAGAGGCTGCTCGGCATAGCGAACAACGCCACGCGGCTCTTTTCTCTGCCCCCATACGGCGATAGGAGGTCTCAGAAATGTTTGCACATCCAAAGTCCAATTGTTTCTTACATACACTACACTGCACTCCGTCATTGAACTTTTCTTTACACATGGCACACTGCATTGTAGATAGGTAGTGGAATCAATCGTAAACGTAAGTATAATGATAGTAAAATAATGTATTTGTTAGCGACAGGTTGAGTTGTCAATAAAGCGTGCGTGCATTTTGGCATCTCAATGATTCTGATGTTTTTTTTTATTAACCTATACTATGTGTTTGCCGCATGCCGGACGAGCTGTGGGCCAAGATTACCACTCAGTGGAGCCCTGAGACAGCAAGACGGCGTCGCGGCAGACCTAGAAAGAGGTGGCGCGACGAACTTGATGCCTTTAACACAGCGTGGGTCCAATTGGCACAGGACCGTGATGAGTGGAGAGACCAAGGGGAGGCCTTTGCCCAGCAGTGGGACACAGTGGGCTAATAATAATAATAATAAGTAATAATAATAATATGTCCCACTGCTGGGCAAAGGTCTCCCCCAAAATCTTCCACTGACCCCTGTCTTTGGCGATCTCCCACCACTCCTTCTCAAACACTTCATTCTGATTTACATATCAATTTTCCCATCCGATTTTTTCGCGATGCTGAAGTTGACAACCACGCAAAAGGTGAACGAGACAACAGTTGAGTGATCGGCAGATACTTGATTTTGGTCTAAGGATTGTGTCACGCAGCTGCTATTCGTACATTCTGATATGATAGAGGACATTTTAGAGTGAAATAAGGCCTGTGCATTTGAATCATAATTTTCCTGCACTGTATTCTCTATAACTCGCATTCTCAAATTTTTAACACATTTGCTATTTGTAGGCCTACCCCGACTCAATGTCCATCCGCATTCAGTCATCATTCAGTTACGACAGGTAACTTCTCGTGCTACTGAGGAGGTTGCGGGTTCGATTCCCGCCACGGGACAAATGTTTGTATGTTCTACAGATATTTGTACCGGGTCTGGATGTTTTTCTATCTATAATATGTATGTATTTAAGTATTCTTTTATCTGTGGTATTTACAAAAAAAAAATATCTAAGTAGTTTATCAGTCATCTGGAAACACAAGCATTTAGTTGCTTAGCTTGGGACTAGATGACGCCGTGTGAAATGTCCAAGGATATTTATTTATTTATTTATTTACTGCCGGGCGAAGGTCTCTAATTTGTATGAAGGGTCAAAAGCATGTTGTTTTATAGAAAGATCGGTACCCGCGCGGGTTCTACGTGGTGACGCTGGTGCCGGAGATGGACATGGAGTGCCGGCCGGAGGAGCAGGACACGCCCGACTGGCTGTGGGAGTCCGTGTGGGGCGGGGGCGCGCCCGCCGCGCAGCCCGCCGGGGAGGAACTGGTGCGGGTCAAGCATCTCACGCTGGAGATCAATGACGAGACTCCGATTTTCTCCCCACTGGCGACGATCAACGAAAGTAAAACCAGTTCTTAAAATAGTATTTTTTGCCCTAATCTTTACAAAATACCTACGTAATGGAATTATCTCAGAGGTTAAATCAGTTCAGAGCACTAAAAAAATCTCTTGGGAATAGGTACAGTCGTGATCATAATTTCATTTTCATTATTTTATCACGTCTCTGTGAGAGCCTACTACCTACTAGAGATTAATCCACGAGATTAAGAGTGCGCCATATGCAATTTAGTCAATTTACCAGTTCTAACTAAGTAAGTCTAAGTACCTATCTCAGGAATAGCACACTATTTTCGTTGGGTTTTGTCAAAAAACCTAGGAGTATGTCTTTCGTTGTCTTTGAATTTTTCGATCGGTTGTTTAATTAACTTGTAATTAAATAAAAACTGTTTTTTCGCTATAAATTATGCTGCGTGTCTATCGCTCTGCACTCCTTACTCACGATAAAAGGATTATTTGGTATCCCGCTCGTTCTTTGTTATGGCACACTCTCAAGCTCTGTGTTGTCGCTGGAGGAGGATGTCGGTGGCAGGTCTGTCTGACCGTGGGTGTGTGCAGGCGGGGCTGTCGCGGCGCGAGTACTGGGTGGGCGCGGCGGCGACGCTGGCCTCCTTCCTGCTGTTCTACGTGCTGTTCGGCGCGCTGGTGCTGGCGGAGCGCTGGCCGCGCTGGTACCGCCTGGTGGCGCCCAGAGCCGTGCTGCGAGACCCCGCCGGTACGTACCGCCTGCTCAATTTCAAGTTTGATCAAAATAGACCCTGGTTTCTCCTTTAATAGCGAGCCATTTTTATCAAACTTTCTTATAATTTGAAAACAATTCTCAAAATCTTTGATTGTTGTGTGAATAAGCAAGTTTTAATTGTTGTCTGTTTCATCGACTGATTTGCAGAACCGGAGGCGGGGGTGACGGAATTGGATAATGCAGCAGATGCGGCGGAGCCGGCGCACCGGCGTCGCCGCGGATCCAGTAATACTCCTTTGAAATATCTCTTCTGATTACTTCACAATCTTAGAACTAAAGAATTTATTTCGGTTAACGCTGGAAGAGTCATACTTAATTATTTCGATCCAAATGAAACGTTATACCTTTTTCTTCGGACAAGAAGAATACAAGAATGTTGTGATGTGTGGAGCTAACATACAGTTGTGGTCGTCAGCGGCGACATTCGACAGCAGCGACGGCAGCGACAGCGACTCGGCCGACGAGGAGGAGCCCGGCGCCGGCGCGGGGGGGGCGGGGGCGGCGGCGGGGGACGGGGGGGCGGCGCGGGGGGAGGGGGAGGGCGCGCCCGCCACCAACGGCATCAGCAGGGTGCAGGTGGACGGAGGAGCCGGCCCTGAAGCTGTGGTCGCCGACGGGGAGGTATGGCTCATCAGATAGCTTAGTGCTACTTCTCTTTTCTATGTAAAGACTGTCGGATCTCACGGGTATTTTATTAACAAACCGATAGAGTACCTGGTCCCCTGGTAAATATGTGTACGTGTCCCTCAGCGTCCGTTCGTCCGTTAAAGCGCTCGTGGCGAAGCTCGCTAAGACGTTCTTGATAGATCGTCGAAGTTAAGCAACGTTCTGCGGTCATTACTTGGATGGGTGACCGCAAGTGGCATTTATATCTGATCGCTTCCGTGCTTCGGAGGGCACGTTAAATTGTCGGTCCCAGCTTTTAAAGTCGTTAACCATGACGGAGGCCTTAAGGCGGCCTAAAAACTCCGTCACCAGAGTTGGCCTCTTGCTCATACGAACTTACTCAGTTTAGTTGATGGAAGTATTTTATTGTTTTTATTTACGTAGGACGTAGGTACCTAAAATGTTGACTGTTTTCTGTTCACACCTTGTTCACCATGTTTACTATATTATATAATACTATACGTGAAAACCTTTAATTGGCTTTCTGATTTTACTGTATAAGCGAAACTGTTAATTTAAGCTGTTGGTTTTCCAATAAATCTATAAATCTAAATCATTGAGATGTATTATAGAGCCACAATCAGACAAATAAAATGTAAACGCCAAAACTCTGCGCACACTACGTAGTGCGCCTAGTTTTTCTTTTTTTGCGTACAAGCGACATTAAACATTAAAACAAACGACATAACGTCTACATTCAAATGTCATCGTAGAACATTGAATTTGCTCGCACATTTTTTGATTATTGTCAGCTATTAGATTGTGACTGTTTAATACATCTCAATGATCTAAATGTATAATGTGAGTTACGTGCAGCGTCCGTTCGGTCTCCCGGCGCGGCTGCGCGTGGCCGCGCTGGCCCGGCGCCGCGGCCGCGTGCTGCGCGCGCGCTCCACGCGCTATCTGCACACGCTCTACACCGTGGCCGTGTTCTACGCGCTGCCCGTGCTGCAGTTCGTGTTCGCCTTCCAAGTGGTACGTGGACGGTGATAACTAGCTGTTCCAACAATAGCCTTGGAAATGTTAAAAGATCATTTAATGGGCAATGTGTACGCTTCTATAACAAAGTTCTATGCGATTTGCAAAAATTATCATTAAATACATTTAAAAGACTCATTAAACGTCATGTTTTAAAAAAAGCGTAATATAAAATATCAGATTACTTTGATGACAAAAACGCTTGGGACTAAACGTGCTATCAGTTTATACTTACTCAGGGCGCCTTCAAATTAGCCGCAAATTGTCGCGCGGAGGCAGCGCGGCTGCAGCGCTGCCTAATTTGAAAGCGCCCTTAAGATTGGACCGCTGAAAAAAAAGCTAGGCCCACACCATGTTCTTGTCTGGATCTTTCCCTGGTATAGGGAGTCGCGTTGGAACAGGCATTAGAATCCCCTAGTTTTAAGAACGTGACATGCAAAGTGGTCTATAAACGATCGTACTGAATAAATACATTTCGACCGGCTCGACGTCCTCCGTACTCGCAGGTGATGAACGTCGGCGGCTCGCTGGACCTGTGCTACTACAACTGGCTGTGCGCGCACCCGCTGGGCATCTTCTCAGACTTCAACCACGTGCTCTCCAACCTGGGCTACGTGCTGCTGGGCGCGCTCTACATGCTGCAGCTGCGCAGGCGCAGAGTGCGTCGCAAGAGACACCCGCGGGACGAGGTAGGTACCCGCGCACGCCGATACCGACCTGCTTGGTATAGCTCGCGCCACGTAACAAGAGCGCTGGCTGTCAAACTGCGCAGTGGTCGATGATTGGTGGAGAGGTAACGCGGCGCACTTTATACCATTGATTTAGCGAGTGCTATTGGTTCGTCAGCGAGTGAACACAGGCGCAAACGTACCCCCACTACTTTCGCTATTTTTACGTGGCGCAACCTATAACCACGATGATTCATTCCGTCATTTACTAGCGAGGATTATTTATTATTTATTTATTTATTTATTAAGTTACACCAACAAAGTAAGCACCATAACATTTACAAAAATTAAAACACTTATACAAGTAAAGTGCCACCTCAATTATAGGCGTAAACAACATGCTTCAACAAAAATTAAAAAAAAAAACATAAAAAAAAATTAGTAAATATTCGCTGATTTACAACATGATTGGAACTTGTGATTATGGTCGACGTCGCAGTTGCTCACGACAGCTTGCCGATTGAGATATTATCTAAATGTTTTATCTACCAGCCTCTGGCAATCGAAAATTACCAAGAGGCTTATATGTGATACCCTTGGTCTTAGAAGATCTGTTGTCTTTACTACATCATCGTAATATTGTTGTGTGTGTAGTGTTCTACCGGAGTGCCTGTAAGTATAATGTGAGTGACGCACTGTGTGTGTGTGTGTGTGTGTTGCAGGAGGAGTACGGGCTCCCGGCGCACTACGGCCTGTCCTCGTCGCTGGGCGCCTCGCTGATGGTGGTGGGGCTGCTCTCCGCGAGCTACCACATCTGCCCCAACCGCCTCAACTTCCAGTTCGGTGAGCGACACCACAGCGGCCTTTAGGCGGCCTAAAAACTCCGTCACCAGAGTTGGCCACTTGCTCATACGAACGAACGAACGAACCACAGATAATATAATACTATACTAGGCGACACCTACCAGCCGCATAGCGCGCACTCCACCTTTCAATCTGATTATCGTTTCTACTTTTCAATTGGGTGTTCCTTCGACGATACGAATATCAAGCATATCAGGATCTACTCTTCATGATGCGACAATACTTTATATGAAAAATGTTACTGAACGTATTACGGCTTCGACGGGATTCGAACCCGCGAGATACAAGCGATCACCCTTAAGCTGGGCTGCCTTTACCACTCGGCCACGAAACCTTATGACGCCGAAGACGAAACATCAGTAAGATGATATTTCGGTTAAAGCACCGATGAAATACCTAGTTGTGGTTTAACACTATAATAAAATATATAAGCGACAATACTTATTTGGTTGGAATGATAAGTTCTAGATAGGAAAGTAGTGAACCCATTGAGGTACAATCTATAGAGCCACAATCAGACAAATAAAATGTCCGCGCCGAAACTCGGCGCACGCTACGTAGTGCGCCGAGTTTTACTCATTGATACATTGAATTTGCTCGGACATTTTTTGAGTGTTGTCAGCTATTACATTGTGACTCTTTAGTATAGTAACTCGATGGGTGAACATCACACGCTCATCTCTCAACTAACCACATTGCTGTGGTTAGTTGAGAGATGAGCGTGTGATGCTGATGTTGCAGACACGGCGTTCATGTACGTGCTGGCGGTGCTGGTGATGGTGAAGATCTACCAGTCGCGGCACCCCGACATCAACGCGCGCGCGCACTCCACCTTCGCCGTGCTGGCCGTCATCATCGCGCTCGGTAACCGCACGCACAAACAGACAAACACATCTACAATACCTCCTTGCTGGAAATACAGCAAGGACTCAAGTTCAAACCTTTGCATGTCCGAACCATACATTGCAAGTCTGGATTGAGATGATTGTCTGTCTACTTCTCCACTATACCCTCACCGAATCCAAATTAGAATACATCTCAAAATTGCACCCAGTCGGGATTTGAACTCTCATAGACAGACATTACAACACACGCTCTTGACTTCGAGGCTTGCCGAGGCAAGGATGAATAATTATATCTTCTATTTTTGAAATGTAGGTATTTTATAAATTTTAAGAATACCATATAAGTAATAATAGAAGTTTAAAATATCCACCAACCTAGTTTCCATAAGTTATAAGCATGTTTCTGCTAAGTAAGTGATGTGATGCGATATTGTGTATGGTTGCAGTGGTGTGGGGCGTGCTGGGCGGGGGCCCGCTGTTCTGGTCCGTATTCACGGTGCTGCATGTGTTCACGTTCCTGCTGCTCTCGCTGCGCATATACTACCTGGGACAGTTCCGCCTCGGTCAGTCATACATACACTACCTACACTATAGGTCGCGCCACGTAAAACGAGCGCGGTCGGGGAAGTAGCGGGGGTATGTGCGCCTGTGTTCACTCGCTGACGAACCAATAGCACTCGCTAAATCAATGGTATGAAGTGCGCCGCAACACCTCTCCACCAATCATCGACCACTGCGCAGTTTGACAGCCAGCGCTCTTGTTACGAGCATACACTACATCACCATACCCTCCCATACTCACACGGCCCAGGTGTCACCGCGATATTGCACCGTACCTATCGAGCCACTTGATTATAACCCCAACTAGCGGCTGTTTGTTTATTCTCCAATCCAGATGATTTCAAATTTCCGAGTTCCAGTAGTTTGACTCGATGACGTAGTGGTTTTAGTTCAAAAATTCGAAATTGGTAAAGCATTTAAGTGAATAAGTATTTTTTCCCCTTGCCTTATCTTATCCCAAGCCAAGTTGGGTCGGCAGGCGGCACTGTGCTGAGACAGCACAACATGTTCTATCTCTCTACTCATCTCTAGGTAGGTAGATATACCTTTTTATTCACACACTAATAGAATTCACAGTAACCTACCTAGCTCAGAGACGATTCGAAGTGATCATAGTGGTCTGGTAGCAAATACGAGGACTTTCTGTTGACTTTTGATATAAATATGTAGCTTCGGATGAGTAATTGAGTACCTAGTTTATGTAGGTTTATTTTATATACCCAACATAGGTAGTCTATACTTCATCGAGGTATGTACTGTAAGAAGATGGCCTTTAGAATATACTAATACTACCTATTTTCTAACTCGTGAATTTACCTACTTAAATAATTCAACAGTTTTGTAAAGATTTGTCTATCACGGCCCGTAAAAGTCTAGTGATCAGTTTGAATAACCCTGCGTTGTGTATTGTAGTAACTCAGATTCTTTAGAGATTTCGAATTTTAATCCTATTCTACCTGAATGAACTTTGTATATCAAACGCATAGATACCTATCCTATCTAAATATTCCTTCCTAGCACTTCCTACTTATTAAGCATGATTGAAATTATACTTTTATCTCAACTTCCTCAAAATTTATCTTACCTAATAAATAATTTGTAATTCTTAGTGCAAATATAACTTCTATAAACATCCCAGGTAGTCGAACAGACTCTCTACACGAGAAGCTACTATTCGAGCATGAAGGGCCCCTCCGCCGCCCTCAGCAGTGAAAGCCGACACCCTACAAGCCAATCTCCTCTACCAAAAGGATTTATTCAACCTATTTAGAGAATTGTTATTTAATTTTACCGTAGTAAAATATTCTAGTCTGTAAGTTCTGTATTCAAAGGGTAAGAATGGCATAATCTTTTCCATAATAATTATATATTTCCTCAAAATAATCTCCTCATTTGTGAAATCAATATCTAGTATTTCAATATTATGGTATGAATATAAATGGATATATTTAGTCTTAGACTTGCTTACGAAGAAGGGAATCTCATTCACTTTTCATAGTTTCAGATAATCCCAAGAGACATAGCTCTAAATAGCTGGTACCAACGACCATCTAAGATAAATATTTCCAAACTGAACTAATCTGTCAGTGAGCTTATTCAATAATCTAGACTTTCTTTCACAATATGATTCAATCAATTCAGCAATTATTCAGCAATTTATTCTCTTATTATCTTGAGAATAGGATAGATAAATACAAAATTAATCTTTGACCTAGATTACGTGGATATTTGCCTTACGACTCATTTTACATACAACCTCCTTAAAAATCATAAATAATAATTTATTTTTCAAAAGTTTCCCTGCGTCATAAAATGACAAATGTCAATGAATTGAACGTCGCCTACATAATATTATTCCTAGTCGATTTTATGTGTACCTATTTTTCTACCTATCTAACTGGGTGTGTATGAACCAAACTAGAAGTTTGGTGAACTTCACATTTACATTTATTCGTGCATGAGTGATTCTTGGTGCAATGAATCACTTTCCTAGCTAATTCTAAGCTTTTAGAGTTTGAGGTGGCGAGTCCCAAAGTTGTCTAAGCCCCTAATCCCTAAGGAAACACACAGTAGCGCTTGGGGTTTGGTAACTGTGTGAGACCAGATCCCTAAATACAGAGTGTAATATATAAATATATACATAGGAGTCATGTCCTTCTCAAGTATAAAGATCTGCAAATATCAGGTGTCATTACGACGTGGTAACTCTTCAGTGCTATCCCTGACACAGATATTTTTACTAGAAATAAAACAAGGGGACTTTGACAATGCCTTATCCGAAGACATGCCACCAAGGATCCCAAACCCTCGGAATACCTAATTCCCTAAGCAATGGACAAAAAAAATATAAGTTCCCTTTATGTAGTCACTGTTAGGTTCAGGGGAACTCAACGCTTCACATACAAAGCAATTATCTTCTGTAGAACTATTCTGAACCACTGTTTGTTGGTATAACCCACACTACTTACCTTAAATTATTGTTTTTATTATCAAATAATAAATACCAGACCAAATAGAGTTCAGAACAGTTCACAGGGAAGAGAGGGATGATTTTATATCTAGCTATGTACGTTTCAGTCCCAAATTTCAACAAATCTAATTATTTAGAATTTACGCTGATAAAATCTCACGATCCGTATATCTCAAAAAATCAATCTTCGATCCGATTCGAGTAAGGATACTCTCCTTACTCCCGACAGACCTCAAATTTACCTCTTGAGATTTACGAATATAAATCTAACTCAGATTCCCTCCACAACTCACAAGAATCTAGCACTTTCCAGAAAGTCTCGAACGAATCGACTAGATTATGCCAGACCTCGATCATTGTTTTGGTCCTCTGCTACCCCCAAAGTTACACTGAATCGTACGTTATCGTCCTCGCTCGATCAGACGTGAGCTCACAATGAAATTCGAATTTCTCCCATCTTTCCTTTTATACTCTTTTTGCGTCAAATTCCAAAATTCCAAATTTCAAATTTCAAACTTTATTTTAATTTATTTTTCTTAACCCTAACCTATCCCTAAAGATCACGTCTACGCCTCAGAAACTCCCGAGCAAATGAAATATTTGAATATCTCTTTATCCGAGTCCCGTATACACCTGTCCTTCTCTACTAACTCACTCGTCGGTCAACCACGTCTCGGGACAATCGAATTTGTGCGATAAGTACCATTATTTCCGAATTACAACCATTCTCGAGGCGTATGTTTTTCTTTTGTGTAACTTTTAGTGTTCTTTAGTTTATTATATGATATTTATGTATATATTATACATTTATGTATATGTATGTATATGTATATATATTTATGTATATGTATAACAGTATTTTTATGATAGATATGAGATTTGCCCATTTAAACAGAAGGTTGTTTGTTTTTGTTACCTTTTTTTAGAGATTACTTATTTGGTTATTAATAAATAAATATGATATATAATTTTATTTTATTTCTAAATGCATTCCTATACCTTTTATATTATTTAAACAAATATTGATTAATAATTAAAATATAAGTTTTTTTAAAACCGTGCGCCTCAGAGGCGTAACCGTGCACCTTTAACGTATGTCCCAATATAGTTGTCTTTTTAGGGTTAAAGAATTTTTGATATAATTGCATGAAGGTTGTAATGCTCATGATTCAAACTCGTCTGTCAGATCTAATAGTAAATCTAGTTTGAGGTTTTACTATAGCTAGCAATATAATATTGCATGAAGGTTGTAATGCTCATAATTCATACTCGTCTGTCAGACCTAATTAGTAAATCTAGTTTATTTTAAAAGAGGTTTTACTGTAGTTAGCAATATAATATTTCATGAAGGTTGTAATTCAAACTTTTATCCTTATTTTTAGCGAATTATTTAACGAATCAACACCCGTTTCGTTACAGTACCACGCGTGCGAAGCCGCGAGCGAGTAAGCTAGTAAATTATAAACTATAAAAGGTGTAAATGAATGAATGAATGCATGCATGCATATTATGCCTCGCAGAGAAGGCTAGCCTGGCGGCGGCGGCGGCGTCGCTGCGCGGCTCGCGGCCTCTCTACACGGCGCGGCTGGTGGCGCTGCTGCTCGCCAACGCCGTCAACTGGGCCTTCGCCATCTACGGCCTCGTCTCGCAGGTACCACGCCACCCACACACCTGACATTCCCATATCGACCGGCCTAGTGATGAGATACCTCATTCTCCTGCCCTCATCCCACGCTAGGTGGGGTCGGCACGACATGTTCTATTCTTCCACGCACCCCTATCATTCGTCAACTGAATCCGCTCCTCTCACATTCATAACCTCGACGATATCTTTTGAATCATAAAAAAAATCACAAAACCTCTAGCGAAGCTTTCAAAAGAACCGGCGATAGTTATGAGAGCGGTGTGACCCCGAGCCGCTCCCTCTGTCCGCAGCCGGCGAACATCGCCAGCCACCTGCTGTTCGTCCTGCTGTGCAACGCGTTGCTGCACATGGTGTTCTACCTGAGCATGAAGCTGCTGCACGGCGAGCGGCCGCGCTGGTACGCCTGGCTGTACCTGGGCGGCGCGGCGGCGGCCTGGCTGCCCGCGCTCTACTTCTTCGTGTCGGCGAGCTCCGACTGGGCGGTGTCCCCGGCGCAGTCGCGGCTGCTGAACCACGAGTGCCGCGTGCTGCGGCTGTACGACTCGCACGACCTGTGGCACGCGCTGTCCGCGCTCGCGCTCTACCTGACGCTGAACGCGCTGCTCACGTGGGACGACGGCCTGGCCGCCGTCAGGCGCACCGACATAGCCGTGTTCTGAGCGCGCGCGTCCGCAGACACCCGTCGGTGCACCGGCACCGTCCCGATGCATCGTGCCTCATCTTATATCGTGACGTGAGATATCGATGTGTAGACTTCATTTTTAATATACACATTTTTACACCTGTGTGTTTCTCGTGAATTTCCTTGAGCCGTAGGTCCGAGTGGGATAGTTTTCAGGTCCTATAGACGGCACATATCTGATCCTGCTCTGCTGGCTGCCCAAATTAGTCTAAAATTTGCATACCACCTACTAGACTACCTAGACTACATCAAAATAATTTGGCAGACCAGTTGAGTTGTGAGACATTAAAGTCCATAGATATTGACAGTTTGATATTTTGAAACAATAAAAATATTGGTTTTTGCCTGGCAAAAAAAACTCAGGCCTTTACCTACATCTTTACTAGTTACCAACTAGGTACCTAGGTACCTACTAGTAGATGATATAAACAGCGTCAGGCAAGAAGCAATCTTTGCGTACACTTAACGAGACACTGTACCTAACTAGTGCCTGGCAAAGAGCATGGTGCCTGGGTGGAACAGCAGCCCGTCATTGTTGAGATGGCATAGGCTTGCCCAGAAATTTTTTTTTAAAAACTCCCGCCAAAACCTGTTCTAAATCTCAATTGTTTGATCGGACGGAACTCAGGATCGGAGCGAAAACTAACTTAAAAAAGATCGAAGCAGTAAATCTAGGAACAATGATAACATTAGGCATAGATCGCGCCATGTACGCATAGTCTATAATATAAAATAGAACTAAAATTAAAAATTCAGATCAATCACTTGAGAGTTGTATGTAAGTCAACCAAAGTTCCTAGAACCAAAGAGCTTAATAAAATAGTACTAGAACCATAGTGATTTAAATGATCATAGATGATCCATTTTCTTAGTAAATGATAAATTACATTTATTTGCACGAACACCATGGTGTTACAATAAAGAAAGAAATAAAGCGCTGCATAATCCATCTTCTAGGAGCGCTGAATATTCCTTTCTCAGTCAGACAAAAACAAAGAAGAATAAATAAAACAACATTCTTGTGAGTGAAAGAGACAAAGCATTAGATCTTTTGTCCCTCATCGCGTGCCGTTTTTTGTATGGCCGGAAACTTGATGCTCCGAATTTTGTACTACGAGACTATGGATTCATTTCATTTTTTGTCCCTTTCGGGCATGCTCACTGTTCGTCCAGGTACTATACTAGGCTTATTTTATTCTCTTTGCCTGTCTTTGCCTAGAACCAAAGAGAATAAAATCACTCACTTCATTTTGTTACGTCAGTGACAAAAGTTAAGTGACGTCACGCTTGCCAGTCGCTTGCTCTTGACGTGACGGCCGACTGTCAAATCAATCAACTGTCATTATCAATCAAGTCAGTGCAATGAATGCGAGAAAGGACTTACATTTCGCGTTACTAAATTCTCATCTCACTCATTTCTAATTATATTTTGCAATTTCAATCTGATTGTAGAACTTTCATGCAGTTTTCATGGTTTACCGAAAGATTCATTCATTATTCGATCGAACATACTTATAGGGGAATACGGGAATGGACAACAATCAATATTACTACAAACTGATGGCTAGCTATCTGTCGAAACGTAACTGCGACGAGTCTTTCATGAGGTACTTCTTCGGAAAAAATTCAACTAAAAAGACACCTGAGGAATTGGAACGCGCTGACGAAAGGAAGCGACGCTTGCAGCGCGAAAGGTCGCGGCGATACCGCGCGCTGAAGAATGCACGGCGGCAGCACGAGGGCGGCGGAGGCGGCAAGGATGAAGCGGACTGCGGGCGCAGCAAGCCGCCGGCCGCCTCACCCGATGACGAGCTCAGCGACGCAGATGAGCCCCCCACGCTGTGCCACCCCATGCACGAGGAGGCGTGGGGCGCCTCGTCCGACTGTGCATCCGACGACAACTCGGCGCACGCGCCCACCGCTCTTAAGGCCACACCACTGGCGCGCGACCTCTCGCATACGCTGGCGCAGCTGCTGAGCGCGCCCAACACTGAGCTAGACTATCCTACTGTGCACAGCCTCATGTTCCACTGGCTGCAGACGTAACGTGCGAACCATACACGGCATCATGTGAACAGGTGACATATCTCTCTACTCGTAAGTTGTTAGTGCTCTCATAGGTTCGTCTGTTGGACTGTGAAGTGGCTCCTCAAACAGCACCACTTGAGGTGCAATGTTACATCACACATTATATAGAACCGTCCTGCTATGTATTTTGTAAGATTTATATACTGAATTTGCAGCACACTGCTCTCACTTTTTCACATTTAAAATGCCATGTATTTACTAGGTCTTGTGTAGTCTCTTCATCATTATCAGCAGCCATTTGGTACCCACTGCTGAGAATAGGCATTCCTTAGTCTGCCATTTGCCTTGCTCCTGCACTTGCCTTCACCATGTGTGCAAGTTTAACCTTAATATATTTTTTAACTCTGTAAAGGTCCCAGTACACCGAGGGCCAAATTTCGACCTGGCTCTCCATGACTATCCCCATGTCTGCTTTACATTATTGTGTGGCTTACCAATACCTCACAGTCACAGGTACTTGGGTCTTTAGTTCTTTACCTGGTGTTTTGATTTAAAATAATATTTGGATTGTTTTGTTTTATTACATAAATTTTTGTGTGTTAAAGAAATCATTGATTATTAAGTATGTCTTGTCAGTACATTTTACAGAATTTCACTCTTATTGTTAGTGGCTGAAATCTGTTTATTAATACTGACCTGGTATGGTATTATAGTAAGTTCCAGAATAGGTTGTAGCGGGCCCGGGCATATAGAACAAAATGTAAGTGCACTTGTTGAAGCCCATTTTGTAGGCTGCACAGTAAACTGTTTTTTTTTTGTTTGAGTCTAGAACTCAGTGCAGTTGTATAAATTGTGTCCCTGTGAGTTCTGTCACAGAGTTGCACTGTAGAGTAGGTAAGAAGGTTCTGTCACAGGTTAGGTTCTGAATTAACTTAAATAACAATTGTTATAATAATTTTAAAACTTAATTGTCATTGTCATGATAAATGATACAAAAATTGAATCATCAATGAAAAGTGTTCATATCATTACATTTGTCCCAATGTTATGATGAATTATGATGGTCTAGTGGAGAGTTGGGAAAGTGCCAGTGATGGTTGTGGCTGCTCTCTCTGCTCTCGGCATACATGGTGGTATTCTGGGATATTTTATGTAGTCTATAGATTGCTAGGCAAGTCAAGGTGTAATTTGAATGCCATGGATGGAATACCATGTCCATGGAGCTTTTAGGTCTCGGTGATGGCTTAGAATGTAGTGTAAACTGTCACATCATTAGTGTTGGTTACATAGAATGTGACTGAATGCTAAAAGCACTGCCCTCAGGCAGGCACTAGTTGATTCCACTAGACAATAAGTCGTTGTTAAGTTGCCATATCCTAATGTTTAGATACTCAACATTATACAATATGTATGCATAGAAAGTATAGAGTATTAAATACCTATAGTTTGTGATACTGATGAATTTACATCTTGTGTGAAGTGTAACTATGTTAAGATAGGTGGTAGTTGGTATTGGTAAGGTGCGGCATGAGTTGGTGCTGCAGCCATTCGACTTTAAAATCATTTGTAACATTCCCAGGTAATTAAAAGCATTTTGATTAAATGATCATGCAATGTAGCATTTCCATTCATGTCAATGGTTACAATTTTTGTGTGAGCCATAAAAACTATTGTTTGATTTATTAGTTTAATCTATAATGCACATAGAAATTCTGATATAAAATTAAAATAACTGTTATGAGAATCACCACTGTAATAATATAAAAGGTTCTAGATAAAGTTGTACCTAAATGTCAACATCATTTACAAGTTTGTGCCATTGCATGATAGCTCTCACTACTATGATATCATGCACTGAGCTGGTTTTTTTGCTCATTGTATACATAAATAGTTTTTAATTTTAACTTTAATATTTGTAAGTTAGTGTGTAAGAGTGAGTAGTTGGCCATTATTATATTTTTTATACTTAGTTTACTATAGTGGACTAATAAAGTTGTTCTATGTTATAACAGCTCCTTACTTGGTTAGGACCAGTAGAGGGCTATACTTAGTTCATAATATTATTGCTTGTGCCTTACTTAATAATACAGCAGCAGCTTCTCTATGGTTGTTTTTCTCAAAATTGTAGCTGTCACTCACTAGCTAGGTACTTACAAAAAAAAGTAAGTTGAAAACCAAGTAGGTAGGTACCTATTACATCATTGATTGATGTAGGAATCTAGCTCAGTGTTTTGCAAATAAATATTACTTAATTGATTTTATACAATTACTTGACACATGAAGTAGATGACATTGTTACCTCAATTACTTATTATGGTTCAATAAGCCTTTTTGGGGGGTTTGTCAGCAAACATGAGAGCTAGCAATACTATGAGTAAGTTATCAAAGCTTAGCAAAAACTATCAAAAAAAACTAAAGTTCATTACTGAGCAAGCTAATTTCGTGTCAGAGCGTGATGCTCGAGCGCGGGCCGCGCCGCCGTCGGCTCCGCCACGGGCAGCAATTGATGGTTTACGTTACGATTAACACTTAGTTACGTAGGTAGGTACTGTAAGTTAGTGCCATATTAAAAGAGCTTCCTGTATATTTTTAAATTGTGTTTTATTTATCCCAGTTCCGTAGTCGCGCCTAATGAACAACTGTTATCATTAGGAGATAGGGTAGGTATATACCTATTTTTATAGGCAGATGCAAGCAGGGGCCTTGATTGACCTAGTTAGGCATTAGACTTAGAGCATAGTTAGGCAGTATCATCAAGGCCCCTGCTTGCATCTGCCTATAGTAAAAAAAATAGGTAAGTATCTCCTAATGATGTGGCGTTCAATGCCAACCAGTTACTCCCACGCATCATACCTACCTACCTACAACAGGCTAGTAGTTAGGTACCTATATAAATACTTACATTAAGTTTACCTAATAGCAATCCGTGTCTCAGCACTATGGTGGTATTGTAGGGAAAAATAATTACCAACCGTACCACTGGTGGGTACCGTGGGTCAGTAGCGGTAAGTAGGTACTTAATTACGATTTTTTTGCAGTTCCGCTTCCACGTCCACGTTCGTAACTAAGATTTCATAATTGGTTACCATCTAACTAAATGCGGTAGGCTTATGTTATGACCGACTTCAAAAAAGAAGAAACAACCCAACGTTAGCTATGTTCCAGTGAAGGTACATACCTAGGTAAGTATTTTTTTGTTTGTTTGTAGATGTTAGTATGTTCACCGGTTATTCCATCAATAGTTTACCGATTTTGAAATCTTGAAAGAGTGTAGTTACTACATAGGTAATATCCCGAATTGAGGATCATCCGGAGTTATGAACAAAAATATACACACCTTGAGAAGTTGAGTGAGAGTGCAAAAACTTACTAAATTGAAGTCTAGAAAAAAATTACACTAGTTTCAGTCATGAGTTGGTATTTGAACGATAATTATTTTAAAGGTCGCGCGCGCCGCGCCACGTAAAAAGAGCGCTGAGCTAAGGGGAAGTCGCGAGGGTAAAATTGGTTCGTCAGCGAGTGAAGACAGACGCAAGTTTTTTTATTCCTATAGTGTGTCCCACAGCTGGGCAAAGGTCTCCCCCATATCCTTCCACTTCTCGCGATCACCGGCCGCTTCCCACCATTCCTCCTGGAAGGCAACAATGTCGTCACGCCAGCGCCTTTTGGGCCTTCCTCTTCAGGCTCCCACTTAGTGACGATTGATGCCCAGCAACCTCTCAGGGTGCATTCTCCTTACGTGGCCTGCCCAATCCCAAAACCAATAGCATTCACTAAATCAATAGTATGAAGTGCGCCGCGCTCCACCAATCTTCGACCACTGCAGCAGTTTGACAGCCAGCGCTCTTTTTACGTGGCGCGCGCGACCTATACCTACTCTTTGTAATAGACACTAGGGACTTATACGAATGTAGCAGCGCCACCTACGCCCTGCCTGCGCTGTGGGCTGTGAATGTACGATAAGTTTATTTAAAATAATACTACCTACAGAAAATTTAAAACAAAAGACGGGGACAGCGGGAATAATTTTTATCTATTTTATTCAACTATATTTACGGGGACAGAGTACGGGGACAACGGGAAGTATTTTTAAATATTTAATCAAATTCCCGCTGTCCCCGTAGTACGGGGACACGGTATACGGGGACAACGGGAATAGACGTGTGATGCGACAGAGAATTACATCAACACGCACGACTACCGACCGAGGTATACGAATGCGAACCCAGCGGCAGGCACCCGGATTCGAATCCACGACCTTCGAGAATATGTCAAGGACACACATTATATTCAATTTTGTCTTGCGCCGCGCAACCAACAATATTTTCTGATATGTGCGTGCGTCGGCATCGGTGGTTGTTCGCGTGTTGCAGTCAACACGCACGATTGCGCTGGCATCAGTCGGCAGTAAATAGAGTAAACACACACAGCGCGTTCCAAAAGAAATTTTCATTTCAAGAAACTATACACATATTTGGTACATGCCCACTTTTTGCAGAAGTTAACTTTCCATACGTGACAGGTTGCAAGCCCATCGACGCTATTAGAGAGCTAACTGGTTTCCTCACGATGTTTTCCTTCACCGTTATAAGCTCGTGTATTATTATTTTGTTTGAAGATTACTTTAACTTTATTTATGAGAAAGTGGGTGGACAGGACATGCAATTATGCTAACATTAGGTAGGTACCTATTTATTTGATTTAAAACAGGCAAGCGAGGATTGAATTAATAGTTATTTAACCTAAGTAGGTACCTACGGCGTACAAAAAAAAATGCTATCATGTGCAATCATTCGAACGGAAAGACGGAAACCATCTACTGCATATTGTAGCAAACGAGGCGAATAAGAAACGTACATGTTTTAATTTAACTGTAAAAGTTAATTAAGTGGGGTAATGAATGTGCGCAAGGTTCCAAGCGGTTGCAGAGTGCGGCCGCGACGTCGTCGGCGAGTGCGAGGCCCGCGCCTACGCGCCCAGCGCAGCTCCCGCAGCCGCGCCGGCCAGTCCGAGACCCGAGCCAGCCGCGCGACCGCGACCGCTTCCGCACGTGTGACGCGACACACTATGAAATCTTGCGCCATGTACAAAATCACCTACGTCTCAAAAAAGAAACAGGTATACCATCGCGACATTTTAATCGCAGTAAGGAATTTTTTAACGAGCACAGGGTGCTCTAGTGCGTGTCGAGCATCACCGACGTAGCTCGTCGGCCACCGAGCGCACCAGCGGGAAGGCCCCAGGCGGCGCGGCACCGTCGGCGTCGGCGCAGCGGCCGCTGTGGTCGTCGGCATTCAGCGAGTAGATCATAGCGCCGCGCAGGTCGTTCTGTTTGATGAAGGCGGCCTTGTCCCGCACGCTGCGCGGCGAGTCGTAGGAGAGCCACTCGGCGCCCTGTGACAGGTAGGGCACGCGCGCCGCGTCGTCCCAGCGCAGCGCCGCGGAGGCCGCGTGCGCCGCCGCGAACGCGCACACGGCGGGGTAGTCCGCGAAGCCGCCCCCGCCGACCGCGCCGAAGCCCGACGCGGGGCTGCCCACGCCCGTGTTCTCCTCGTTCACCAGGTTGAAGGAGTGCCCGTAGGTGGGTATGCCGACCACAATTTTATTTTTATCGAGACCTTTGGACCGGTACATGCTGACCGTGTAGTTGATGTTGAGGGTGGCCATGAACAGCTCCTCGGAAGCTCTCGCATACAAGGGTGAGTTTAATCCAGTGAACGGTGTAAACTTAGTGTAATAGTGGAAATCGTATGTCATAATGTTGGCATAATCAACGTACAGGTTTATCTGATCCACATCATAGGCCACATCCACTATGGTCTGGGGAGCGGCCAAAGCCACGCTTAGGATGTAATTCTTTTTCTCTCTTATGTATTCCATTCTGATCTCCCGAAGCAGTTGGGAAAAGTGCATTCGCTCTCGGGCATACGCTGCCTTCCGATCATGCAGTACTGGAAACTCCCAATCTAAATCGATACCATCAAGTTTGTTATCCTTCAATACTTCTTTGACAGATTTGATGAATATTTTTCTAGAAGCATGATTTAACACCATTTCTGAGAAGCCGTTCTGTTCTCCAGCTCCTCCAATGGAGAGCAGCACCTTGAGTGTGGGGTTCCGTTGCTTGAGCAGCAGCAGGCGGCGGATGGCGGCGCGCTGCGCAGGCGCGAGGCGCACGGTGCAGTTGCGCACGCGCGCGAACGCCACGTTCAAGTGCGTGCATAGTTGGGGCGGCACGCGCGCCGGCTGCAGCGAGCCGCTGCTGTTGTCGCTAGGAGTATTATAGTAGCAAGTTAGCACTTTTTCTGGCGTTGGAACGTAAGCGTGAATTGAATTTTGGCCATATCTCATGACAGAAACGGACCCTAACAATGATAAGGACAAAATACTAATTATAGCTAATGCAGTGATGATGGTGGTCCATAGCCATAATTTTATTAGATTCGCTTTTGATCCATAATCAAACCCACAAAGTCTATGTCTGCCAGTGGAATCGATTATCTCGCGCTCGGGATAACCTTGATTTTCTTCAAGTTTGCGGTAGAGCTTCATATTTTATCAAAAATACACATTTGAAGACGTTTAGTAGAAGCTGTATGGTGTGATCTTGTTTGGCTTGGCTAGATCAATTTTTGCACATTTTTGGTGAATTGGTAGTGAAAATATGTACAAAACCAGACGAACTTCGTTATAATTTAATTACAATAGTTATCATGAACGTAATTATTACAATTCAACATAAAACATCACATCACAACAAAAACAGACAAAGAAAACAAACAATTATCTATAGAGTATAGATAGAGTAGGGATAAGATTTTCAGCTATACAATAGTACTCTGTGGATAAGATTATACAAAAGTACTCTGTGGATAAAACAAACAAAACAAGTAGGTAGGTAGGTGGGTGGTAGGGCAAGGCTTGGAACAAGCATGTTATTAATCACGTTAAAAGCTAATTCACAATTAGCGCCCGATACGCTAATTAAAATTAGCAGGCAGTAGCAAGGGCAAACGTTACGAGACTTCACGCTATTGAATAAATCATCTTGTTGAATTATAAAGATTTTTATCATATTTATACAGATGGATCAAAGATCGGAACGAACGGTGGTTCTGCCTTTCTGGATCCCCTCTCTAACATCTCTAAGAAATTTAAAATTGAGTCTGATATTTCTATAATGAACCTTGAACTGATTGCAATATCAGAAGCCTTAACTTATATAGATACTCTATGTGACGATAAATTTGTAATTCTTTGTGATTCAAAAAGCTCCCTTCAACATATATCTCGTTGTACCTCTCATATAAGAGGTACACCAATTGCTTATACTATTCTAAGTACTATTTTACAATTGCAATCAAAACACAAATCTATTGTTTTACAGTGGATCCCATCACATGTACAAATAAAAATGAATGAGGAGGTTGATGATTTAGCTAAACAAGCTATCATTGATGGCGTACCTATGCCAGTGCGTCCGTTGCACACTGACTATGTCCGATGGTTGAAGGTTGATTCTAGGGAGTTGTGGCAGGAATACTTCGATAAGAGATCAATAGATAAGGGTATTTGGTATAGAACTATTAAGCCTCAAATTGCGTTAAGACCTTGGATTGATGAGTTTAACTTTAACAGAAGTGCTTTGGTGGCTGCTCTCAGGCTGCGTTCTGGACACATCCCATCCAACAAATTCTTTTTCTTGATGGGAAGAGTATCATCTCCCAATTGTGAGTTTTGTCCGTATATTGAGGATATACAACATAATATTGATGGAATGTGTTCGGAATACTGACGATAGAATTTGTTTGTTTGGAGCTAAACGTAGTTTTAAAGTTGGACTAATTAATAGTGCTCTGGCAGCTCCCCCTATCTAGAGATGCACAACTTTTATATTTTTTATTTCTTAAGTTTCTCAGAAGTATGTAAACGATTGTTTTTTTTTTCTTCTTTTCTGTGCTTTTAATATTTTTGTAAAACCTAATTTAATTAGTTAATAAGATCTTTGTGTTTTCCAATAGGGCGATGTGGTCGCTCAGCGACAAAGCCCTTTTATGTTAAATAAAAAAAAAAAAAAAAAAAAAACATCTTGTATGATAATTAGCAGTCCGTTATTTAACGTTAATTTACAAAATAATATCGGCGCCCCACACACATGGGCTGTAACCAAAGAGAATAATAACACTACGTTTAGCTTTAACTGTAACTTGGGGCCAACATTAAAATAGCCAATGGCAATGCTCCGTTTGTGTCTAACTAACCGGACCGGTAAACGGAGCATTGCCATTGGCCATTTTAATGTTGGCCCCAAGTTACAGCCCATGTGGGGCGCCGCGCCGGCATGAAGCTAAAACAATCTTCCTAGGGCTCAAGTGCTCAAATTCCTAAAAGTACATAATGAAGAGATACTGACTGACCAAGTTTTGACAATGACAATTTAGTTGGGTTGAGAGACAGAGGCATGACATGTCTAAAAGTCGTGTCTCTAGCATGGATGTATTACTGTCTTTAGTCCTACATCTGTGGTCTCTAGTGTATGGATGGACCTCTAGAGTACCGCACCGAGAGCGACAAAAATTGCAGTGAATCCATAGTTTCGTAGTAAAAAATTTCAGGCCAAAAAAAAAGTAAGGCCTTAGGTACAAAATTAAACAAGCATAGGTAGTACCCTGCTTCCAAAATGTCGAAAAAGAAAAAAATGAAAAACAAACATCTAAGCTGGAATAATAGTTTTAGTCCGGCGCCGGCGCCGGCGCGGCGCGGCGAAGGAAAGCGCGAATCGTATGAAATTCTTTCATACTGAATTGAAACTAATCTGTCTTGAGATCAATGACGTCACACGCTGAAATCTCAGCTTTTTGATTCTATTATTTTTAAGCTGCCGTAAAAGCTGAATAACTTTGTCTTTTTTCAAGATATTCAAAAAATTCTTTTACGTTCCTTCTATAAATACTACCTATTTATTTAGGTAAAACATGTTTATTCTACAACTTTTACTTTACCATAGACATAACACCAGTGATACTACAATCATTTATTGACGCACAACATAAAATCGCTGAAAAAGTTGGTGTTTGAATATTTATGACAAATCTGTTTTTAATCATTAATAATAATATACAGGAACAGCGTCGGATTTCAGCAGTCTTCATTTTTTATTGATATTTTGCACAAAAGACTCTTTGGTAAAATGCTTCGAACAAATTGTGCTGTGCTTTTTTGGAGTTCAGTTGAACCTATTGATGCACTGAATCCATTTTATTTTCACTTTATCATCATCAGGAAATCTGCAACAGAATTGAAATGATTATCAACAACCATTTTCACATCACTAGTAACCTATACTTGCCGTAATCTATTTTTCAGAAAAAATAATAAACTAAAGCAAATACGTGTATTCTTTTGAGTAGATAGACATACAGTATTATTTTATCTTACCGCCTATCACTTTTATATTTCCAATATTGAACAATATTATCTCTAAACTTACCCATGAAATGTAAACGATTCGTCCTCATTTTCTTTCTCGAACTATGGGCTTTACACCCTTCAACAAGTTCAACAACACAATACATCTTGTCCAGAGCACTGTACACCTAGCGTATAAACTTTCTGGTCACGTTTTAAGACAGAAATTATTAATTATCACCATTTTTTCACTCAGTGAATTCGTCAAACTCTCGAAATTATCAACAAAACATAACACTAAAAAATTAAGTTGATAGCCGACTTCAAGTTTTTGACGTATTGGATAGAACTTTTGTATTTGTTAGCATTATAAGATGACCAAAGATGACCACTTCATTTTTTGCTTGTGACAACGTCAAAAATAATAAAAACAAACAGCCATGTTTTGTTTCACTCACACCTTAGGGCATGCTAACTCTAAACATGCTACATAGATGAGTAAACTATAGTAAAATTTAATCCTCCTTCCATGTTTTCCTTCTTCTGTGGTTCAAAGAGCATGTATTTTTGTTCTAAACGTAGTGTTTATATTCTCTTTGGTTCTCAGAAGAAGGAAAGATAGTTTTGTTCATGCTCTTTGGTTTTGTTGGACAAACAAATCCAAGACAAATCTTTAGACCAACATGTTTTACCCTTGAGTATTTTTTTGTATTGTTGCATTTGTTCTGTTGCTCTTGTTTCTATGAACGTACAATAAAGAATGCAAGATACAATTTTATGAAGATAAATATATTGGTGTTACTAAAAAAACAGTAACAGTACAATACCAGCCAGCAAACACGAAGATCCTAAAAAGTTCTGGGTGTCAAGCAGAACGACCGTCTCAGTTCGCCGTTCCAGCTATGGACGGTCCAACATTGAACCATTACGAGGAACAGTTGTACTCAATGTTTAAATCTTTCGACGTAAACAACGAGGAAGCTCTGGACGAGTCCGCGGTTCACAAGCTGTGTGATGCTTTGCAGCTGGAGGAGCGCGGCGCGGCTCTCGTGGACACACTGTTCGAGAAGCGCGCCGGCCGCGTCACCTTCGAGCGCTTCCGCAGCGGCCTGCTGGGCGTACTGGGCGAGCCCGCGCCCGCGCCTCGCCCGCCCGACCCGCCGCCCGCTGCCTCCGGTATGAGAGCAATGTTCTTGTTCTTAGTTATCACTATGATAGCTTCTCATGGACATCACGTCTACACCTATTTTTAGAGGTAGTCGTTTTTGTTGAATAACAGATGCAAGCAACAACGATCAGCACAGCAATACTGAATAAAAAAAAACGTTGCCGTCCCTTTCATAGCGATGGGAATAAAAAGGATGGCATTAATTTTAGTTAGTTTAATTTAGATTTTGCGACACTCCGAATTGCCACTATTAATCTACTAAAATTTCTAAAACAGTTTTCTTAGCAGAGGCCAAAGAAGCAAAAAATATATCAAATGACGCTCTGATCTTATTACAATAAGAGAACATACGATGCAAAGGAGAGTGTTGGCCTACATTTGTCCTACAATGTGGTAGCTTACACTTTATACACATATAATAACATTAAATGATAACACCACCGTAGCAAGAATAACAAACAACTAAAAACATGTTACCTTGCCAACCGGTATTATATTAGTCTGACACTAGCTGAGCCCTGCGGTGTTACCCGCGGTGAGTAGTTCCCGTTCCCGTGGTAATAATGGGATCAAAAGTAGCCTATGTGTTAATACAGGATATATAAGCTATCCTGTTACCAAATTTCATTCAAATCCATCCAGCCATTTAACAAATGCCAGGAGTACCTACTTAACAAATGTTCACACTTACACACACAAACTTTCACTTTTATAAATTAGTGTGATAGGTAATATACAAGAATTGCTTGTTTAAGGTGTTAGATTTATCGGTAACTCTAACACCGCCTCTCCAGCCAGCAGTGCGGGTGCGGGCGAGGAGCCCTCGGGCGAGCTGGAGCCGCGGTTCGTGCTCGGCGCCAAGCGGTACGGGCGGCGCTCCCGGCCCGCCGCGCCCCGCGCCGCCTCCGCCTCGCGCGCCGCCCCCGCCCCGCGCACCCCCTCCCCGCCCCGCGCGCGCCGCTCCCTCTCCGCCGCGCCCCCCGCCCCGCCCGCGCTGCAGCACGCCGCGCGCATCGACGGCGAGGCGGCGCTCGCGCTCTGCCGCGACCTGCGCATGCACGGCATCGACCGCCGCCTCGTCGAGCGCATCTTCGAGGACACGCCGGGGCCCGACACCACCGTCGGTGAGTTCTTCGAGCGTCTCGACACGACGCTCGCGCGGGAGGTGAGCGGCGCCGCCGACGCCGAGCCCGACCGGGCCGCGTCCCTGGAGCGTCTCCTCGAGGAGTGGGAGCGCTCCGGCGTGCGGCGCCCGCGGCTGCTGCTCGCCGAGCTCGGCCTCGGCGACGCCGCGCCCTCCTCCGCCGCGCTCGAGAGCGCGCTCGACGCCGAGCTGCGCGCGCTGCCCGCGGACGGCGAGGGCGCGGAGGAGGAGCGCGCGCGCTTGCTGGCCGCCGCGTTGGTGCTGGCCCGAGCGGAGCGGACGGGCGCCCGACGCCGAGCCGAGGCCGCCGCCGCCGAGCGCGACAAGCTGCGCGCGGACGTCGCCGAGGCGAACGCGCGCTCCGCGCTGCTGGCGCGCGAGGTCGACGAGAACCATGCGCGCATCGAGCGCGAGGCGAAGGAGAGCCTGCGCCGCGCGGCCGCCCGGCACGCGGAGGAGACGCGGCGGGCGCGCGCAGACGCGGAGGGGGAGCTGGAGCGGGCGGCGGGGGAGCGCGCGCGTCTAGAGAGCGAGCTGGCGCGGCGCGCGGACGCGGAGGTGCGCCGTCAGGGCGAGCTGGAGGCGCTGGCGGCGCGCGCCGCCGACCTCGAGGAGCGGGTGAGCTCGGCCGCGGCGGCGCTGGAGGCGGCGCGGGCTGAGCGCGCGCGTCTACTGGAGCGGGTGCGCGCGGCGGAGGAGCGCGAGCGCGCGCTGGCGGCGGAGGCGGCGCGCGGCCGGGAGGCACGCGGGGCGCTGGAGGCGCTGGCGCGCGAGCACCGGCGCGCGCTGGACCGTGCGGACGAGCTGGCGGCCGCGCTGGAGGCGGCGCGACCTCCCCCTCCCCGCTCACCCGCCCCCGCGCCCCCCTCCCCCGCGCCCATCTGCGACGCGAACCTGTCGTCGGAGCTGGACGCGCTGCTGGCGTCGACCGACACCGAGGTGCGTCTCTTGTCGTCCATGAGTCTCTCTCTCCAAACTCTCACTCTAAATGTGACTTCTTTCCGTGCTTCGGATCTGATATTGCAAATCGATTCTTCAGAAGCCGCCTGATGTCGCGCGGCCGTGCGGAGCGGAGGCGAGCGACCACGGTGGGGATCAGATGAGATCGGAATCGGAAGCGAGTTTTCCGCCGTCCTCGTCCGCCCCCGCCCTTGCCCCCTCGGCCGCCCCCGCCCCCGCCTCCTCGGTCGCCCCCGCCCCCGTCCCGCGCGCGCCGGCGGAGGACGCCGAGGAGGAATGCGAGCGACTGCGTGAGCTGGTCAAGTGAGTGTCCCACCGCTATGTTTATCGATGCTTTTGAAAATTTAAAATGATGTTAAAATGCTTGTGAAATAGGTAAGTAAGTTCATTGTGAAAAGTCCAGTTTTGAGAACCATGAATTAAATAAAAAAATATGGGGGGGAAAGTGAGGATCATCAAATGTTTCAAAATAGGTATACGTAAGTTTGGCACGTAAGGAATTAAAATGGTGAGTCGAGGCCTTACATAGTGAGGGAGGTCGTTTAAAATGTGTTGTGTGCGTGCGCAGGGAGCTGGAGAGCGCGCTGGAGGCGATGCGCGCCGAGTACGAGGCGTGCGAGGAGTACTGGGGGGGCAAGCAGCGCGCCGAGCGCGCCGCGCACGACGCGGAGCTGCGCGCTGCCGACGCGCGTCTGGCCGCGCTGCTGGCGCGCGTCGCGGCCTACGAGCGCCGGCTGCCGCCCGCGGTGCCCGACCTGCCGCCCGTGCCGGAGCTGCCCGCGCTCGAGGACCAGGTACGCACGAGCGCCGGCTGCCGATGCCGTCCCGGATTTGAAAGCCGCTTTGGATGCTGAAATAGTTTCCATTCCGATCGGTCGTAGTCCGGCCGGAATGATACGCAGTTACGGTGTTCTTCGTCGAGGTATCTCGGCGGTGGTTCATGGGATGCGTTCGTCTTTAGGTGGGCGCGCTGGAGGCGGAGCACGCGGCGGCCACGCGCGCGCTGGCGGCGCGGCTGCAGCGCGCGCACGACCAGCTGGCGCGCGCGCACCGCCGCCTCGCCGCGCTGCAGCGCCGCCGGGACGCGCCCCCCGCCCCCGCCCCCGCCCCCGCCCCCCCGGCCGCGGCGGGGGAGTGCGCGCGGTGCCGGCGGGTGGCGGCGGGCGCGGCGGCTATGGGCGGGCGGTGCGCACGCGCAGAGTCGGCGGCGCGGCGGCTGCAGGCGCGCCTGCTGGCGGCGGACCTGCTCGTGAAGGAGCTGTACGTGGAGAACTGCGAGCTGGCGCGGCACACGCCCTGACCGCCTCACGCTACACCACCTACCTTATTTGCGATACGATCTGAGGTAACCCAGTTGACCATCTGAATTTCAAGTTAGATTGTTTTAGATTTAAGTATGTAAGTAGAATGATTTTATATAGAGCAGCTACCTATTTATCTATTTGATTGTGAAGTTTGTGTGTGGATCGATATAAGTTCCTCTAAGAAAAATATATAAATGTAAAGTAGTTGAACTATCGCTCGATCTCTGCCGTACATTATTGTAGGGAGATGGAGCGGATGCCGCGTATATATAGTAGAGTATATCTGTGGACGAAGTGGCGCAGTCGAGTGCATCCGGTCCGTGCACCGAACTACGCTAAACGTAACGTCATTCATCGAACCTTTTATAGATTTAGATCAATATCATTAGATGATGAATATTCAAATTAAATCACCATACATTTTAGAGAGTTATTATTGCATTATTTGGTATTATTTATGAATACTGAACACCTTGCGCTCGACTATAATAATTTAGGCAGTGCAATCGATTTTTGGGACTAAATTTATTTTTAGCACTGGCCCGAAAGGGTTTACTGTCAAAGAAAATTCGAATCCGTCCAAAAGCATGCGTGCTTCGCCTTATTAGTTTAAATGAAGGTCCGACCAAGCACATTCATCATTGTAGAGGTCATCGTTTACATTCTATTGTAATCATTAAGGTTTTCTAATTATAATATGGAACTAAGTATCCTAGGTAATTGTTATTTAAATATTTTGTTACATATTTAATTCGTCTGTGATGTGTTTTTATGATTCATTCCAAAATTTGGTAGGTACACATTACCTAACATCAGCTCAGACTAGATATCAATACCACCATCCATTATATCGATAACAATATTATCTAGTGAGTCAAAATGGCTAAATGATGTACTGAGTGTAAAAGTGAGAAATATACCCGAATAAAGGTGTTGACTGCTATCTGTGGCGTTTGTACTGTCGTCGCACACCCAACTCTTCAATCAACTAATCATTTTTTATTAAGAACAAACCTTAATTAGGTATTAGTAGGGATGTTTAACAATCTATCTTTATTATAAAAATGAATCCTTTTTCGTTGTCACTCAATAACTCGAGAATGGCTGGACCGATTTGGATATTTTTTTTTTATGTTTCTAATAGTTCATGCATTAAAAAATAAAACTGGTGTTACCGTACGAAGTGCGCCGGCTCAGCTCATTATAAATAAAACAATCGTTTTAACAACAACTTATTTATTGACTAAATTTTAAATGAACCTAAATAAAATATAAATTATCATTTGTAATTACTTCCTAGACCTAGAGAGAAATATTTTATGTAAATAAATACATAGTATGTACCTAAATACATATTTATGTAGATATAAGTAGGTAAGTATGTCTACTCCAAACAAATCCAATGCACTTGTCCGATAAGCCTTACGAGACACGTGTCGTATATTATACAATCACCCGTCCGGCCCCGCCCGCCACGGTTCATAATAACGGAAGGAATGTCGATGTCGGCCCGGACATTCCTCCAGATAATTCATCCCTAATAATAATAATAAACAAAAAGTTCCTAACATAAATTACATTACCTATATAATATAAATTTAGGCACAAAGATTTGATATTATTTTATTTTTTCTTTACACTTTCAAAACTATCGTAAGTTGTATGAGACAATAATTTCTTGTATTGACTACATATTCTGATATTGTTATTTTTACTGAATTATGAAACGCTCGTAGAAGAGTACCTACTCGACCGTCTCAACTCGACAACCAAGTTTAGGTTAGGTATAATTATATAATTATGTCGAACCCCTCAGTGAGCCCACAGTGCTTGAAGGTACTGAGCGTGATGCGCGGTAGTAGGGGGAGCAGTAGTCCGCGCGATGCGGCGCGGCGCGGTGCGGTGCGGCGCGGTGCGGTGCGGCTACAGGTACATGCCGTTGACGAGGTAGTCCGCGTCGTGCGCGAAGGTCTTGCCGCGCCGCAGCCGGCGCCGCGCCGCGCCCAGCCGGCAGCCCAGCAGCGCGCCCAGCGACACCGTCATCACCATGCCTGCCACAACACGCACCTGTGTCACTGTACCTATACCTACTGCTCGCTACATCTCATGTCCCATCCAGACTCCACGAGGCTACACGAGGGAACAAGAGTGCGAGAGTGAGGACGGTGCGCTCGTGTCCCCTCGTCTTACCTCGTCTCGCCTCGCTGGCTTTCCGCTTGGTGTCGGTTTTCGGGCGCGTGTCAAAGGACGCGAGGGGGCGAGGCGAGACAATCAACGGCGGGCAACTGAATAAATGGAGAGTGTGGATGGCTAACGCTCCTGCCGCCTCCGCTAGCCAAGACTTGTGCGAGAGCCTCGTGGAGAGTCTGGATGCGGCATACATAATCAGATTTTATTTATTTATGTCTGACTTCTACACTGACTATATCTACAGTGACAATCAGCGATAGAGAGGGAGTGTAGTGTGTCCCGCTCACCCAGCACGAGCAGCAGCACGGCTGCGGGCGGCCGCTCGCTCAGACCGTCCGTCGACACGCGAGCCTCCGCGCCCTCGCCCCCGCCCCCGCCCCCGTCCCCGCCCCCGCCGCCGCCAGCCGGCTCCGAGATCTGCAACATAAGCAACATCATCACAACGAAACTAAAAAAAACGTGTGGTTGTTGGTGCTATGATGCGCAATCGCCCAGTCCTTTCTTACATTGCAAGCTCCACCGGTACTGCTTTTCTTGGTAAAAAATTATACATCGCTTCGGATACCAACCTTATCTTTGTGCGGCTTGTGTTGCGGGCGCGGCGAGGGCGCGGGCGCGGGCGGCGGGCGCGAGGGGGGCGCGGGGCGCGGCGCGGGGGGGGGCGCGGGGGGCGCCTTCTTGGCGGAGTCGCGCAGCGTGGCCTCTCGCGCCAGGTACGGCGGCGCCTCCTCGCGCGCCGCGCCTGCGCCGCCCGCACCGCCCATCGCCTCCTGGAATATCAGCTTCCACATTATTTTAATCCATAAAAGTACACACTTTACCTAAATATCAAGTGACGGTTACAAAATATTTGGATTCGTTCTCGCGTTTAGCTATCTGCGATCGGCCTATAAGTGAAGGAAACCGTAAAGTAGGCGGATGCTCGTCTGACCTGGTCCGCGCGCGGCGGCACCGGCCAGGCGCGGCGCGGCTCGGCGGGCCACTCCAGGCGCGGGTAGCCCCAGGCGGGCGCCTCCTCCCCCTCCGTGTCTGCAACACAAGCGCGGTGGGTCAGGCGCTGCAGCCTTGCGGCGGTGGGTCAGGCGCTGCAGCCTTGCGGCGGCGGCGGCGGCGTGTCGGTCGCTCGCTGACACGTACCGTGGCGCGCGGGCCAGGCGCGGCGAGGCCAGGGCGCGGGCGGCTCGAAGGGCGGGTAGGGCGGGCCCGCCTCCTCCTGCAGCAGGCCGCCCTTGTGGCTGAAGATGTGCGAGCTGCCCGCCGGGGCGCCGACCGGCGCCGGCGCCGACTCTGCAACGGACCGCGCTCGTTGAATTGTCTACACTACATGAAAAGTTCCGATCTGACCGATCTGAGACTGTATTTCGAGAGGATTGTAATTCATTTATTCATTTATTCAGTGTTTGTGAACCTAGGTAAATTACAGATGGTAGTATTAGCTTAGAGAACATCTAGATTCTGCTAGTATAGCATACAAACAGTCATTCTTAATTATTAAATAATAAAACAAAATCATTAATATAAAATATGTCAGTTAAAATGCACACACAAGTGCAGTTGTGAGCGCTGGAAGTTGAGTAAGTAGCAGTCGTTCCCCAAGCCGTCTCAGAGCCTGATGAAAAGCGGAAGCGGGCGCTTCTGTCGTTCAAAACTATCTACACACAGAGTTGTTTGAATTGCCCCTCGGATGGGCGATCGACTGTTTAGGTATGCGGTTAGTTAGGGAGGGGGCCTTCCCAAGTAGCATTTTGTTCTCTTTTATGGTTCACATTTGGTTCACTGGTAAACTCAAAACATAAATTTTTGGCCGATTTACGTTTGATCGCTGTAACAGGCCTAGCCCGCGGCGTCACAGAATACCAGCGCTGCAGCAGCTCTCTGCTGCTGCAGCACACGCTGAGTGGCGACCTATTTTGTGTTTATATTTAGTTATTTTATGTTTTGTTTTATTTTATTAACTCACAAAATAAAGTTTTTTCTATTCTATTCTATTCTATACTATAGATAGATAGATAATAAAAATTACCAGTATTATAATTATATGGGAGACTATTCGAGGTTAGTACCTAGTCTTAGTTTAAGTTACTATCTCATTACTTTTTGCCGATGGTCTTCCTAAAATAAATAAATAAAAATAAATGATACGCACCAGGGTATCGATGTTGCGGCTGCGCCTGCGCAAGGCGGTGCGGCCAGCGCTCGCGCTCCGTGCCTCCCCCCGCCCCCGCCCCCGCCGCCGCCGCCGCCGCTGCCGCCTCCAGCTCCAGGCCCTCGCTTACGCCCAACCGCTCCTGGCTTTCCTACAAGAAGATGCTCATCGATCGAAACAGTTTATAGGGACACTATAGAAATGATAGTCAATGCAACATGTAGGTACGGCGCAAACCTGCAGCTGGGGGCTGGGGCGCGGCGTGGTCGGGCGGGGGGGCAGGGGTCCGGGGGGCGCGGCGGGCGGGCAGCCCAGCTCGGGCGCCTCGTCGCTGCCGTCGGCGCACTGCGGCACGCCGTCGCACGCGTTGTACACCGCCACGCACTCGCCGCCGCGCCGGCACTCGAACTGGTAGCGGCTGCATCTGCCGGCTGAACAAGCTTCTTCGATATCGGATACTACTTCGGTACCCGCACCCTCTTGAGAAGGGTGACTGACGTATTATTGTGAGCGATGTATGATGAGTTCGATACGTACGTGTCAGCAGAAGATCTGGATGGGATGGCGAGGCGGGAGGCGGCGCGGGGGAAGTGGGAGGCGGCCGCTGCGTCGTTGGAGGCGGCGGCGGCGCCGTGCTGCCGCTCCTGTGGACCAAGCTTGACACATCAATATTTTGTTTGACCTGAGGCTGGTCCTGCAGTTCGGCCAGGCGGCGTGGGGCGGCGGGGGGAGCGGGGGGTACCTGAGGCTGGCGAGCGCGAGGCGCTCCTGGTCCTGCAGTTCGGCCAGGCGGCGTGGGGCGGGGGGAGCGGGGCGGGGGGTACCTGAGGCTGGCGAGCGCGAGGCGCTCCTGGTCCTGCAGTTCGGCCAGGCGGCGTGGGGCGGGGGGAGCGGGGCGGGGGGTACCTGAGGCTGGCGAGCGCGAGGCGCTCCTGGTCCTGCAGTTCGGCCAGGCGGCGTGGGGCGGGGGGAGCGGGGCGGGGGGTACCTGAGGCTGGCGAGCGCGAGGCGCTCCTGGTCCTGCAGTTCGGCCAGGCGGCGTGGGGCGGGGGGAGCGGGGCGGGGGGTACCTGAGGCTGGCGAGCGCGAGGCGCTCCTGGTCCTGCAGTTCGGCCAGGCGGCGTGGGGCGGGGGGAGCGGGGCGGGGGGTACCTGAGGCTGGCGAGCGCGAGGCGCTCCTGGTCCTGCAGTTCGGCCAGGCGGCGGCTGAGCGCCAGCACGCCACTGCTGAAGTTGCCGTGCGTCGTGAACTTGCAGCGGAAGTCCTCGGGCGGTCCGCAGTTGAACAGGTAGCAGCTGCCGGGGCCCTGCCACACCACGCTCTTGTCACATACAGGAAATACTCATCGCATCATGCAGAAGCATGCCTGGCAATACTTTACTCTTGGTACCTATTTCCATGCCAAATTACAGTTTTCTAGTATCAACCAATAGTCTCTGAGAAAAGCCACGGTCAGACGGACATGATGAAACTAAAAGGGTTCTTTGTTGACTAAAAAGGTAACCCTACACTACAAAAACCTACCTATACAGATTATTAGTAAGATAAAGCAGAAGGTAAAATGAGTCACAAAGATAGTGTAACACAACGTTTACGGTTTACTGTCTACCCAAGTAACACATCAAAGCAGTTTATCGGCCGCATAACAGCATATCTGTATCGTTTTCGCATTTTAAGTTAGTTCTATAATAGCATTATAAACGTTTATACGGCTTCTGTAAGTCTTATTTGGGCACAAATTATACAGCTTTAGATCCTAAATAGGTTCACAAAACAACATAATAGCATTACAGTGGCATTTTATTAGCATTCTTGTGGTCAATGAAACTGCCAATAGCATTACAGAAGCATTATTATGGTCAATGAAGTTGTTAATAGTATTACAAAAGCATTACAGTAGCATTCCATAGGAGTAAAAGGATTATTGCAGCTTTCTTAATGTTCACAGTTAGAACTTAAATGAATTTAACACCATTGCAAAAACATCTCTAATACCACGGTAAAAGTTATAATACGTTATGAACACTGTAAATTAACTAATTTGTTTCACAATATAAATGGAAGAAGATGGTGAAAACTGATCGATTGAGTGACATCGTAGGTTGCATCAAACACAATTTATAAAGTAACTATTTTTATTCTTGCCATCAAATATTACAACGCAATGTAGTTTACTGTAAATGTCTATATTAGTTTCATTCAAAATTTTCACGCGCCTTCGATATATTGTGGTTTTAATTAAGAATTGTATAAAAAGATATGTGTAAAATAACCACACCAATTGTGTATTCTTAGTATAAGCCGAATTTTGCCTAACTAACATATAAGTATGGGTTGGGTGGCATTATGTTAAGTTATATTATTATTTATAAAGGTCTATTGATTTTATAAATAGGTCCAAATGATAATATTGTTAGGTTATAAATATTTACAAAATGGTGTCGATTTAAAGCACCCCGGTAAGCCTTTAAAAATCATTATTAATGCTGCAAGCAGAACAAATACTCACACGTGACTATTTGTAAAGCCAGAGGCAATTTAAGCATTACATTGGTTCACGTTTATGCTATTCGTCTTTACTATTACTTAAAAGTGCTATTACACAACTATCGGCATTAAAAACAGCTAAAAGCTGTTTAACGGATTTACAGTGCATTATAATGGCACAAATTGATGCTTATAATTAGCATTAAGCATTATCTTACTACTTTAAAATGCTATTGTAATTCCTAAGGCACTAAAATGAGCTGAAGGCAGTATAGCAAATTGATGTGGCATTTTAATGATTCACGTATGTGCTAATAAATAGCTTTAAGCATTTATTTACTACTTAATAATGCTATTGTAGATCCAAATGCACTAAAAACAGCTAAAAGCTGTACAGCTGCATTTTGATTTGCTGCACTAAAACTAAAGGCTTTAGAACAGATACATTTTGATATGCTATCATCCAACCGTTATACAGTGTCAAGCATCATAATGGTGATAAAATGCCAATAAAAAGCGTCAAGATATTTGGTGAACTTTTATAAGAGTTTTTACGGACCTTAAGTTCTACATAAGCTTGCTATTAGTTTGTTATAATGCTCCCTGTGTTACTTGGGTATGCAGCCCAAACCTAACAAGTTTATAACAAAAAACGTAATCATAATCAGTTCATCCGTTCCAGAAGCTACGGTTAGAGTAGCTTAAGCTGACTAAGGTTCTGGATACAGATAGATAAACATTGGATCACTCCTCTTTTTCGATGAGGGTAAATAAAGCGCTTGTGTTGCTTCAAGTTATCGAAGCTATAGCGTAAATGTGGAACCACTAGCAGAGCAGTGAAACCATACTTCAGTCTCATTTCTATCAGTCAACTACTTACGTCAGGTGTTGGTAAGTACCTACCTATACCTACAATATATGGATATCATATCGATTTAGGTATAACCTTCTCCTCATAGACGAAGACGTCGCAGGCCTCGGTCTCGCAGCAGAGGCGCAGGCACTCCGTGCGCGCGCCCACGTCAAGCTCGGAGAGATAGCGCGCGCCCATGTCGCGCGACTCTTCTGTGCGGATGATCTTGTCGCGCTGCACGTCGAAGCGCGCCGCGCACGCTGCGGGGTCCAGCTCGCGCGCGCCGCACGCCGCGCCCAGGACGCCCAGCCACCACAGGTAGCAGCGCGCCATGCCGCTGCCCAATGCTGACTGCGAGCGAGCGCGAGCGAAGCCGGCGCTGTCAGCCGGGATGCACAAGGGGTCAGCTCGCGCACCGTTTAGATCCGGTGAGGCCTCGCGACTGCCGCCGCGCTCCACCGCCGCCGCCGCCCCCCCCCCCCTCGCCCGCAGCGCGGCCGATCGATACGCGCGCGACTGCGCGTCGTGCTGCGCCTTCCGCGCTGCTGGCTGGATGCAAAAGATGGACGTATAATTACCTACATACTTACCTACACTACAACACAAAAATAAAAGGATTTGCATTTTCTCTCACCCCATGCATAACCAAGTCGTATAACTTACCCACGTACCTACGCGTATCTTGCCCTGCAGGCAAAATAAAAAGAAATATTTCGTAAGAAGAGAGCAATTTTCTACTCTGAAGATCCTCAAAAATGTTAAGGGACTATGGGACCACACGGGAAACACCAGCTTTTAAACAAAATATTAATTTTCAAAATCGTTTTACCCAGCCACAGTCTGACTGAGGCTCTGAGGTAACAAGCATAAAAAAAGATACAGACGAATTGAGAACCTCCTTCTTTTTTTGTAGTCGGTTAAAAACATCCTATGGTTAAAAAGTCAGTAGATTCGGCCGCTACCTTTCTTTAATCTAACTAATGTAATGATGACAGCCATTATCCGGCCGGTACGCATGCGCGGCGCCGCCGCCGGGCGCGAGCGCGGGGCGGGTGGCGCGCGGCAGCGGCCCTCGGCAGTGTGGCGCGAGCGGCCCGCAGCCCGCCTCATGTCGCTGTTCTTCAAGTTCAGAAGCAGCGTGAGTAATCTATCTAGAATCGCGCGCGTCGGCGGCGCGTCGCCATCGCCGTACGTTACATTACTGGCCCCAGTCACATGAGAGTTAACGACATTACCTACATACCTGCCTGCCCTAGTAATAGCAAGGACGATATATTATGTATAGCATTTGCAGGAATCGTCATTTCGGGTTTTTCACTTTCTTGCAGAAATAGTACCTACGTATCCCTAGCTGTTATTAACCCATTATCAATAAATGTCACAAAAGTGCCAGTTGAAACTGTCAGAAATTTCGCATTGAAAATAAGATTATACCTATATACCTACTAGCAGCGCTCCGTGGTGTCACCGGGTCCCCGTGGGAATACTGGGATCAAAAGTAGCCTATTTTTTAATCCAGGGTACGTATAAGCAATTCTGGTACCAAATTTCATTTAAATCCGTCCAGACGTTTGAGCGTGAAAGAGTAACAAACACACTTACATACCTAACACACACAAATTTTCACCTTTACCTATAGTACCTATACATAATTAATAAATCATTAATAATCACTACATAGTACTATCTCCCAAACTACGCAACGGATTTTGATGCGGTTTTTTTTAATAGATAGAGTGATTGAAGAGGAAGGTTTATATATAGGTATGTCCCTACTTATAATTAAGGCTACTTTTAACTACCGCGGGTAACACTGCGGGGCGCAGCTAGTAATAATAGGATAGCTTAAAGATCCGACTAAATTTATTTTATACTAGCTTACGCCCGCGGCTTCGCTTGCGTGGTACCTACCTTGATAAAATATAGCCTAGGTACCTATAATGTTCATTAGGAAAGTCCATGCCACACATCAAATTTTTGAGATCGGATGAGTAGTTTCATTCAGAGATAACATACAAAAAACAAACAAACCAACTTTATCGCTGAGTGCTTACCCGTTCGACCCAAGAATTTTTTACCCAATATTATTTTTACCCGTTCAACCCAAAACATATGCCCCGTTCTACCCAAAGCAAAAATCGGAGTCACAGTGTACCTATTCTAAATAGTATGATTGGTTCAACAGAAGATTTTGATTACATAGGTACAAACTCGATGAAAGTAGAAATCTTGTAGTCGGATTTCTCAAAAATAATTTAATATTAGTTTAGTTAAGTAGGTAGGTACATTACAACTCGACAGTTGTGACAATTCGGAGTGTCGCAAAAGCTATATTGTCGTAATATTGGTACCTAGTCAGAAGCAAGTAAGTATAAAATAACCAACCAACAGCGAGCGCAATCTAGTTCGGGGCGAACTACTAGTAACAGTAAATTTTATGTAAGTATGAAAATTTTGTCATCATAGAAGACATCACGTTCGAGCGCGTAAAGATAATAAGAGATAACCTCGAGCCTGCGAGACACATTTTTCACAGACACATTTTTATGTGGGAAAAATGTGTCTCGCAGGCTCGAGGTTTCGTCATACGTCTACCGAGCGCCTTCTTTCAAGTAGACAACTAGGTAAGTGGTGTGGTATTATCAAATTTCATGATTAATTGAATTATAGACTAAAAGGTAGGTAGGTACTAAGTAGTAGTACACACACACACACCTACTTAGTGCCCTCGAATCCCTCGATAGAGGTTCTCAATTAGTCTGTATTTTTTTTTGTTTGCTAACTCAGAACTTTTGACTTGGTGAACCAATTTTGATGATTCCTTTTTTGTTTGAAAACAAATTTGAGGATCTTCAGAGATATGAACAAAAATACACCTCAAGAGCTCGGGTTAAGTGGTGTCTTGGTTTTACATTATCGTCGTATTTCGTTTTCCAAAGAGCATTGTAAGTAAACACTATAGTCTGTCTGGGTCTGCTGTCAGTCAGTCCAGCCGTCCAGCCAGTCCAGTCAAGTCACTCACAGTCAGTGAGTCAGTCAGTCGCGGGCGGGCGCGCGCTCCGATCGCGTGATACGCTTGTGGATGCCATGCCGTGCGATCGCTGTCATTCTGTCGCGCGCGACCTCTCCGCGTTGTGATAAAATCGTGTGTGCTGCGGGTTCTGCACGGCACGTGCTTGCCGAGTAGTGTTGCATGTTTGCGAGTGCTATAACAAGGAGGTTCGCACTCCTGTGGGCGCAACCTGAACGAAGTCGTCGGTCGCGGACTCGCGGCCCTCACGCCCTCCACCCACTCAGCGGCGCACGACCCGGGCGGGGGCATTGACCGCTGAAACAAGCTCGGTACATCTTCCTACGAATGCCAATTTGGAGTTGTGCTAAAAGCCTAAGATTATTACCTACTCACAGATTTTATACTTTAGCAATTTCGTTTTTTTTTTCGCCGTTTTGTAGGCAGATCGCTAAACGTATTTTCAATAAGATGCAGTTCTGGCAGAACTGAACATCTTTAATAATAAATATTAAGCAGCAATAAAGCTTCTGCAATAATCCAAGTTGGTAGTTATTTTGACTAGTAGGTAGGTGTACCTATATGAGGAAGGTAAGGTAGGCACCTGGGTAAGGACCAAATTTTTTGCATCGTTGCACAACGGAAATCACGGCTGAAAGTGTCACAACGGAGCAAATGTAGCACAACGGAATTTGTAGTGGTTAGTGTACATGGGTCTAAAAATGATCACAATGTTTAGCATAATTAATTACATTCATATTTTTCTCAACCTTGGAAAAATAAATTAGGTACCTACCTACTTAAAACCCTAAATTATGATTTTCCTTAGTTTAATTATTCTGTTACTTTATAGATTGAGATATTGTGAGTAAAAAAAAACAGCGGACATTAGTGTAATATTATGTATTTTGATAATATTATATATTGAAAAAAAATATATATATACCACTATTTATTAATTTTAATATCACAGATAATACATATTGTACTACCTAAACAAAATTAATATTAAAAAAAATTAAACAAAATTAATATATAAAAAACTACTAAAAAAAGACCTACATGAAGTAATATTGTGTACCTATCTTTACAATGTTCCGTTGTGTCACGTCGCACAATTTCGTGTCGTTCGTTGCACACAGGAGTAAAAACCTCTACGACCCAGCAATAAAAAATTATCACTGCAAAGAATAAACACCTATAAGAATACTCATCAGAGTTGTTCAATAGTAGACAAAATAAGCTCTTATAATCAATAATGCAAAGTAGCAAAGTTAACACAAAACACTTTAAAAGTCTTACAGAAAATCCGGATTTTTAATGGTACGCGTGCACTTCAAACACGTTTTTTCAAATGAGTGAAAAACAACATGGCGGAATTGGCCTAAATTTAGTCACAAGTCAGATGACGGTGTTGCCATTGCAATAAAGCATTATTTGTTATCCAATATTACCAAGTTCTCGAGTTATGCTGTCCCACAACGGAATCGCACAACGGAACGAAATTTGTGACACTCATTATGATTATTATTATTAATAAACTATAATGTTTAACGAGATCCTAATAATAAAAACGTAAAGATAATATATATTGGTGACTAAATAAAACAGAAAGTCTGTGAGAAAGTTTTTATTTTTAGAATAAAATTGCAATAACCTAGAGGAGTCGGAGATGTGACATTCACATTTTGTATGAAAATCGAAAATGGATTCAGTATCTTGATTTTCCTAAAATGAATTTTACAGAAATCTAGTGAAAGAAATCTTTATTTGAATTAGGCACAGGGTGCGCAATAAGTTAAACTTTAGTAATCAAGTCTTAAAACTCACCTAAGTTAACAACTTTTTTTTATGTTATGATTTCAAAGTAATGTGACATCGTTCCCTCGCACAAAATGCAAAAAATTTGGTCCTTACCCACCTACCGTAAAGGACAATGGGCAATTTTGTATGAAGTGTGGGCTGTCGGCAGCCAAGAATGATTTTGTTATTTATGATGTGGATTAGTCCTATAATTACTGTGTGTACTTTAAAAACGAATAAAATAGATTTTTGTTTTTAAACACTTTATATTATGTAGTAGGTAGGTATTAGACTATGTCTGATGCAAAAATAGAAAAGGAAAGTGAAATATCAAAATACAGATACATAGTCTGAAGATATTTTATTGAACATTACAAAATGGAGATGACAATTACCACGATAAAAGCACACACTGGTCTTTCCGACATTTATTATTGTATAATTGAAAAGAGGTAATGACATGACAAAAGCAATCCGCTAAACTTTTTCCTGAAAAATGTCAAGGTGTAGGTACTTGTACATCAATAATACACCATAAAAATAGGTTTTTAGCCTAAGATCCGACTCTGAGTGCATCGAGTTTTTAATCAGAATCTATGTTTTATGAAATAATATATTTTCGTATTGTTACGTAGGTATCTAAATAATTATGACCGTTGGTATTTTTAACCAACTTAAAAAATGATTTTTTTTTTAATTTAACAAATGAGATTGGACTTTAATAAAAAAATCGATGAACGAAGAAATCTAGCAGCCAGATTTCTTAAACAATCAATTAGTTAACTCAACAGTGACGTAAATGTTCGGTAGTTAGAAGTAAGTAGGTTCAAAATAAACCACCATTCAAAGGTGCACGAGATCGCGTTCGGGGCGAACTACAGTAGGTATGTACCTATAGTAAATAATTATGCGACATGCTCTCTATAATAACATTGTACTGATATTTTATTTTTCTACATATAAGAACTAAATACCTACATGCAACGTAGCAGCCAGACCAAAAGTTACTCCTTACTAACAGTAGGTACTTTCATTTGGCACTAATTTAATTAATGGCCGCCGACAGCCCAAAAGGCCCATTCTCCTTTACGCGAACCTAGGTGCGGTCTGCGAAAAATGTGGTCTACTCCACCCTACGCTACGGTTGAGTTTCATTCACAGAGTTGGTGTACCTAATCATACTATACATATTTATTTACCTACGTCATTACCTAAATTTGTCAAGTTCGAATTCACGCAAGAAAAAGTCAACCTTATCGACACGGTAATAACAGAACTTTTGTCAAAACTGCACTTTCTTGAACGACCGTACCTTAAAAAGTTTGTCGGCGCGTGGTAGAAATGTCAATGTCAAGGGCATAGATTGTCCTGTCTATGAGGAAGTTGAAGTATCGACACGAGAAGAAGTCTGTGGACGAGAGCACCAAAGAGGATAAGGTTGCTCTAGCGAAGTGTCGTGCCGATGGAAGCGGGGCGGCGGATGTCAAGGGGAACACTTCTTGAACGATGGCCGCCAGCGCACCTCGCTTTGCGACAAATCGCTATTTACTGCCTGAATCAAATCTTATCTGAACTTAGAAGATATTAATAACCAGTCTTCATAATGTGATACAAGTTGTGGTGTCTTGATTTTATGAATATTGTAATTACTTGCTGGAAGATTAAAACAATGGTTGTCAAGAAGAAGACATTTAATTTATCCAACTCCCAATCTGCACAACCACGCCACCTGAATGAATCCTGATGTAAGCCGGCCCTCCTGAGTTTACATCAGAAGTGGGATCGAAAGTGCTGCAAAATGAGGAGCATCTGGAGTTTTCTGAGAAATTTTGAGTAAGATGGTAGCCATTTTTAGCAGCGTAGTAACATGCACCGTTCGTTACGTTTGAATCAAACAAACGCTGCTATTGAAGTTTGAACTGGATTTGTCTGCTATGGATAACAATAGTTGATGTAACCGAAGTAATCAAGTAATATGAATATCTGCATCAATGAAATCACTGAAAGCCTGTGCATGTCTAGTCTACAACACGGAGTTCGAAGTAAGAAATTGTAATGGCGAGATTGAATTGAAAACTAATAATTCTTCAAGACAACTTCGATTAAATCTTTATGTTGTCAAGTAATAGATCGCGCCATGTTAAAAGAGCGCTGGCTGTTAAGTTGCGCAGTGGGCAATTTATTTTGAACGACGTATCATCGCATCGCGCATAAAAGTTTTAGTTGCGAAAATAAATGATTTTACACAAAGAAGTAAGAAATAATGATCGTCTGCTCTTTGACTATGGATTCTCTTCATTTTCTTTATTTCGGCTACGCACGGCTTGTGCCACGCATAATTTAGCCACTATGACAAACAGAACCTGACTGCACGATGACCGAAGAGGTCGTATCTGGATCTGTCACATCAGAGTGCCGTCAGTGCCGTGTCAGAATGACAGCATAATACACCATGAATTCAAAACCTACACAAACAAGCTGTAACGAGCTACGCTCCGAATATTTGGTAAAATAAAAACTAACACCGTTTCTATGCTGAACCAGAAGCCAAGCAAGTCCGCGGAGTTGACACGTTTACTGACTATCACCTACTCTACTGTTGATTAAGGTTAAAACAACGTATCACCGATTGTATAATGGAAAACGATGTGCCGAAAATGAAACGAATTTAAATAACGTGTAACATGATGTGGGCAGTACGAGATCCGACTGCAACTACTGCAAGCCTAATAGAAGATGTTTATTATTTCATTAAATACTATGGAGAACGAGAATATTTCGACCCGCTACATATGCATGCGGTCAGCCTGGAAACATGATGCCTACTTGTCCAGACGGGAGGACGGTGGTGGAGCACTGATCTAAGAGGTTGATCAGTATGAGCACCGCCAGGAGTGGATAAAATCCGGTGAGCCAGTTTTTGGTTATGTTTGATTGCGAATCATCTTGTTCTCTTGTAAAGAAAGCTTTTGTGACAAAGCTACCTAGTAGGTACTGTCGATAAAATTGATAATGAATTATAGGAAAAGTAGTTTTCATGACTGAAAGTTCAACAGACCAGACTATTGAGAATAGGGTAGTTGCCACTATCAACAATCTTCATATATTTCGGTTTTGTATGGTTAATATAGGTCCAAATAATCATTTAAACATTTAAAAACAGTCAAATATATTGGATTCATTAATATTTTCGTAAAATAAATACGTAAAATTATTCACATCAGTGTTGCCAGTGGCAGGTAGTGAAATATAACATGAGACAGGTCAAAAAGTAACATTTTCACCAGAAAAGTTACATTACCTTCAGTTTTGCATGACAAACTTTTATAATATTTGGAAAATGTTTTGAAGATAAAAGCAACGTGGTTTTGCCTATGGTCGGTTTTCACATTACGCGGAACGATGCGAGCGAAGCGAGCAAAATTTTTTTGAAGGAAAAAGCTACGTGACTACGTGTATGGTCGGGTCGGTTAATTATTTTGCTAGAATCGAAAAATTTTTTTAAGAAAAAAGCGATGTGGCTCTTGATTTTGTGTATGGTGGGGTCGGTTAATACCTATATTGGTAGAATCAGTGCGAGCGAAGCGAGCAAAATTTTTTTAGGAAAATTTGTTGGCAATGTACTTACCTACTAAAGCTGATAAAACGCGTGCTAATCGAGCTTTGAACCAAGCGAGTGGAGCGAAGAATTATAATAAATACAAGTGACAACATTAAAAAAGTTATTAGACCGACTTCAATTTAGTAAGTAGAGAGCAATTTCATGCTCTCTTGAGGTACATTTTGTGCATTACTCTGAAGATCCTCATCAGATCCTCAAAATGTTTTGGGACTCCATCGACTACTTTTGTATTTCTTTGCTTGCCGCGATCGACTGGACTCATAGCTGAGATTGACTGGTCGATCGGGATCGACCACCCCTGCACTATAAGTAGGTATACCTACCTAACCTCCACTTAGATGCTTTTTAAAATCACAAAAACTAATACCTTTACACTTTATGGTTAATTGATTAAATTGACTGCAGGAAATCAGCACGTGAGAACTTAGCTTCCTATTAATAAATTTTAACTGCGTTCACCTTTACTTTTTCATCAATAAATATGATAAAACGTCATCATAATAATGAATGGAGACAGGGTAGCTAATTTGAACTGGTAGTTAAAGTTTATTTTGAATGACCTAAAAGTAACACAAAAGTAACATATTGAGTCGTGTAACATGGAGGTAACATGAGAGGGTCAAAAGTAACGTAAAATGTTACAAAAGTTACATTCTGGCAACGCTGATTCACATAAACCACGTGACATCAAACACCTATCAGAGACGAGTGACGTCATGCCCTGCCAAACATTGCTGCTAGTAGTACGACTTTATTTTACCATCACACATTCTGATGAAGTGAAGTGAATTTTGATATTGACAGCAATGTTACATTGATCCTATGTCTTTGCCTAAGTCTGTTGTTGTTGTTATATGTGCGAGGTGTTTTTTTCGATTTTTCGTTCGTAAATAAAGTTTTTTGAGTTTAAAGCTATCATCAACTTCATTAATTTGAAGATGGAGGAAGGCTTTCATAAAGCAAATAGCAACAATTTGCCTAAAATTGACGCGCTAATGCTTTGAATGTTTTTCGCATCGAACACTGATTTCTGCTCAGCAGAGTTTCGAAATATCAAAACTTCTATGTAAGTACTCTACTCTAACACAATAAAATTAAACACAGAACATACGTTTTTTAGGATAAGTCATAACAAAATGCTAAAATCAAACTAACCACAGTTTGGTTCAGTTCAGGTCATCGCGGGCGTCGTACGGAGACGATGCGATAAGTTACGTCCAGCTGAAGCGCGAGGGAAAAATTTGCACAGTGAAATGTAAAATATGCCCAGAGCATAAAGTGTGAGCAAAATTATATGCAGTGAGCAAATTATAGCATACAATTTGTGACTTGTGTAGGTCAAGCGCAGTCAAGCGGTTCCGTTTTGCGAGAAGTAGCCACTTTTTTCTTGTATTTTTATCTATTGGTACGGATATAAATAGTTTATTTGGTGTTTTAATTGTTGTACTTTCACATAGTGGCACAGCACAGCACTTGTAAAACTTTGATTTCATCATTTTCACGGTTTTTGAAATTTTTTGTTTTTAAACTTATTAGTTTCAATAGTTCTGTGCACTCAGTTTTGTCTATTTGGCAGGCCGTGACGTCAAAGAAGACGCCATGACAGTTGCTAGCGTTTTGGTGCGAAATTCAAATTGGTTCACAAAAATGCAAAATAAACCATTTAAACGTTCGATTTTTACTGAAATATTAATAAATAGGGTATATTCGACTGCGAGACATACTTTTAACAACTTTTTGAGAAATTGGCAACTAGCCTATTGTGAATCTATTTTTGACTATTTTGAATCTATGAAAGTCAATTTATAATACTTAGTAGACTCTTACAATATTGCACGACGCGACCGACGCCGACGGTGTCAATATATAGGCACTGGTAGAAAGGCTAATGGTTAAAGGTGAGGTTCGAAATCTGCTAAATATTCCTGTTACTAGGTAATTTCAGGAAGTTTCTTCCCAGCTATGACGAACTTCGTCAGGACTCATTTTTGGTAGAACAATGGCATTGATGTTAGATAGTAACTGAATTCATAACTAGATGGTGTGACTAAAAATGACCAATTTCTAGATCGTGCTGACGAAAACATGATGTTAGAAATGACTTTCTTTTTGTAATCCTGAGTGCTGATGACTTCGCTATCATTACTTGTTTTGTAGAGATGATGGTGTAGTGAGCGGTCGGGTCGCTGCGCTGAGCGCTGTGCTGTGGTTCGCTTGAATGGATGATTTTGAAAGATGGAGAATGCATTGTTCGTGTTGACTGATGTGCTGTGCAGTTTCATTCAATTAGGATGGGTGACCGTTAGTGTTGTTATTAATCAAATTAACAATCGATGGGTTGTGTTTTGTGTGACTTCGGACGAAAGACAAGAGTCCCGTCTCCGAAGTAGGCCTTCAATTCAAGAGAACCCTGAAACCCTGCCTGGTGGACATACATGGGAATTGAAAGTCCTGAGTATATAAGCCATGATAGAAGCATATTAATTTTAAGCCTAGCTTAAACAAAAGAACAACCGATTGTTATGTAGACTTTGAACATTGCTTTGAACTCTGAAGTTGTACGTAGCAAGACGTTAAAAATCTTATTCTACCGATTGTGTCCCATGTTTAGTCCTATTCTCGAATTGTCAAATCTTCATTCTGATTATTATAATAAGGTCTTATTATTGATACTAAAGTCCATTTTATGGGACCCTACTGATTATAAAGATTCGCAACGGTAAAATATAGGATACCACAGGATATAATTGATGAAATGTATGTAGACACAGGTTTTCCTTCCAGTCGAGTAGGAATAATAATTGAAGAATAATTGAGAATTCTTTAGTTCTTCTGTTTTTATGTGTGTGAGTTATTCTTCAGTTTATTTGTTGCTAGGCAACCATTAACGGATCGATCTGACAGTTATGACACGAACACTACAATTGGTTTGCTAGAGTTATATCAAACATACGATCTTAGGAATAGCACTCTATTCCTTTCTTCTCTTATGGGCATATTCTCATACATAAGGAAATCAATTACTCTATTCAGGAGTACCTATCGTACAAAACAATATGGTTTATTGGTCAACCAGTGGTCCCACGCTCCTAAATTGAACTCTGATGAAAGAACACTCATAATAACTAGTATGTAGTTTGTCCTAAACTGAGATCTCTGTTGATGGCTTATATTAAAATTTGTACTTGCTTTTGACTACTTTTATCGTCTAAAATTCACCTCTGCTGCGATAAGGTTTTAGATAAACTTTATGAGCAATATCATTGATTTCAAAAGTTGGCCTGATGTTTTCTTGAGATGTCAGTAAGAATATTCTTTGCTAATAGTGATGCATCAGTATTGCAATCATAGTTCGTACTAAGGATAAAAATAGTCTGGAATAGGTAAAAGAAAGAGATTTAGATAGTTCTTACCTCAGAATAGGAGAAAAAACCAGAAGTAGTTTTTGCGCCTAATACTGAGGCCACAAAAACTAGTCTAAAAGAGAGTAGTTTTACGCGCAGCCGATCAGTCACGTTTTGAACGTCATACCGCATAGTCGACTTCAATTTTATTTTATTATGCCGTCATGTGTTGTTCCCACCTGCAAAAATGCAGCGGGGCAAAACAGTAGAAAGAATGGGATTACATTTCACGTGTAAGTAACGCATTTACCTAACATCTTATTGAAATATTGAATAAATTGTTTAGTTTGTAATTGTCATAGAGAATGATGCGTCCATCTTGTTAATGTTGCCAGTATAAGAATTTTGATTTTCCCTACTTTTTATTATTATACAAAAATGTTAGAATTTCATAATAGGTATTCTATACTAATATTATAAAGAGGTAAAGTTGGTTTGTTTGTTTGTTTGTATGTCCAAACACGTGGTAATCTCCGAAACTACTCATCCGATTTCAAAAATTCTTTCACTGATCGATTTGACACCGATTTGCTACAGCGAGATGCATATGGCATGGACTTTCCGAATGAACATAGGCTACATTCTACCAAGATACCACGCGAGAAAAACCGCGGGCGAGAAGGCTTGTAGTCTATATATTTGTGGTGTGTGTGAGAGTGGAACAGGGAGGGGTGTATGAAATTATGTTAAAACTGTAGCTTCCCTGCTGATGAAGAAAGGAAAACGGAGTGGACAAAAATTATACAAAGAGCACGGCTAGAAGAGTTTTGGAAACCTTTAAAGCGAAGCGTAGTTTGTTCAATGCATTTTGCGGAGAAATATATTTATGAGACAAAATGCGGTTTGAAAAGACTTAGGAAAGAAGCGTTTCCAAATAAGGTATTACATAAAAACTTATAGTTAGTCGTAGTTAGGCTAGTCTCATTAAATTAAATAATATTGTAATACCTAATAATTAATAATTAATATTATTATATTAATATCTCATTCAATAATATTGTACTTCCGGTGTCAAGTGCAATGGCGGCTCTAATAACTAAATAAATATATTTCGTCCAATTTTAATCAGTATAATACTCATTTAATCACATCTTAACCGTGTTTCATTTACTTAAAGAACTTCTCTATTACCTACTTAAGATTATCAGGTATATGTTAATACATAAATATGGAAAAGGACAATTTAGATTTTAATATTATTATCATAATATCACACTTCCAAATTTCAATATTCTCAATGTTTACCCCAAAAACGGGCATTATGTCTAAGCTAGCCGCATTACGCGGGTGGGAAGTGCGGCGGGCGGGGGATGCTTGTCTTGTATTTGGACTCAGCGTGCGTCTTGCAATGACAGTTGATGGCACCTTCTGTCTCTATTCTGAGGTTCTTACTTTCAAAAGTTAGTGTGAGGTGAGATGCTACCGCGAGGAGTGATCATACACCGAATCCCTCCCTTTTACCCAAATATGAAAACATATTTTATGAAGAGCTAGGTGGTTCTAGGTAACCTACTCATAGTGCTAGGTTTTAAGATCCATGAAGGATGAAGGACCATGGCAATAGACATGGGTCTGGTTTGCTTTTCGGTGGTCCAGCCTCGTAGGTAAACCTAAATAGTAAAACTCTAGTGGAGAGGCAATCGAACAATGTGGGGCTTTAATCGTCAATCAATGCTGACGATACGACGAATCACAGTCTGCTTGAAATGATATTTCGTAAATTATGAGGCCGAGTCGGCGATATATTATTATGATGTTGACGAAGTAACCTTGATATATCGAGACGTTCATTATTGATTTACGACATACTATAAGAGACAACTTGACGAAGTAATCTTAGTGCCTACGAGTACCTGTACAAAATGTTATTGTAATTTATGATGAACAAGATACTTCGCAATCCGAGAAATTTTATCAGAATATTTAATGTCATACTTGATTGTGTTTGTTATGTTGAGATGTTTGAATGATGATCCTGGATATGAAATCACTGTTTGATTCCACTAGTCAAGAGAAATGCTAGTTGGATATTTTATGTTACGCATGTGTTTGCTAAGCTGGAATATTGATATGTTGATCCTGGACAAGGTAGAAAGACCTGTGTTTGCTGTTTGATTACGATAGTAAAGTCCAGAAGTAAAGGTCCCACCCATAGTCGATCCTGGTCGGAGAGTGTTAGTGTACGGATGCACTCGTCCGGTCCAGATGTGTCTATCCTGTCCGGAGAGTGTTAATTCGCTTGTCCGGTTCAGATGTGTCTATCCTGTTCGGAGGGTGTTATCCCGACCAGCTTGCTGTGTGGGTGAGTTGTACGGATACACTCGTCCGATTCAGATGACTGTGTCTATCCTGTCCGGAGGGTGTTAATTCGCCTGTCCGGTTCAGATGTGTCTATCCTGTTCGGAGGGTGTTATCTTGACCAGCTTGCTGTTTGGGTGAGTTGTAGAGATGCACTCGTCTGATTCAGATGAGTCGATCCTGGTTGAAAGGTGTTATCTCGACCAGCTTACTGTTTGGGTGAGTTGTAGGGTGCACTTGTTCAGTCCAGATGATGCGGTTTTGGGTTGATGGGATGGGACGGGGGAAAAGTTTTATCCGGGCCAGGCCGGTACCTGCTGGTTAGAAGAATACACTTATCCTGATTAAGTGGCAATCATGGTGGTCTTGATGTGAATGATTTTGTGTTTGATGCCACTCACGGCAATCATAAGTCTTGATTTGAATGCTTTTGTGTTTGATGCCACTCACGGCAATCATGATGATATTGATGTGAATGATTTTGTGTTTGATGCCACTCACGGCAATCATAAGTCTTGATTTGAATGCTTTTGTGTTTGATGCCACTCACGGCAGTCATGATGATATTGATGTGAGTGATTTTGTGTTTGATGCCACTCTGGTAGTTTATGTACCTACCTAGAATGAAGTCCTGCCAGTAGATTGTAGGATGGACGAGCGGATGTCCTAGTGATTGGACATGTTTGTTTCAGAAATGATATAACGCCCGAGGACGGTCGGTATGTCAGTCTGGCCGTGTCGGCGCGTGGTAGAAATGTCAATGTCAAGGGCATAGATTGTCCTGTCTATGAGGAAGTTGAAGTATCGACACGAGAAGAAGTCTGTGGACGAGAGCACCAAAGAGGATAAGGTTGCTCTAGCGAAGTGTCGTGCCGATGGAAGCGGGGCGGCGGATGTCAAGGGGAACACTTCTTGAACGATGGCCGCCAGCGCACCTCGCTTTGCGACAAATCGCTATTTACTGCCTGAATCAAATCTTATCTGAACTTAGAAGATATTAATAACCAGTCTTCATAATGTGATACAAGTTGTGGTGTCTTGATTTTATGAATATTGTAATTACTTGCTGGAAGATTAAAACAATGGTTGTCAAGAAGAAGACATTTAATTTATCCAACTCCCAATCTGCACAACCACGCCACCTGAATGAATCCTGATGTAAGCCGGCCCTCCTGAGTTTACAAGTTAAAAGGTGATTATTGTTTATTGATAAACATTTATTTTATCGTAGGTACGTAGGTACCTATACACGTTTAGAGGATTACACCAATGGTTTATTTTTAGGGCTCTGTAAGTACATAATGGGCTGGGCTGGGCCACAGATAAAAGCTGGGCAAAGACAGGTGGTAGGTACCTACCGAGTTACCGACATACTATCGCTGAGTTAGTCTTCTTCATTCACATTACATTAGGTAGGTAGGCAAGGTAACCTACACCTACCCTACTTAGGTGGTACCCTATGTATAAAATGCGTATGGACAGTTGGACAATGCACGAAATTTTTTCGTCCATGGTTGGACACACGTCACACACGTCGCAGCTTGAGTCATATTATGCTTTTTATAAAAATAACTGAGTCTATTTGCTTTCCATGCGTAAGTGTTAGTTTGGCCTTTCAATTTAAAAGATGAGCACAAAGACAGAGCAAGAGCACCCGCAGCGCTGCCAGCGCCAGCGCGGCACACACACACACACACACAGTATAGGCACCCATGCACCTTACCTGTAAGGATGGCATCTACCTACCTTCCTGGCTTCTGTTCTGACTGCTTCCCTTTGCTTCAAATCCCTACTTCCTACGTCCTTGGTCCTACCTAGGTAACCTACCCACCTAAACCTTGTTTATGTTGGTACCTTTTTTTTTATTAACCGCTTGTGTCCCACTGCTGGGCAAAGGTCTCCCCCTTAACTTCCAAGACTTGAGCTCCGCCTCGCGAAATGATCCGCCCATGTCTCATGATCCGGATAACAAAGGCTACTTCTTGAACTGTCACCGGATTTCGGTGTTCCCTTCCCCACCCCGTCTGTCTATCTATGTGGCGAATGCTCAACATGGAGCAATTTGTTTGCGTTGCTGTTATTTCGTGAGCGTCTATGTTAACATAGTTAACACTCACTTTCAGTGCCGATGACACATATCTGCTCCAGGTACAGTCTGTCATGCGGCCGTCTCCGATGCGTACAGACGAACGTGGAGCCTGGAGGCATGTCGTCAGCAACATGGCATTGAAGAAGTGGTTGTGGTTGTGTGTTGCAGAGCCGCAGCGGAGCCGGGCGGGGCGCGGGCGGCGGCGCGGCCATGGACTGCGGCGCGGCGCCGGCACCGGGCGCCTACTCGCCAGCGGCGGGGACGGGAGCGGGGGCGGCGCTCTCGCCCACCGAGCGCTCGCCCGCCAAGTCCGGGCTGCATGTCAACTTCAGTGATAAGGGAGAAGTGAGTCCCACAACAGTGGATCTACTCTACAAACCGAAAATGATGCATCATGCCAATAATCTCAGGTCAGCATAAGCCTGCGATGGTTGTCACGATGCATCGTTTTTGGCATAAAGAGAGAGGGGCATAACTGATAATCGAACTGAACTCGTCCAAGATTTCACTAACATGAAACGATGACGAGACACGATCGAAGAGTCAGGATGGTGAGATTTATTTGCTTGCACTGGCGTGTGTTGAAGGTGAAGGAGCGACGCGAGAAGTTCCTGACGGCGAAGTACGGCAGCCACCAGATGGCGCTGATCCGGAAGCGGCTCGCCGTCGAGATGTGGCTCTACGACGAGCTGCAGAAGCTGTTCGAGCCCGCGCCGCCGCCGGTCGGTACCCACGTTCCTTCACCGTATTCACCTACCGATACGCATCCTCTACCTACTTTCATTGTTACCTGCTGCTGGTCAGTATTGTGATTTGAAATTGAACACTCTTTTTGATGCTCGAGATTGTAGGTAGGTAGGTAATTGCTACTCGGGTGATGGGCCATCACTGATCTGATGGCAGACCTAGATCTAAAATGTGTTGTATGTGTCAGGTGAGCGGCGGCGGGGGCGGGGGCGGGGGCGGGGGCGGGGGCGGGGGCGGGGGCGGGGGCGGGGGCGGCGCGCGGGAGGTGGAGGTGGACATCGACGAGCTGCTGGACATGGACTCGGATGAGCAGCGCCGCGCTCACCTCAAGGTAAAGCGCTTTTAAATCTTCTATATATGTATGTACCTATAGGTAGGTACTTAAAAAATGAGTAAATTAAATGAGTAAAAAATGAGAGAAAAATGAGTAGGTAGGTACACTATTTTTAATCCCCGACGACGTGAAAGAGCAATAATAAATAAATAAATAAATCTATGAAAATCAGTCGGTAGGTAGGTAAGTAGGTACTTACTGGATTTTCATATATTTTTCAGTTCTTTTTACGAAGGGGGCCAGAACCTCTCCGTAAAGTAGGTTCACGTTAGTTATTTCATTATTTAACCCTATCCTGTTCAGTTCAGACAGTTTTATCGCGGTTGGACGGGACGGTGGACCTACTACACTACATAGGTACTTAGTACCAGCATGTACTTCGTCCATGGTACCAGGTCTCAACCCGCTACAAAACATGACTCAAATTCCCCTGTTTACTTCAATAAACATTATGTATGTAAAATCTTATTTAATTCACAGATACTACTAGCTGATGCCAAAAAACCCTCAAAGGATGTATATGTAAGTACCAACTTACTTTACTTATTAGTTGACGACCTCTGGGGTGCAGTGGGCGAAGGCCCGACTGAGACGCGGAGGTTGCGGGTTCGATCCCCGCCACGGGACAAATGTTTGTATGTTCTGCAGATATTTGTCTCGGATCCGGGAGTTTTTCTATCTATTTTTTATGTGTAAGTATTTAAGTATGTATTTACAAAAAAAATTATTTATGTATTATATCAGTCATCTGGTTACGTTGCATGGGACTAGATGACGCCGCGCCGTGTAAAATGTCCAAGGATATTTATTTATATTATTATTTATAGTTAGTGATAATAAGATAGACACCCCAGCCAGACACAAAAAGAATGGTATTATAAGTTTGACCGCTATGTGTCAAACTTAGGTTTAATATAACCCTGTGGCAAATGAGTGGACCTGTTTCATTGCAATTCGATTATGGGTAATACGCTAGCATAACGCACACCAGTTTTTAAGGCTCCTATAGATACTAAGTCAACAAGGAACTCTTGTAGTTTCGCCATTCCGTCCGTCCGTGGCTTTTCCTCTATAGGGTTGCCGGCGGTTTTAGTGTAGTATAGTCCTCCCTCGCTCACATGTAAAGTATTCTAAATGTATGGAATTTTTATTTTATGTAAGTTAACAAGGGAGGTGCTGCACTGGATTTTCATACATTTGTGATACCTACTTCGCTCGGTATCGAGGACAGTCTGTATCCCAATACTACGGTAAACTGGCGTTACCCCCCAGCAAAGACGATTAATATCTACCTAGTCGTCTTTGCCCCCCAGACAGAGACTATTTGATACTAGTGGCAATTCTGAGTGTCGCAAAAGCTAAACTAAGCTAACTAAAATTATTGCCATCCTTTTTATTCCCATCGCTATGAAAGGGACGGCAACAATTTTAGTTAGCTTAGTTTAGCTTTTGCGACACTCAGAATTGCCCCCACTATGTACTTACATATAAACGTAGTGATACATTCTCTTTGCTACATAGAAAATTGTAATTTGACAGGCAGGGCCTTTATTTGGTAATGTTTTAAATTTTATTTTATGTAAGTAGGTATATACCTATAATAATTATGTATAATTTATCTTTTACAGAAATTTATCAACGATCTTCTGGAGAAGGCGAAAACGTTATAATTTAGAGGTCAGGTTCAGTAGATCTCTCCAAAGAGCATGGATCTCTCGAGAGACAAGGAGCAGGCCTCGGGGGCGAGCGCCACCGTCACTAGGGGGCTTTCTACATGTAACTTTAGATGGATTTTTGTGCTTCAATCGAACCAGTGATGTTGGCTGAACCTTGGAATTGATCAAGTTTGTGCGGCGTTGAGAAGTACCTGTACATGTGAAGGTTGTACGAGTCGAGTACTACGTCGGTGAACGCGGGCCGAGATGGCGACTAGCTTGATACATTTTAAAATTAAGTTTAGATATTATCTGCAGTGACGTTACTCTTGAGCATTTTAATAGTTCTGTTTGAACCATATTTCTTCGTGTCCAAACTTTGAGCGAAAGGGCCTCTGACATAATTTGTTAACTTATTTGAGTATTTGAATGCTCAAAAGAACCGCCACCAGTTGTGTTGTGAATGTGTTGTACCGAGTACCGAGTAACGCGCGCGCAGAACGCGTCGCGTCCCTCGGACGGACCTCTCTTACTCAAGCAGGTAGTTCGTAGGTAACCTACCTTCTCATAGTAAAGCATATCAATGCTCGGGCATAATAGAGGTAGTTTATTTTATGCCCTGTAATTTCAATAAAATTTAAGAACATTTTACATTACAATCTGGTGTGAGCACGAGTCTGTCTGTCATCTACATTTGCTGTTAATCACTCATAGAACAACGTCGTTGTCGCTGCTGGATTGAAGTGGGGTAGTGTATAATATTAAGTATTTATTTTGTCTAAAGCCACTTTATCATGTTATATGCCGTGTGAAATGTCCAAGGATATTTATTTATTTATATTTTAAATCTTTTTATAAGTAAATTCACAACAGGAGACTGCAGGCGGGTATCAGTCCCCCGTTGTGAATTAGTTTACTACCTTTAAAGTACCTTGAGGTAAAGTAGGTACTTACAGGAAAACCCAGCATACTTTTTTTACCCAGCCTAAGTATGAATAAAATCAGATGTGAATACAATTTTATCATGATGTCCACTATGTTTTTACTTATAACTTTCTATTAAGTACATAGGTACCTAATCTGAGTAATCGGTCTCATTTTTTTTCTGATTGTTGGGACCTTTATAACTTCACCGGGCTTTTCAGTCTGAATAAATGAACACAAGAGAACTGAACACTGACTGGGGCCATGCCCCACTATGGCCAGGCGTCACTAGGGATGTTTCTCTCACACACACAATGAAACAAGTTCCGTAAGGGACGCGGCCGGCGTGTCTGGTATCCCATACCGGGAACCTAATTAAATTAAATACTTATCTAGATACCGTTTTTGTAAAATAAATTTTTACTAGATACCATAAAAAGTATTTTATTTATTTTTATCCACACCCTCATCTTCACCATCCACATAGGTAATCTAATATTACTTCAGAAATCCATTTCCTCTAATCTGTCGGTTTGAATTATTAAAATTTGATTGTGCTAAGAGGTGCAGCTCCTGTACCCCTCTCTGGGGTACAGGGAGTCGCGTTGGAACAGGCATTAGAATCACCTAGCATGTAAAACGATACTTAAGTGATCCTTGAGGTCCTACAAGAATAAATGATTTTTTTTTCTTTCTTTCTTTCTTTCTGAACCAACGTAAGGGAAACCACGCTTTGATCACAGAATATATTTATTTTTACAAAGATTCATTCTCTTTTCCTAACTGAAAAACTCCCAATTCGCCCTCGACGGGCGAGTCTTCGCACCGCCGCCGCCAGGTGCGGCGTCGTGCGTCACGCTTCGTCCATGGGCTCGGGCGGCGTGGGGGCGGCGGGGGAAGAGGGGGCGGGGGCGGGGGCGGCGGGGCGCAGCGCGCGTCTCGCCTCGCGGAACAGCCGCTGGAAGCGCAGGCCGCAGCCGCGCGCGCGCCTGAACTCCAGCAGCGTGGAGTCGCCCTCGGCACCCGCGGCGCCGGCGACGCGCGACTCCGGCACCGCCCACGCGCGCATGCGCACCTCCTCTCCGCCACACTCCACCACCAGCTGCAACGCAGGAAGATAAGCGTCATCGCGGGCTCCACTCCGACGGGGGGGTACACCGAGGTCACCACTCACCGTGCCGCGGTCGATGCGCGCGCAGAGGCCGGCGGCGCACAGCGCGTCCGCGGCGCGCTCCAGGGCGGCGGGCCGCGCACCCGCCACGCGCACGCGCGTCAGTCGAGCGCCCAGCCGCGCCCACAAGTCCTGCAACCGATGGATGGCTCGGTGAGGGAGGGGGGTGAGGAATTGGGCTCGTCGAAGCTCGGATGCGGGCGGGCTCACCGTCTGCGTCGCGTCCTGCGATGCGGCGCCGGCCAGCAGCAGGTCGGCGGCGCGCGAGGGCTGGGAGTAGCTGATGAGCGCGTCCATGTCCGCGGCGGAGAGGGGGGCGGCGGCGGGGGCGTCGGGGGGCGCGGGGGCGGGGGCGGGCGGCGGCTGCGACCGACACAAGCGCGCGCTCCTCTCACCGTCGGGCTCATCTGCGACACCACGCGCATCGAACGTTGATTATGTACTATATTTAAGGCCGAATGCACCGTCGTTTACGATAGCACTATTACATTTGAAAATTAAATCGAAGATAAACCGACCGACTCGACTTTAGATCGGTATTTAAACCATCTAGGCAGCAAAATCGTCCAGGATAAACTTCACAAAGCCGAGGCGATATTTAACAAAAGGTACACAAGTAACTCCAATAACGTAATTTTTATACATTACAGATTAACGGCTCGATAGATCTAACAAACTAGAAACTAGCTGACATGAACATTCACGGACTTATTGCGAGAAACGCTTCATCTATCGTAAACCAGGAGTGGAATCAAATATAAAAAAAATCATAAATAATTTGATGAGTACCTACCTACATGCCGAAAAGACTACAGGCAGTTTTAAAAACTAGAGGGAGCAAGTTATCAAACATTCGATAAGAAACCGTAGGCACTGTGGCAACACAGATTTTCAACGAGATGATAGTTGATTTGATACAATGGTTCATTTCTCAGTCATAATAGCACCTTACATCATTAGATATTTTTTCTTAACATAGTTAATATTAATAGTACCTACATCAATTCACTTATGTGATAAAACAGTGTCTTATTTCACGGTTATCTTAACAAAGTCCCGGGAACTATAGCGTCTCGTTCAATGAATGCATAGATTGCCTCCTAACGCTTGCTTACGCTTGTTTAACTGCAATTATTATTAATGTCAAGGGCTAAGATATAATTTACCGATTTCTTTCAAGTCGATCTCTTGGCGGAAAACACTGCTTTTTTCCATTAGTGCTTGATCTACTATTACCATTTATTTATTAATAACATTAACATGGAAAGAGATGGAGGAGACTTTTGCCCAGCAGTGGGACATACTATAGGTTATTAAAAAAAAAACAACATACTATACATTATAGCTTAAACTATAAATAATTATTTTATTATTTCAAAACGATCTCTTCGTATGGAATAAAACATTTAAACAGGTATTTATCACGAATTTTATTTTTTACCTTTAATATTCGCCCGACGTCAAGACGGAAGAGTCTTCCCGCGACCACGGCTGTTGCAATCCGGTCGAATATTAAGGGTAAAATTCGTGATAAATACCCGTTTGTCCATGTTTTATAATGTGTTCTGATCGCGAAAGTTTAAAAAAGACAAACAGAATGGAAAAGTTTACAAATACGTAAAGTCACTAGTCGGCTCGGACAAAACTCTAAAGTGCAATCAAATCGAAAGAAACGCCAAAATATACTAGTACAACAAATCAGGTAAGGTAATACATTCCTATTGAGCGAGCTTTTAACCTATTGTTTGAACGTTAGTTCAATTAATTGAATACATTGGTTCTACCTGTCCAAGATTCTGCAGAAGAGAGGCCAGAGAGGTTGGGTGAACCTTACCAGATCAGGATAGAGGAATGATTGTGTTTGGTTGGTATTGGAATGGTTACGCCTTATCGAGTAAAATTGTAAACATTCAAAAGCTGTCTCAAAGCACAGCGTAAGAGGTCCGCAGATGTCCGGAACGGCTGCACTCGAGCGACGAACGTGCGACGACCGCGGTGCTTTGGTAATCTAGCTTTATGAGCTCGCGCACGTCACCGAGCTAAATCGCCAAAGCGCCGCAGCGCGCGACCGACGAGACGCGGCCGGCGGCGGGGGGAGACGCGGGCGGCGGCGTGCTGAGGCACCGGGCGGCTCCGAGACGCGCACACTCAGAGTCACCTAGTACCTGACACGCCAGCGCGGCGCGACCATACTCTGCTGTGTGGGGGGGGTAGGGGGGGGGGCTGTCTCCTGCGGGGGAGGGCACTCACCCGGCTCCAGCCAGCGGTGGTGCTGCAGCTGCGGCAGCGTGGCGCGTCGCTCGGGCGCAGGTCGCAGGGCGCGGCGCAGCAGGGCGCGCGCTGCGCCGCGGATCTTACGCCACGGGCCCGCCTCGGGGGCGGGGGCCTCGCGCTCGGAGTCGCGCGCCCAGACGGCGAAGCGCGCGTCCGACGGGAGCGCGCGCTCCCACGGCAACTCTGCGGACGAAGGCGCGGGCTCAGGGCGGCCGCCGGCGGGAGGGGCGGGGCTCCGCCGCGGGCGCCGGGCGGAGCGACGAGAGCGACGCGGCTCGTAACTTCGGTACCGTAACTTTAGGGTCAGCGAGCACACCTACAGCTAGGATACCAAAGAGGCGAGCGGCGACGAGCGGCGAGCCCGGCGGGCGGCGGAGCGGCGGCGCGGCACTCACCGCCGGACAGCATCGCCACCAGCACCACGGCGGCGGCCCACAGGTCGGCCGGCGGCGCGCGGTACGGCCGGCTCGCCGCGCCCAGCACCTCGGGCGCCGCGTACGGCAGCGTGCCGCACACGCGCGACAGCAGACGTTCGCGCGCGCCGTGCCTGCAACGCAACGCGCGCGGTCAGCGCCGGAGGGGGGTGTGGCGGGGCGGGGCAAGGCGGGGCGGAGGGGGAGGGGGCTCTCACCGGAAGAGGGTGGCGAGGCCGAAGTCCGAGAGCTTCAGGTCGTCCTTGCGGTCGAGCAGCAGGTTCTCTGGCTTGAGGTCGCGGTGCGCGACGCCGCGCTCGTGCAGGTAGCGCAGCGCGGACAGCAGCTGCGCGAAGTAGCGGCGCGCGGCCGGCTCCGGCATGCCCACGTCGGGCTCGATGCGGTCGAACAGGTCGCCGCCGGCCGCGTACTCCAGGAAGGTGTAGTGCGCGGGGGGCTGCGCGCGCGCGCCCAGGCAGCGCAGCACGTGCGGGTGACGCAGCGCGCGGTGCAGCGCCGCCTCGCGCGCCGCGTCCCCCGCCCCCGCCTCGCCCCCCCCGCCCCCGGCCCCCGCCGCCCCGCGCGACACCTTCAGTGCGACGCATGCGCCCGAGTGCGCGTGCACCAGAAGCCGCACCCTGCGAGACACAACCCGCGTACGTCAGCCGACCGAACCATTGGACTCATCATTTCATCGTTAAATGTTTCAAATCGGTAAAGCAGTCGCAAGTTACAGCGTGACCGGGAGAGATAGGAGTTTATTTTTATGATGTTGCTATGGAACTTCCATTTCCATAATGGAGTGGAAGACAGATTACATTTTGAAGAAAGAACTCAGAAAAGGGTGATCCGATGTGGTACTCTTTTGATATTCTCACTTAACCCTGACGACTTCTGTGGCGCAGCGGGTGAAGGTCATGACAATGTTTTCGTTGACTCTCAACTGACTATACAGATAGAAAACTGCCTTAGGTGCACTATTTTCTAGGTTTTAGGTTTTGTTAAATCAAGTTCACAAAATGTTAAATCTTTTTAAATTTTAGAGTTCTATAAAAATTAGAGTTCAGTGGGGCATCTCACACTTCTCATGATCTGAAGATGTTCTTTGGAAAATTAAGAATTAATAGGATGTTCTACAATAAATCTCAATTTTATATAATTGTACAGTTATCTGACTTCATATTTTTTTAACAAAAGCATTTTACACAACCTAGGTGCTAATTAAAAAATGTTAAAAAAAGCGGTGTAATTTGACAACCTCTGTGGCACACTGGGTGAAAGCCCTCCTGCAACACAGAGGTGGCGGGTTCGATACCCACTGTGGGACAAATGTTTGTATGATCTGCAGATATTTGTCTAAGCCTGGCTGTTTTCTATCTATATCTATATAATGTATATATTTAAAAAATATATTATATCAAGTAGTATATCAGTCATCTGGTTAACATAACATAAGCAAGTTGCTTAGCTTGGGATTAGATGATGCTGTGTGGAATGTCTAAGGATATTTATTTTATTTTATTAATTTAATGCTAAACACAAAAAAAAATATTCAGAGAAGTGTGAAACACTCGCCTGGTCCTAAAACATTTTGATCAACTAAGTTGATTTATAACATATCTATATGATAATATGATCATCAACTTGCAACCTGTTCTAAGAATGGATATGATTTGCAAAGGTAGGACAAGATGTAAGTAGGTACATGTTTTGTCAACTTGCCACTGTTTACTTCTCATCAAAGATATTTTTTACTTCCCTTCAAAGATATTGATATAAGCAGTCATGATGCTGCTTGGAGCAAATGCTGAGGGGTAGCCTTATTTTCTTGTCACTCGATTGTCAATAAGTATTTTCATTTGTATGTGACCCATGTTTATGTTGATGGAAAATAAAAACTTTTTCTATTCTATTCTATTAAATGTCTTTAGATCTGAGTGAGTCAATTTAATGAGAGGTTAAGGTATATGTACTTACATAATCTTTATAACAATCAAGTGGACTAGCTATGCCGGAGTATGCAGCTTATTCTGATTACAAATAGCATAATCTTATACTTACATGTAAGTACACAAGGAAAACCATAGTCAGAATATCCTGATAGTAGAATTTAGAGAGTATTTGTTGCATTGTGAACAAAAGATAGGCACTGATGAGGGTTAGGTACTCACTCGCCGTATGCCCCTTCACCCAGTAGCTGCGCGACTAGCCAGCCCTCCACGAACTCGCCGCCCGCGGGCATGTCGGGCGCGTCGGGCATGGCGGCCTGCATGCGCGCCCTGCAACAAGCAACAACACGCGGCGTCACTCGAGCTCGGCGCCGGCCGCCCGCCACCCGCCACGCCGTCACCGGCGGATGGCCTGTTCGGTTGCTTTTAGACATTACCTGGCCGTTCCACGATGCGAATTTTAGTTCTCAGGACGGTTGCGATCGTCCTTGTTCTTTTCTAATTACGATTGAAGTAAACTATGCGCTATTCAGACAATTTTACGAGTTACAATGGCGGAAGGCACGTGGAGATCGGCGAACAAAGCGCTCGCGATCGCCGTACGTTAGCGGGCGGTAAACTTACGTCGACGCCCCGGCTGTGTAAGATACAGAGTCCGTAAACTCCTTGAATTATTTGTAAGTTCCGACGCTTTGGATTCACGCTGTCACTATCACTAACCTTGATGAAGATGAATGGATTGGGTACACCATTTCGCCATTGCCATCTTTCTTTTCTTTCGCTTGCTTCCATCCATCATTCCATTCACCGATTTTCACCAACCAACCAACCGTGCGTGCATTGCGCGAACGAACGGCGACGAATCGAATCGAACGAACTGGAACGAATGAATTGAACAAGAGTTGGATCCAAAGAAGATTTCTGATCTTTTCTCTATGGTTGGATCAGTTTGTTGGATGAAAATAAATGAACTTTTTTTTTACTGTGCACAATGAGAGTAAAATCACTTGGCTGTGCGTGCACAAAGAGAATAAAAACACTACGATTAGCTGTGCAGTGCACTGTGTTTTTTTTTCTAATTTTCATTATTGGTGTAATAAGAGTCTAGGGGAAAGAAAGATTATTTCGTTTTTACAATTAAACTGTCGTTGGTTGCCCTTTCGGCCACCCACCGGTCCATTTAAAACGTAGTGTTAACTTTCTCTGTGGGTCCAGTTATGTTAAGATAGTTTGTTTGTGGCACTGTGTGTAAGCTACCTAATTTCAATTTGAAAGTAATAAAATTGTTGCCGTCCCTTTCACAACGATTGAAATAAAAAGGATGGCATCAATTTCAGTCAACTTGCCAGAGTTCCTACCTACGTAGATAATTAGCTCTTATTGGATAAAAAAAGTGGCAGGCAAATAGGCAATGCACATTGACAAGGGAAGCAATGCACCACAATGTTTTGTTTCTTTTACGGCAACACTAACTGTCAGTTTTAGGCACAGATGAAGGACTATAAAAAAAAGCATGTATTATGTAACAAGTGCCTAGTAATACATCCATGGTTTCAGGCTAGGATGAGTTTTATGCTGCGTATCGATTACGCGCTCCAAGAGATCGAACATTGGCGCGCGCTCCAGCCGCGCGAAATGGATACCATTTTGGAACGCGCGCCAATGTGTTAGTTGGAGCGCCCGAACGTGGAGCGGTCCGTTCCGTCGGGTGTCGGTTTTTTACCACGCATAAATCGTGGCGCGCGCGCCAATTGAGACGGACACGTTGTATTTTTTTGTTTGTTGCGCTCCCATTATGGATAATCAACGGTCCATGATGAAGGGTCAAACACTGGAACAGTTGCCACGCGCGCCAAGCGCGCTTTGTTGATATACCTACAACTTTGTTTGATTTGTTGATGTACTTCAAATGTTTGGAACGTTTTCCGCTGAACGCACTCTCGGCGCGGTCATTCATGGTGCGCGCGCCAGGAGCGCGAAGTCGAGCTTTACTCTCTTTGTGCACAGCAAAAAAAAAAGTTCATTCATTTTCATCCAACTGATCCAACCATAGAGAAAAGATCAGAGAGCTGGGATTTACTATTACTGCTCTTTGCTTGGATGTTTCAGTTGGTGATTGTCTGTCTGTCATGTCATGATGTTAGTAATGTCTGATCTGACTGATGTCAATGTCATGGATGATGGATGGTATGTGAGTCATGTCAGTCAGACAGATTGTAGGGATGGGCAAATGGAAAAAAAATATCGATATTTATCGTATCGATATTTTTCAAATATATCGATATATATCGCCCAAGAAATATCGATATTTCGATATATCGATATTTTTTGCCCAATATGCAATTATTTATAAAAATTCGAAATTTTAAAGCAAATACACATCTGGCTGTTTTGACATCAGTTTTATTATTAAAAAAAAACAGGTTTTTCATTGCTTGACATAAAATAAAAAATTAATTACACAACAAGTAATTTTTGTTTGTGTTTGAAGCAAAGAAAATGTGAAATTTTTATTTAAGTATTTTTTTTTTTTTTAATAAAAATATATCGATTTTGATATCTGAAAATAAATATCGAAAATTGATATATCGCTGGAAAAAATATCGCCGATATATATCGATATTTTTCTAAAAAAATATCGATATTTTGATATATCGATATTTTTTGCCCAAGCCTAACAGATTGTCAGTTGAGTTGTTATGAGCAAAGAACGAATTTTAACGAAAATTATACTAAATAATACATCGTGAAATATTTATAATTTTCTGTTGATAAACTTCAAAAAATGGTGAGGCAAATTAATTATATAGAACACTAAGTATTGTTCTAAGTTCTGAACCAATTTAACATGTTGTTTTTACTCAGGCCGGATATTCCGAAGACCAGTTGGCAGGTGAGTCGTGAGTCAGCCAAAGTCGTCATACACATGTTTTTGTTACATCGAATAAAAGTTTTTTTATGGAGGATGTAGTCAGATGTGTGCAGCGATGTAAGGTAAAAGTATAACTGAGGTGAGGCTGCGAGCAAGTACTGGGATACAGGTCGCGGCGCAGGGCGAACTGCGGGAGTGTCGTGCTTGTGAGTCATGTCAATCTACGTGTTTACCAAAAGCGGTGGCTACAAGTGCCCTAGTTTCCTTATAAGGTCTGCATTTTAAAGCAAACCAGATGCGTTTTCACGACGGTAGAGCGCAGTATGGCAGTGACGCCGTGACCCGACGCCGCGATGTTCATGTACGAGCCTCCCACGAAGCTGAAGCTCACCTCGGTAGAAGGTAACATTAACATATTGCAGATCGAGATTATCAAATATTATCTCCGGTCAACTGGTTCTATTAATTTTACCTACATTTTCTTATTTAAATATTGCTGTATTTGTGTTACATAAAAACAGAGTTCCAAGAGGCCTTCCAACTGTTTGACTCTCGTGGGGATGGCAAAATCCATGTAGCCCAGATTGGTGATGCACTGAGAGCCCTCGGACAAAACCCAACTGAGTCTGATGTTAAGAAGTGTACCCTGCACCTGAAGCCTGATGAAAGAATATCTTTCGAAGTATTCCTACCTATCTACCAGGTTGGTTACAATCATACTATTCTGATATGATAGGTATCTAACATTTATAGTAAACAAGCTAACCCGCAGCACTTGGTACCAGCAAGTGTTTTTTACTACATACAATGGATAAAAATTATCCAAATCGGTCCAGCTATTTTAGAATGACTTAAGAGGCCGTAGGTAGCAAATATGTGGTTTGAATCGTATTAGATCTCAAAATCCGTGAAAGATACCACCTTATAATGTTTGGAGAAATTAAACTTTGAACTTTTATCTTGCGTTGTGGTTTTTTAGAAACACGATTGGTAAAAGTTTTCTCGATCATATATTTTTTTGAAAAATACATGTTTTTCACACAGTTTGCTATTTATCTCAGGAACAGAACGCTATTTTTGTTGGTTTTATGTTTTGACAAATAGCCTAGAAGTATTCATTTAGTTCTGGTTTTTTAATTTTTCGATTACTTGTTTAATTAACTTGTAATTAAATAAAAACTGTTTTTTCGCTATAAATTATGTTGCGTGTCTATCGTTCTGCGCTTCTCACTCACGAGTAAAAACATTATTCGCTCTCCCGCTCATTCCTCGGCGTTATGGCACACACTTAAGTAGGATTAATGTTTATATAATTATGTATGTATGTGTTAGTCTTAGGTGAGGTCTTTATATCAACAACAGAGTCAAATTACATTTTTGATTTGCAAAAGTAGCAATCATGCAATATGTTTTGATAAAAATATTTATGGGCTTTTATGAAATATTATGTAAGTATATGAAATTCATTGAAGTGTATTGTCAAAGGCAATCTCGAAGGCACGCAGTGGTGACTCAGCCAACGACTTCATCGAGGGTCTGCGCCACTTCGACAAGGACGGCAACGGCTTCATCTCCTCGGCCGAGCTGCGGCACCTGCTCTCCACGCTCGGGGAGAAGCTCAGTGATGATGAGGTACACCATCTGTTGTCTGGAAAAAAAAATAGAAAAATCTAAGTCATGTATTTTAAAAATCATACATAGGCGATTTTGCCAAAAATTAAAAAAAATCTACACCTTGTGATGGTATTTTTACTCCCATTACTACAAATCTATATTTTTGTATCTCTTATGTGTTTATGATGCAGGTGGAGCAGTTGCTGCAGGGTCAGGAGGACTCCCAGGGCAACATCAACTATGAGAACTTCGTACACCTCATCATGCAAGGCTAGCGGGGGGAGGGGAAGGGAGCGGGGGCGGGGCGGGGCGGCGGGCGCCCAAGTACGCGTAATCAGTAATGTAGCTCACGTATAGGATTGTTTACATAAGTTAACTTGGCATTTATTAAGCGGCAAGTCGACCTCGCGCCTGTTCCGCGCTCGCGGCGCGCAGACACGACTCCGACTTGGCCTTTATTTCCATTTTCTTGTATTCCAAAATTATTGTTTATGCCATTTATTATATCTATTAGTTAGTAAGTTTGTATGATTAAGATAATAATTTACATAATAATAAATTCTCGTAATGTACTTATTAATATCTACTTTAAAAACAATGTCCAGAGAGTTATTACTCGTATTATTCACTATTTCTTTTTAATTTTTTTTCTAACATTGAATATTTTTGAAGCAGTATCATTATTTATAAGTATGTTTTTGATGTGGGAAGGGTTATAATTATACATAGTGTTTAAATAAGTAGGTATGTATTACACTGATCAATAAAATTATCTACATTTAACCAAATTTTTAATGTTTTATTAGTGGCAATTCTGAGTGTCGCAAAAGCTAAACTAAGCTAACTAAAATTATTGCCATCCTTTTTATTCCCATCGCTATGAAAGGGACGGCAACAATTTTAGTTAGCTTAGTTTAGCTTTTGCGACACTCAGAATTGCCACTATTAGCAAGGTAAAAGGGAAGGTAGGTAGGTAGGTATCTACCTAACTTAAATCTCGCACGCACACGAACATTACTATTGCTGTTAGACCTCAATGCTTTTTTTTAACTCTACCAGCTTAATTGATTGGACATGAACAACAAAACTAAAGATTGATAATAGTCCGCCAAGCCACGTAAAAAGAGCGCTGGAAAAAAGTGGAGGGGGTATGTTTGCGCATGGCTACACTCGCGCACGATAGTAGGTACATAACATAACCTATTGTATTATTGTAGCCAGGCGGCTCGCCTCGCGCAGGCTAGTATAAACCGTTTTAACACCCTGTTAGAGCCTACTTTAGTCAGATCAACTGTTGACAATGAATATTATGTGTGTGTAATAAATATTTTACTCATGTTAGGTACTGTCTTTCATGAATTCAGGTATTGTTGATACTTACATTGTTTTAAATCATCAACAGCATTTTTAGCAGCCTCTCTCTTCATAAAACTATGCCTACGTCATAAATCATTTTTCTAACGTTCCTATGTAAAACCATTTCGTAATCGAAAAAGTTTTGTACGTGATGATATTTTGCGAACGAATTTGACGTAGTGACAGCGCGGGAAGCTAAGGAAGGACTGGGACTGCTGATGCTGATGAACCAATAGAATAGCACGCGCCGAATCAATGGTATGAACTCAGATAGAGAAAAAAAGTTTTTTCTCTATTCTGAGGGTATGAAGTGCGCTGCGTTACCCCTTCGCCCCGCGTCGCAGTCCACACACACCACCAATCGGACCTAAAAATCGACTACTGCGCAGCTTGTCACCCAGCGCTCTTTTTACGTGGCGCGACCAATTTTTTATTCTATATTATTCTACCAGTAATTTTTTTTTCATCATTGAATATTTTAAATTCTCTCAGCTCAAATTTGTCCAATTTAAGTGAGAGCCAGAATGGCGAGTATGTTGTTGCTGAAATGAATTGATATTATATGCACTATTGGAATGTACCAGCAATGTATAAAAAAAAAACCTCTAATCAGTGCCTAAGGCAAACTAGGCACGTGCCTAGGGGCGCCAGCCAGGTATCAAGGGGCGCCGCGCCCGAAAACGTGTCACACTAACTACCTTTAAACGCAAAATCGCCCAATTTACCACTAAGATATTAGTTCGCTTCGCTCACTCGATCGATAACTACCTACCTACGTAGGTAGGTACATTCATTTTATATTTTACTTACCTGCATTGCAAAGTTACTCGAGTAAATGTCACCGGCCGAACTGGTAAATAGAATAGCAATTAAACTGTTGAAGTGTATTGTGTGTCTGTCTGTTTTGTTCGGGCGTTCGTCGTAGGGTCGCGGCGGGTGAGGCGCGGGCGGCGCAGGATGTGGCCAGCTTTGCGCGCAATTAGGAGCGGCCGCGGCGGGAGCGGCCAGCGGCCAGCCAGCGCGCGCGCGCTGCACAATCGTAGCTGCGTCTGAGCCGGGCAGTCGGACATCGGCAGCGCAGGCATCTCGGTCGTGTGTGTGACATGTCGCGCGGAGCGTGGGCGTGCGTGTGCGCGTGGGCGTGGGCGTGGGCGTGGGCGGGCGCGGGCGCCTCGCTGCTGCCGCTGGACGCCGAGCGGCTGCGCGCTGGCGTCGGAGGGTACGCCGTCATGAACTGCCACCTGGACTTTCCCTTCGGCAATGAGATCCCCTACCATCTACAGTGGGACAAAGATGTGAGTCACTTTGCATTTGCAATATCTGCCGTCAAGGTACCTACTTGACTGGGCGATTGACCCTGATGACTAGGTAGGTACCTATTCCGTGTACTTCGTTTTTATACAGGGTAGGTAAAATTAAAAAAAAATTAATACGTAAGATGAGAGATTTGTAAGATGAGCTATTTCCTGCACTCTCGAAGTGTAAGTAAGTACCTATTTCTGCTCATAACTCCAAAGATCCTCAACATTTTTTGAATGGGACCACTTCGGGAGTAGTTAGAGTACCTAGGCCTCCTACACTCTTTCAAACAAAAAAATATTTTTTATAAGTAGGTACTACCTGCTCGTCATTGGCATAATATATTGTGTCATGCACGTAAAGTACGGTAATGTTTAAACCTACCGTACGGCCCCCCCTTGTAGAAACTTGAGACATTTTGTTTATATCACAAAAACTCTGCCTCTAATAGCATATCATAACATTTAACTTTTCACGTGGATAAATATGACTGATTGACGACGGACCGTTCTTTTGTAGATCTCTCAACTATCGATAGCGTCGACTGAAAGTTTAGTTGTTAGCGGTCAATACCTTCTTAGGTAAGTAAGTAGTAGGTACCTAGGTATATTACATTCATAGGTAGGTATATCCATAAAATCAAGCCTCTTTCCCATGGTAGTAGGCAGAAACCGCGGACCGCCACTTGCTCTACGATCCTGCCTGCCTGCCTGCCTGACACACCTCTTTCGCCTCCCTCTCACTCATTACCTACTACATTCTTCATACACTCTCGCCGGTTTAGGGTACTTAGTTAGGTAGGTACCTACTTACCTACTTTTGATGACGATACCTCACTCAGAACATAACACTTAGCTAAATAACAGTAGGTACTTAGATTACTAAAGATAACAAGTAGGTAGGTAGGTATGTACTTAACAGATTATAACTGTATCAAATCAAAGGACACTAGTCAAAAAATACCCCAGAATAAATAATAGGAGGTGAGTACAATCACATAACAGCAAGGCCTCGGCACTCGGCAGGTCATGTCGCGTCTCGGTCGGTTACATACAGCCACCACTAGGTAGGGAGGTAGGTACGTACTTGGCCTTAAGGGTGCGCCAAGGCCCAAGGTGTGTGGTTGGTGTGGTGTTGAGGTCTTTCATGATATTATTTTATTTGTCTGGTTAAATTAAATCTGATTTAAATACTTATAGGTAGGTAAGTATAGGTAGGTACCCAAAGAGAATATAACACTAGTTACCTATATAAGTAGGTACCTTACATACCTAGGTACCTATACCTACCTAATTTAGCAACAATATTCAATAGGTATAAAAAAAATTTTAGGTAAGTAGGTACCTACCTAAGTAATTTTAACTAGAAAATTAAACCAACCACTATTAGTAATTGAAATTTCTTGGATAAAATTGATGTTTTAAAAGTTTCCAGGCTATCTGGTACGGGTTACGATTTTGTGTATGGCCTTTGTCTGTCTTCTAGATATTAATCGTCTTTGCTATTAGATATATTATACTTACTTAAGTACCTACTTACCTAAATCCTACTATCCTTTCCTACTTCCTACTATCCTACTAATATTATCCTACTATCCTACTAATATTATCCTACAATCCTACTATCCTACTTCCTACTAATATTATAAAGGTAAAAGTTTGTGTGTGTGTAAGTGTGTTTGTTACTCTTTCACGCTAAAACTACTGAACGGATTTGGCTGAAACTTGGAATATACATAGTTTATGACCGGGAATACACATAGGCTACTTTTGATTCTGGTATTCCCACGGGAACGGAAACTACCGCGGGTAACACCGCGAGGCGCAGCTAGTATACCTACCTACATAATGTAGGTAAGTACTTACCTACTTACACAATAAGGCGAGTTGTGACGTTGTCCCGTTCCCTCGGAACGATCTAAGAATAGGGATTATCATAATGGGAGAGGAATGCGCACGCTGCACGTCGCTCTTTGCGCGCGCGGCGCGATCAGGCAGGAGCGCGCCCGCGCCATGCGGGCAGGGAGGGGCGCGGGGCGCGGGGCGGGCTGCGCGTGGGAGCGATAATCGTCCTCTCGGTGGCCGGCGGCGTGACGCTGGCTCCTCCGCCGCGACCTCGTCCGTCATCTCATCTCCTTAATCATTGCGTTACCGACACCGATTAGCGCATAATGAATGACGCTGGAGCAGCGCGGGCGCGCGTGCCAGCTGCCCTTCCTCGCCCGCCCCTCCCCCTTACTCCCCCTGGCCTGGCTGCTTTCCGCCGCGCGCGGAGTGATGAATGATGTGATGAAGCAGGCGGGTAGGGGTAGCGCGGGGAGCAGTCAGTGCAAGCCGGCCACACTGTCCGTCCACTACCGAAGCCGACGCCGACGCAGCCATTGTGTTCACCAGATAAAGGCGAAGCACCGTAGGTAGTTAAAGTAGGTTAGATAGAAGTAAGTATAAAGGGTCATCCATCATGACAGTAAATAAGTAGGTAGGTACTTACCTAGTTGATTAATCGTATAATGCGGGCTTTGTGTCATTGCAGCAAGGCTACTACCGAAAAAAAGCAGACATTTTGAACCTTTCAATATACATATCGTATAAATGTAGATAGGTAAGTAGGTAGGTAGGTACCTACTTGAACATTCCACTTGTTCCAAATTTTTTTATGATAAAAGCGACGTAGCGTAGCACTTTATTTTGCTTAGGTACAGTCGGTACTTATTCTGCGTAAACGATAGGTACCTATCGTTTACGCAGAATAAGAACCGACCGTACGTGAGCGAGGATTGATTACTAATACTAATAAGGCTATATCGATTAGGCTTGGGCAAAAAATATCGATATATCAAAATATCGGTATTTTTTCAGAAAAATATCGATATAATATCAGTGTTGGGGGATTGGGGCTTCTCTTCTTGATGTAATGAAACTCCTCTCCAACAATGTATAAAGTATATTAATAAATATGTTTGCTGCTTTGGTACAGTTACAATAGTTTTAAGATATTGGTAATATGTATGATGTGAATTGATCGAGTGTCAACGGCCAAGTGCCGATGCCCTCTCCGCGGCTGAGGGGCGCGGGGGGAAACTGCATGAAAAGGAACGGTCTAAGTATTTGTTTGCTTAAACAATCTCGCCCTCCTTGAAAAGTGAAGAATGGTCATCATTGTGTCAGGGAAGATCCATGAGCGGGCAAATTCTGTCGATTGCTCGCCGGATGACTCCTTTGTAGCTGGTTTTGATGTCTGCCACTCGACACGCGCCATCCGATCCCTTGAATACCGTTAATATTCTTCCCAGCGGCCACTTCATGGGAGGGCTGCTTTCGTCTTTGATGAGGACCAGTTGGTTTGGCTTGATATTGTCTTGTTTGTTCTGCCACTTCGTTCTTTGTTGGAGCTCACAAATGTATTCCCGGCTCCATCTGCTCCATATATGCTGCCTTGCCTGCTCTATGACGGCGTATCTGTTGAGACGGCTAGGATTGACATCCTGTAGATCAGGGGCAGGTAGTGATGTAAGAGGTCTTCCTATGAGGAAGTGCCCGGGAGTTAAAGGATCATCGGAATCAGAGGACAAAGGAACTAGTGGTCTTGAGTTTAAAATAGCTTCTATTTGACAAAATAAACTAGTGAGCTCTTCAAATGTAAAATGAGCGTTACCTGCTACTCTTTTTAAATGAAATTTGGCTGACTTCACAGCTGCTTCGTAGAGACCACCAAAATGTGGTGAATATACTGGTGAGAATTTAAATTTTATGCCTTCATCACACAAGTTTGACACAGCGTCAGCACAATTTTTTACAAGAGCCGCAATTTCTCGGCTTGCACCCACAAAATTGGTGCCATTATCACAAAAAATCTCTCGAGGCTTTCCTCGTCGAGACATAAAACGTCGCAAGGCTAATATAAAAGCTTCTGTGGTCAAATCGCTGACCAATTCTAAATGAACTGCTTTAACCTTGAAACAAATAAAAACACAGAGATAGCATTTGATTAACTTAGCCCCACGACCCTTTCTATTTAGAATTAAGAAAGGACCTCCAAAATCAGTCCCAGTTACTTCAAAACAAGATCCTGGAGAAACTCTTACTGTAGGCATGTTGCCCATAATTTGCTTCACGACTGCTCCTTTCAGTCGTCTGCATCTCAAACAATGTTTACAAACTCGTCTTACTAAACATCTACCGCCGATAGGCCAGTATCGTTCTCTGACGACTGAAAGTAGCAATTGTGGCCCTGCATGCATTAATTTAGTGTGAAAATAGTTCATAATAAGTTCAGTAAAATAATGTTTACTTGATAATATAATTGGATGTCGTTTATCAAAATCATAGTTAGAATTATCTAATCTTCCGCCAACACGAATTAATCCTGTCTCTTCTTGAATAAATGGCGTTAAGTTATGCAATGCAGGTAAAGATTTAAAGTTATTTTTGTAAACAGAAAAACTTTCTATTTGTGAGAATTGAGCCAGCTTTAACTCACTGAACTCCAATTCTTCAACGGTTAATGGCCCGATAATCTTGACTTTGCTTCTGGTAATATTAATAAATCTATATACGTACGCTAACATACGATGTAATTTTATGAAACTAGAAAATCGCTTAAAATCAATGATTGACTTTGGATTTGTATCAATATTTGAAACGTGAACTCTTACTTCCGGTAGTTCTACATTATTATCAGTACGCTGCTGGTCTGGCCAATGATCTTGTGAACTATGCAGGTATGTAGGCCCATCCCACCACAACGAAAGGTTTGATACCTCATCAGGAGGAACCCCACGTGATGCGAGATCCGCTGGATTCAACGATGAAGGCACGTACATCCATACACAATTAGAGGAACACAACTCATTAACTTCAGCAACGCGATGAGAAACAAATGCGCTTAATTTGTGTGGAGGAGTGTGTAGCCAGCCCAGTACAACATTCGAGTCGCACCAAAAATATTTGTAGTTTATTACACAACGTAGTGCATCTGTTACCTTTTTGCATAGGCGGGCGGCTAAGACTGCTCCACACAGCTCAAGCCTGGGAATAGTAGATGTTTTTAGGGGTGCTACCTTGGACTTCGCACATAGAAGACGAACTGTCAAGTGCCCCAATGCATCGGAAGATCGTATATAAACACATGCTGCGTATGCACTCATTGATGCGTCTGAAAAAGTATGTATTTCGATTTTAATTGGGTTTGGACAGACCGCTTGGCGTGGGATAGACAGGTGCTCGATGTGTTTTAAGTTTTTAATCACATTGTGCCACAGAACTGAAATATCTTGAGGTACCTGTTCATCCCATCCAATCTTCTGCAACCAAAGTTTTTGTAATATAATCTTACATGTAATAACGCATACGCACATTAATCCTAATGGATCAAAAATCGATGATGAAATTGATAAAACTATACGCTTTGTAACAAACCCGTTACATTGTTGATAAAGTTTAGATGATTTGTCAACCGCAATAATAATGGAATCACTGTTGGGATCCCATTCTATACCTAAAGTATTTGTCACATTAGATATCTTTAAATTTTCCTGTTCGTTCTCACTGCACTGATTTGTAACTAACCCTAATAATAACTTTGAATTGGTTTTTATTTTACGCAGATTAAACTTTGCTGATGCTAATTGTGCAAAAATGTTTTTATAAATGTTTGTTAACTCAAGTTCATTTGAAAAACCTGTTATCATATCGTCTATGTACACGTCGTGCCGCAGAATATCGCTTATCAACGGATCTTTGCATTCGATCGCTAGTTGAATAATACATCTTGTACTTAGATAAGGAGCGGACGCAGTACCATAGGTTACGGTATTTAGCTGTAAACAATTAATAGGTTCTTGTTCACTTTTACGCCATAAAATTGTTTGTAAATTTCTTTGTGAATTTTCAACTAAAATTTGTCTATACATCTTTTCTACATCTCCTGTAAATATGTAAGCATGTTGTCTCAATCTAATTAGTATAGAAAAAATATCGTCTTGAAGAGTTGGTCCTACTTTCAAAATATCGTTGAGAGAAAGACCCGAAGTTGTTTTGCATGAAGCATCAAAAACTACCCGACATTTTGTACTCTCACTATTCATTTTTAGTACAGGGTGATGCGGTAAAAATACTGAATTTTCGGATCTCTCAGTCTTTGATAAATGACCAAGAGCTGCATACTCTTCTATGAAATCTACATATTGGGATTTTATGTCAGGCTGCTTCTGAAAACGTCGCTCCAGGGATTCAAATCGTTTACGTGCTATATAGTATGAATCACCTAGTGTGCTCGGGTCAGCCTTCAAAGGCAGCGTGACACAAAACCTACCGTCCTCAAGCCGCCGAGTGTGCTCTTCGAAATGTTTCTCACACTCAATCTCTTCGACAGACATGACGGGCTTTTGAGGCACCTCTTCAAGTTCCCAAAATGTTCTAAGTTGGGTTCTAATTTCTTGACTAAAATTACAAAATAATGCATTTTGATTTGTATCTAGTTTGTTAGACATGACTGGCCCTGATATCAACCAACCAAACAAAGAATTCTGTAAAATAGGCAACTGTTTACCTAGCTTTATTTGTTCTGAACATAATATGTCCCAGAATAAGTCTGCTCCTATGAGTAAATCAATTTTCGCGGGAATGTTATAGGTACAGTCCGCTAGCGTCAGATTCTTAGGAAGCTTTATTTTTGAAATATCAATTTCCTGACTTCGGAGTGATCCCGTAATGTTTTTGATTACAAACGCATTGACCGAAGTGCTAAATGAGTTTGTTTGCGACTGTACTTTGATGTTACAGCGCTGTAATGCATCAAATGAAATGCTATTGATGCCTGTCACACAAACCGAGTTTATGTCTTCAGTTTGAATGTGTAGGCGATTTTTTAAATCTTCGCTTATAAAGGACGACTGGCTTCCGCTATCTAGCAGGCAGCGTGCTACAATAAAAGCATTAGAATTAGGATTTGAAACCTTGACTATAGCCGTAGATAATAAAACTTGATTTGAATTACATGTTGATAAAGAAATTGGACTAGAAACCAACAACTTATTATCGTTAGTTGTCGGTTTGTCGAAATGCAACAATGAATTGTGCTTGTGACTGCACACTTTGCAAGATTTGGCCTTGCATCGGGGGGCTAAATGTCCGCTACGAAGACAGTTGATACAATTTCTTTTCTTGACTATAAAATTGAATCTATCTATCGGTGACATTGCCAAAAACTTTTCGCAAAAATAGATCATATGATCGCCATCGCATACGCAACATTTCGTACCGTTGTATGTGTCGTACGAAGCAGCCACGAATGATTTTTGCTGTTTGTTCATTCGTTTATACTGCTGCAGATGTTGCGGTTTCTGCGATTGCTGCTGCTCAGCATATTGTTCACTATTGCTGGCGGCAGTAGCTTCGAGAACGTCAGCTCTCATTCGCAAAAACGAATAAAAATTATCTAGTGTAGGTACCTCAGATAAACAACCCTTATACTCTTCCCATTTTGCATTTGAAACACTATCTAACTTTGCTGCAAATAAATATATGATTATGGTATCCCAGTTATCAGTTTTTTCACCTAATGTATGTAACGCTCTCAAATGTTTGGCAATATGATCAGCTAGAAAACGTAAATAACTTTCGCAGGTGTTCGTCGATTCTACAGTAGATTCCAACAATGACTTAAGGTGCGTATATACTAACTTGCGTTTATCATTGAATCTGTCGCATAAAAGTTTCCACGCTACTTCATAATTACTGCTTGAAAGTTCTAAAGATGCGATCACAGAGGCTGCAGAACCAGTAAGAGCACTTTTCAAATATTGATATTTGTTTATACTTACAATAGATTCATTAGTATGAATTAAAGAAGTGAATGTATCATGAAATTCTAACCATTTCGTGCCATCTCCGTCAAAATTTGGAATTTTAATTTGAGGCAATTTGATGTTAGTTTTTTGGTTATTTGTATTGGAACTTAAACTTAGCACATCACTTTCGATCTTTTGAAATTGTTCTATCATCTCTTGAGCATTGGCCATAATTGCGTAGAACCTACTTTCACTAGCCTCCCTCTCAAGTATATTTTCGGGATTATCAATCTTAATTTCTATGCTAGTTTGTATCAAATCATACTCCACAAAAAGACTTTCCAACTTTTTTAAACGTGTTTTTGTTTCGTGATATTTTAATTTACTAATACTTGAACATGACTTTAGATCTTCAATATATTTTTCAAAAGTAGTTAACCTTCCTTTTATAGACGATCTCTTTGCTTTTAGTTCTTTCAAATCATCTGCGCTGGTCATTTTGCAATGAAGACAAAAAATTCAAATGAATAAATACCTTTATATGTGGCAAACCTTCGAAACAGCTGTGATCCGTCCGATAACAATAGCTCAATAGGCAGGTAGGTAATTACGCTCGAGAAAGGTCAATGTCTCGTAGATAAGAAATCACTTAGTATTCACCTGGAATTGATACGGTTTTCTGATTAATCTCACTGTGTAAAATATACAATTTGAATGTTTCGTTATACTTAGGGAAATGAATTTACTGGATATGTATTTAACTGTTTTTAATAGATATTTCGATAAATGCAATGGGAATATAGGTAATTGTAAGTATTATCTAATGTAAGTAATACTAGTTCTAAACGGTGAAGGAAAACATCGTGAGACAGGATGATACTGAGCAAGCCTACTTCATCTCAACAATGTTCCTGGCGGCACCACTTTGTCCCGTCAAATGTAGGCAAAAACTGCCTACTGACAAAACAAAAATAATATACTTAGTAAAAATGTAATAGCAGTATAAGGCTTTGAGGTAAAAATGTATACTTAGATAGAATGCAAATATATAGTTACTACTGCAATTGAAGGCAAGAAAGAACGCTAGAAGCTGTGAAAAGAAAATAATTGCATAAACAATCAATTGCGTAGTATTTTAAAGCTAATAAAGTTCGATAGGTAGGCCTGTGGCGGCCGATAACCTTCGAATAAATTGTAAAAAATGTGTAAAATGTTCAATAATGTAAAAAATGTATATAAAATGTTGTGTTAACACTCGAAAATGAAATAAATTGACTTTGGCCGGTTTAATTTAGCGCAAGCACGGATTTGAATAGGAAAAATGCAAGCTAGTACAAAAATGGACTTTGAACCCAGACACGCTAGACGACAGGAATTAGGAAAAATTAGGCAAGAATAAGGAACGGGCAAACCTCCCTTTCGGAATCTCCGTATCACACTGCACTACAATCCTTGTAATCCTTCTCCTTTATCACAACCAAATTGTTCTAGTCGCCGTTGCTGGTTCCATATGACTTTGCAATTTTTCTGCATACAAGATGTCCGCCGCGTCGATTGCAAGTTCTTGTTGTATTTTTCACGGTCGCCAACTTGTTGGGGGATTGGGGCTTCTCTTCTTGATGTAATGAAACTCCTCTCCAACAATGTATAAAGTATATTAATAAATATGTTTGCTGCTTTGGTACAGTTACAATAGTTTTAAGATATTGGTAATATGTATGATGTGAATTGATCGAGTGTCAACGGCCAAGTGCCGATGCCCTCTCCGCGGCTGAGGGGCGCGGGGGGAAACTGCATGAAAAGGAACGGTCTAAGTATTTGTTTGCTTAAACAATCAGCGATATTTTTTCCAGCGATAGGTACCTATATCAATTTTCGATATTTATTTTCAGATATCAAAATCGATATATTTTTAAAGCTCTGCTGTGCTGTCTGTTCATGCGTCACATTTTCTTTGCTTCAAACACAAACAAAAATTACTTGTTGTGTAATTAAATTGTTTTTTTTTTATATCAAGCAATGAAAAACCTGTTTTTTTAAATAATAAAACTGATGTCAAAACAGCCAGATGTAGGTAGGTACCTATATTTGCTTTAAAATTTCGAATTTTTATAAATAATTGCTTATTGGGCTAAAAATATCGATATATCGAAATATCGATATTTCTTGGGCGATAATATCGATATATTTGAAAAATATCGATACGATAAATATCGATATTTTTTTTCCATTTGCCCATCCCTAATATCGATCGTCCTTGATATTACTTAAGGCGCGGTCCCACTACCGCGCATGCTGTGCACGGACACGCGAGTCACGCGACGCATTTTAGCTGCGTGGGTTCATTTGTTTGACAACGTGGGTTTACGTTTCCACTGGAGTACACGAATATGACCCACGACTATGTATAGCGTGGCACGGCGCACGGAGAGGCTACGCAGGTGCCACTGCAATCCACGGACACGGGCTTCACTGCGGGAGGTGTGGGGAGGTGAGACGGGCGGGAAAGCGAGACGAGAAACATGAAATGTGTCCGTTCCACAAGGTGTACTATAACTGAAAACTGCGCTCCGATAAATGAGCTGTACATAGTCGAGGGTCATAATTCGTGTACTCCAGTGGAAACGTAGACCCACGTTGACAGCGTTGAGCTATGTAACCGCCTATTCGAGCAAGCCACGCATGTATCAATGCGATGACGTCAATTCATGCGTAGCCTCCGTGGGTTGCAGTGGACACAACCACATACATTTTCTTCCAAAGCGAAGCTTGACGCACGTGCGTAGCCTCTCCGTGCGCGGCAGTGGGACCGCGTATTTACTGACGCCTAATCTTACTTTATATGCTCTTTAAAATATAATAAGTACCTAATAACAATTGAAGTCGGATTGTAATCGAATCGGCATCGGCATCGTGTGAAACCCAATTCATGCATATAAAGTTTAGGGATGAACGAAGTAGCCACTTGTTGTGTGAAGTGGCTACTTTGTTCATGAGTTTAGGTATACCACAGCAGGATTTCAATTTAGCTATCGACGGACGTCGACGCATCTGATATGCTAGTCCGAATCCCTACTCAAAACCAATCGATGTCTTCACACACACGACACAGAGCAGAGATCAGATGATTTTTTCAGGGCGAGACTATCTTCTCGTGGTACAGCGCGGGCGGCGAGGTGGAGACGGTGGCGGACCGGTGGGGCGGACGCGTGCGGCGGCTCGGCGGAGCGCCGCTCGGGCTCGGCCGTGGCTCCATCAACGTGAGCGCCGTGCGCGAGACCGACGCCGGCCTCTACCGCTGCCGCGTCACCTTCCCCAACCGCACACCGCCCGCTCGCAACAACGGCACCTTTTACTACCTGGAAGTGGACGGTAGGCCTACCTCCTCCCTCTCCCTCTCCACCCCCGCCCCCGGCCCGTCCTGCCGCACGTTGCTCTCACCGCGCGCTCGTCCGCAGGAGGGAACCTGATCGCGACGCCTCCCATGAACGTAACCGTGCTGGAGGGCGATCGCGCAGAGCTCGAGTGCCTGCCCAAGAGCCGCGAGAGCGTGGTGGAGTGGCTGCGCGACGGCGAGTCTCTGGCCGGCGAGCTGGCGGCGCGTGCCGAACTCGCCGACAACGGGAGCCTCGTACTCCGCAGCGCCGCCTCCGCCGACCCCGGCGAGTACGCGTGCCGCGTGCGCGCGCCCGACGGCGCCACCCAGAGCGCCAGCGCCTTCCTCGACGTGCAGTGTAAGTGCGCCCTCCGCGCTCGGCGAACCCCCACCCTGCCCGCCCGCGCCCCTCTCTGATCCGGAGCTTCGTCTTCGCAGATGCGGCGAAGGTGGTGTACGCGCCGAAAGAGCGCCACCTGCCGCTCGGCAAGCCGGCGAGCCTCGACTGTCACTTCAGCGCCAACCCGCCGCTCACCAACCTGCGCTGGGAGAAGGACGGCTTCCTTTTCGACCCGTACAACGTGCCCGGCGTCTTCTACAGCAGGAACGGGAGTCTGCTGTTCAACCAGGTGCGTCTCGAGCGACACGCGGCGTACGGGCGTGCTCTACTTTGCGACTAATCGCGACCCCACCCACCGATCTTCCGATCCGTCCGCAGGTGGACGAGTCGCACGAGGGACAGTATTCGTGCACGCCGTACAACGCGCTGGGCACGGCGGGTGCGTCGCCGCGCGTGCGCGTGCGTGTGCTGCGGCCGCCCGAGCTCGCCGTGCGCCCGCAGCCGCTGTACGTGGCGCGCCTCGGGGCCACGCTCACGCTGCCGTGCGCGCTGCAGGCGCAGCCGCCCGGGAGCGGCGCGCCCGCGCTGCTCTGGACCAGGGTGAGTCCGGCTCCGCCCCCGTTCCTCGCCGCACCTTCCGCCCCTCTCGCTCTCTATACCGTCTGTCGCATCAGAAGGACGGCGGTGAGCTGCCGGACGGGCGTCACTCGATCGACGCCGGCAGTCTGACGATCGTGGACGTGGCGTCCGCGGATCGCGGCGTGTACTCGTGTAGCGCGTCCAACGAAGCGGCCACCGTGAGCGCCGATACTGAGCTGCTGGTGGAGAACGTGCCACCGCGGGCGCCGCGCACGCTGCACGCCGCGCCCGCCGCCACCGCCGTGCATCTCTCCTGGCAGCCGGGTGAGCGCCCTGCCCCCCTGCCCCCCTTCCTTCCACACCTCCCCCTGCCGAGCTCCGGCTCACCGCCCTCTGCCCGCAGGCGAGAGCGGCCTGGAGATGGACTACATCGTGTGGTACCGCGAGCGGTCGGCGAGCGAGTGGCGCACCATGAAGATCCTCTCGCGCGGCGTCACGGAGGCGACGGTGGGCGGGCTGCGGCCCGGCGCCGAGTACGAGCTGCGCGTGCTGTCGCAGGACGCCATCGGCGACGGCCTCTTCAGCAAACCGATCTTCGTGCGCACCGACGGTAATCGAGCGTTCGAATCGTCTCCGGGCTCCCGCTACCGATCGCCCGAACCACGTTTGTAGGAATTTCTATTATGTCAGTATCAAAATAAGACTACTAGCGACATCTATGCTATAGTATGTGTAATCCTTTTGTGCCATATGAATGTGTTGAATACTGTGTATGTATGAAGGTAGAAAAATAAAGTTAGTCTGCACTGAATAACCGACGCGTTTACTTCAGGTTATGGGCAATCACAGATTTTCCAAGTTTATAAACTGTATAAAGCAAGTTTAGTGATACGGTCGTGTTGTGCAAGATGTCAACTAACTATTTAGCAAGTGTGCCTAAGTTGAAAGGCAGGGAAAACTACGATGAGTGGACTTTTGCTGTTGAAAATTTACTCGTATTGGAAGGCATGTTACATTGTGCGAAGCCGGTGGAAGGAAAAGATATCAAACCCGAAGATGATGCGAAGACGCGGGCCAAGTTATCCCTAACCATCGATCCATCTTTGTACGTACATATCAAGAGGACGACGACTTCGAAAGAGTTGTGGGATAAACTCAAATCCCTGTTTGACGACTCAGGTTTTTCGAGAAAGATATCGTTATTGCGTCACTTGATTTCAATAAGACGAGAAAATTGTGAGAGTATGACAACCTACGTGACTCAAATTGTGGAAACTTCGCAAAGATTGAGTGGAACTGGTTTTGAAATAACCGATCAGTGGATTGGATCATTGATGTTGGCAGGATTACCAGATAGATTTTCGCCAATGATCATGGCCATCGAACACTCTGGCATTCCAATCACAGCTGACGTTATCAAGACAAAACTGATTGATTCGGAACCGTTAGAGATGACAGGTGTGACACTGACAACAAACGAAACGCAGAATTCTGAATCGGCGTTTGCTTCAAAATGGGCGAAACAAAAACCCAGACATAGCAATAGCAATCAGAGCGGGACGTCAATGTCAAATGTCAAAGTGACAGGAGTAAACAAAAACATAACCTGCTACAAATGCAAAACACCGGGTCAGTGTTTCCACAATGAGGGGAAATTCCCCTTTTGAGGGGAAATTAGGGTCCAGAGGGGAAGAAAAAGGGGAAGACATTAAAAAGGGGAAATTGTGGGAAATATTGCTTAAAACCTAGCCTAAAATATTGGAGAAAATTTCGGAACTATTTATGGACTCTACCGTGGACTAGAGTGTTGCCTTACAAAAGAAACAGTGACAACATGTGCAGGTGGCGTATACTTAGTATGTCATGTTTGTGCTAAAATGTAGGTATGTGCTGATTGTGTAAACTGACTTGGAATAAGAGGTGAGTATACAGCCCCAAGTTTTATATATTTCTGGTGAGGTTATAAAAAAATACGAATCGTTTAGTTATACTTTATTCATGCTTAGTCTTATTTTTTTAGATTCGCTTGCAGTTGCATTGGACTGTACAAACTTAAGGTGCGGTATTTCTAGCTGATTTCTCATTAGTTGTACAGAAGTTGTTCCCGTTCTTTTCAAGCCAGATTTTACACACAGGATTGATGCAACCGTTTCATTATCCAGCTTATTGCGTTTATCTGTTTTGATATTTTTTAGATCACTAAATAGCCGTTCTACGGCAGCATTAGAAAAGGGCAGTGACATAAAATAGTTCACCAAAATTGGCAGTTGCAGGAATTTGGGTCTGCCGTCAACATTTATTTTTTCAAACATTTTTTTCCAATAGCCTACAGTATCCCTAGAATCGTTACAATCTGCAAGGAGACTTTGAGTCCTCCATTCCTTGTCCAGCTCTGTTAAATCTATAGTAATATGGGAAGGAATATGTTTTTTTGCGATAACTATATAGAATATTTGTTACCAACGTAAAGAAATTGACAGCTAGTGATGTGCAGTTATATCAAAGTAGTGATGTGCAAAGTCGACAAATTTTGTCGATGATTTTGTTGACACTTTTAGTGTACCTAGGTAATTATAATATTATCATAGTATAGTAGCACCAGAGCCGTCAGCAGACTAAAATCAATCAATAAAGACTTTTTTTTAACTAGGGTCAAAACTAAAAAATACAGCGGAAAAAAAATTGAGGGGAAAAAAGCCCTGAAAAGGGGAAATCTGGGGAAATCTGAATTGAGGCGTGGGGAAACGAAATCATTAAAGTGGAAACACTGCACCGGGTCACTATCGGAATCAATGTCCAATGGTTGAAAAATCAAGCAAAAACAAGTATTCAAATGCATTTAGTGCAGTTTTCCTGAGTGCTAAATATGGTAAAGAAGAGTGGTACGTGGATTCGGGAGCCAGCGCTCACATGACGGCTAACGAAAGTTGGTTGCAAGAAGTTTCGAATACACAGATATTACCCGAGATTATGATAGCTAATCAAGAAAAACTTCAAGTCTCGTGCAAAGGCAATGTTGGAATATCAACGCAGCAAGGCTACGATATAACAATTAAGGATGTTTTATGCGTTCCCAGCCTGACAACAAACTTATTGTCAGTGAGTCAACTTATCAAGAATAACAACAGTGTTTCTTTCTCAAACAATCAATGTTGCATATACAATGCGAAGAAAGAACTGGTAGCTGTTGCTAACTTAACTGACGGTGTGTACAAGTTAGATATATGTGCAACACCAGTGACAACATGTTTACTTGCCAGAGACAATGCTTTATTATGGCACAGGAGATTGGGGCACATAAATACGAATGACTTGAACAAAATGAAGAATGGCGCCGTGGAAGGTGTTAGCTATGAAGGCAGTTATGAAGTTACAAAATCTAACTGTGTGGTTTGTTGTGAGGGCAAACAGTCACGTTTACCGTTCTCCACAGGCACAAGAGCAACAAAGGTGCTGGAAATTGTGCATGCTGATGTGTGCGGCCCAATGGAAACCAGATCCATTGGATTGGCAAGGTTCTTCCTACTCTTTGTGGATGACTACAGTCGCATGTCATTCGTATATTTTATGAAAGAAAAGAGTGAGGTGTTTAAGAACTTCAGAGAATTCAAATCAATGGTGGAGAAACAGATGGATGCGGATATCAAGATCTTGCGATCAGATAATGGAGGAGAGTTTTGTTCCAAAGTTATGGAAGATTTTTTGATAGCATCTGGCATCTTACATCAAAAGACAAACCCATACACACCAGAACAAAATGGTATGTCTGAACGAAACAATAGAACAATCGTTGAACGAGCAAGATGTTTGTTGTTCGATGCAAAGTTGAAAAAAGAGTTTTGGGCAGAGGCAGTTTCCACAGCTGTCTACTTGAAAAACCGTTCTATAGCATCAGGTCTGAACAACAAAACACCGTATGAAATATGGCATGGCAAGAAACCCAAAATGAGCCATGTAAGAATTTTCGGTAGTCCAGTAATGGTGCATGTTCCTAAAGAGAAGAGAACCAAGTGGGACAAGAAAGCTCTGCAGCATATTCTTGTTGGTTACTCTGAGCATGTAAAGGGCTATAGAGTTTATGATCCTATCAAAAACCAGGTCATAACCAGCCGAGATGTAGTGGTGATGGAAGGAGCAGTGTCGGGAGGAACCTCTGCAGCCAGAGAAGCAACATGGTCTGTAGATGAAGCGTTTCCTGTTCCCGAAGAAAATGATTGTTCAGAGGGGGATCATATTAGTGAAGAACAATCACAGAACAGCTTCGACAGTGAATCATCACAGCACACATTCTTTGAGGCTGAAGCAGACGAGACCTATGTTCCTGAAACATCATCATCCAGTAGCAGTAGTCCAATCAAAACGCCAGAACCAGACATTCAGATCTACACTAAGACAAAGCGGGAGCGGAGGAAGCCTGATAGGTACAATGCAACAGGTCTGTTGGCCACTACAGATTCTGAACTGACTGTGTCAGAGGCATTGAGCAGTCCCGAGAGTGTACAATGGAGGAAGGCGATGGACCAGGAGTTGGAGTCATTCCAGAAGAATGAAGTGTTTGAACTTGTTGATGCTCCCATAGGAGCTACAATAGTGCAATGTCGGTGGGTGTTTAAGAAAAAGTTCAAAAGTGATAGTGAAGTGCAATATCGTGCTCGGTTAGTTGCAAAGGGTTTTACTCAAAAACGCGGCATAGACTATGATGAGACTTTTTCACCAGTTGTGCGGCACTCCACACTGAGATTGTTGTTTGCACTAAGTGTAAAATTAGGACTGGACATTACACAATTAGATGTTAAAACTGCATATCTAAATGGTTACTTGAAAGAGGATATTTACATGTGTGTACCTGAAGGTTTTGCATCCAAAATGGGTGGTAAAGTACTTAAACTCAAAAAGGCAGTTTATGGATTAAAACAATCCGCCTTAGCTTGGTATGAGAGAGTTAGAGATATATTATGTAAGAATAATTTTAAAAACTGTACACAGGAACCATGTTTATTTACAAAAATGAGTAGAGATGTAAAAATCATTGTAGCATTGTATGTAGATGATTTTTTAATTTTTTCTAACAATGAGAATGAAACTGAAAAATTAAAATGTATTTTAAATGCTAAGTTTGAAATAAAAGATTTAGGCCAGGTAAAGCAGTATCTAGGAATGAATATTAATGTACACAGAGACTGTAATAAATATGAGATAACTGTTGATCAACAACGGTACATAGAAGAGTTATTGCAGAAATTTAGTATGACTGATTGTAAAACATCTGATACACCTATAGAAAGTAAGTTAAATGTAATAAAGGCAGATATATGTACATCAGAAATTAACTATCAAAAACTCATAGGATGTCTCATGTATCTAGCGGTCATGACAAGACCAGATATAGCCTACTCTGTTAGTTATTTAAGTCAGTTTAATACATGTTATAATATTGAACATTGGAACTATGCAAAAAGGGTGTTAAAATACTTAAAGAAAACTAAGATGTATTGTTTAAAGTTTAGTAGCTTAGAAGAGAGTTTGCTAGGCTTTGTAGATGCTGATTGGGCCAGTGATAGTTTAGACAGAAAATCATACACTGGATTTTGTTTTAAAATGTCAGGCTCAGCTATATCATGGCAGAGTAGAAAGCAGAAAGTGACAGCTCTCTCGAGCACTGAGGCTGAGTATGTAGCACTCTCTGAAGCCTGTAGGGAAGCTATATATTTAAGAGAACTATTGTATGAGCTAACCGGATCTTTGGTAACAATTAGTTTGAATTGTGATAATCAAAGTGCTTTGAAGATGGCCACAAATCATCAATGTCACAATAGATCAAAGCACATTGATGTTAAACATCATTTTGTAAGAGAAACAATAAAAAGCGGAAAGGTAGAGATTAGTTATTTGCCTACAAATGAAATGCCAGCAGATTTGTTGACCAAAGGTCTAGGTAATATTAAACACTACAAGTTTATGGAAAGTTTAGGTATTGTTGAATTGTAATAGTTATGGATGTTTATTCTTTGTTGTATGACACTTAATTTATTTTGATAAGTGGGGGTGTAGGAATTTCTATTATGTCAGTATCAAAATAAGACTACTAGCGACATCTATGCTATAGTATGTGTAATCCTTTTGTGCCATATGAATGTGTTGAATACTGTGTATGTATGAAGGTAGAAAAATAAAGTTAGTCTGCACTGAATAACCGACGCGTTTACTTCAACGTTCTCCTTTTCCAGGTCCCGAGGCGCCTCCTCTTCCGCAGCCGACGAGCGAGTCGGTCGTCGGAGCCGAACCGGACACGGGGACGGAGGCCGCGGCGGAGGCGGAGGCGGAGGCGGTGGCGGAGGCGGAGGCGGAACGAGCGCTGGCCGCGGCCGCCGCCTCGCCGCTGTCGGAGCTGGAGGTGTCGGTGCGGCTGCTGGAGGAGGGCGCGCTCGTGCGCTGGGAGCGCGCGCGCGGCGACTCCGAGCGCTGCGCCGTGCACTGGTACCAGGGGGACCGCCTGCTCGCCGTCGAGCACACCTACCAGGACCACCTGCTGGGTGAGTGCGAGGAGTGGGAGGCGCGGGGGAGGGGGCGGAGCGACCGGTCGGGGCTGACTGACGCGACGCGTGTGTTGCAGTGCGTGCGGTGGAGGAAGGCGCGACGCACTCGGCGCGCGTGTCGTGCGCGCGCGGCGCGGGCGCGGCGCGGCTGCAGGTGCCGGCGTACGGACGGCTGCGCGCGGTGGCGGCCGGGTGCGCGGGCGCAGCGTTGCTGTTGGCGGCGCTGGCGGGCGCGCTGTACGCGGCGCGACGCCGCCTGCTGCCGCGCGCGACCGGCAAGCGTGCGCGCTGATGCCGCCCGCCGGGGGCATGGACTCGTGTGATTATTTATTTCTTAGCTTTAGGGCTCTCGAGGATGGTGACGATGTGAATTTTGTTGAATTAAGTATATTTTTTTATTGACTCTTTCGTTTAATTGATCTTCTCCTTACTCCTTAATGCGTCGATTGATACATTTTAGCATTCCTTACTCGAAGGATAAAAACGAGGCCCATTACCAATGACGCATATTTCTTAGACTGTGACGAGACGAGACGACTGGAGTCCGGAAGTTACTGCTGCCGCATATACATATAGCTCAATGTATCGCACTTTTATAAAGGTGCGATACATTGAGCTTTTTTGTGTTGAGTCAACACAACAGTCTTTTTTGGGAATCGACGATTAAAGTTTGAGAGAACGTTATTTTTGTAATAAATAATCTTGAGCTCAATCCCTCCAAATGTTGTGTTACCACTTTTACCCGTAAATTGAATACTATACCTACTTTCTACACTTTACAAGGTCTAATTCTCTCAATTAGTAAATGTGTCCGTGATCTCGGTGTACACCATGACTCGAAGTTGCTCTTTGACACCATATCGATAAAATTGTAAGTAAAGCCTCAAGGTCCTTAGGTTTTATTATGCGACTGTCAAAAAATTTTAGTAATATTAAAACGATGAAGTTACTTTACTGTACATATGTTAGAAGTCACCTCGAGTACGCTTCTCAAATATGGAACCCATGCTATTTGACGTATACAGACCGTATTGAGAGTATTCAAAGGCGCTTTTTAAGGTACCTTTGCTTTAGATTAAACATACCTTATGATTCAAACAGATATATTGCTCTTTGCAAGAGGTTTCATTTTTTACCATTGAAAAATCGTCGTGAAATTGCTGATTTACTTTATATGTTGAAAATAATTAATAATGACGTTGACTGCCCTGACCTCCTCAGTAAAATACATTTTAATATTCCGAACAGAATTCTTAGGCATATTCCTCCATTAATAGTATCTGGATCGTCTACAAACTATAGGCAAAATTCGTATATGGTGCGTGCGAGTAAAACCGTTAATGACCTCGTCAGGTCCTTGGACATTGATATTTATAATACAAGTATTCCTAAGGCAAGGCGATGCATAACACTCAACTTTTTTAACCCTACAGTGTGATTTCAATGTTTTTTTTTTTTTGTGTGTTGTTCTTTCTTCGTTCTTTTTCTTTTTGTAGCGAAATAGGATGTAAGTGTAAGTGTTCACATTTATAAGTTTTTTAATTTGTTACTATAAGTGAAAACCTTTAATTGGCTCACTATTTCTATCTTGTTTTTTAAGGACACTTTGTAAAAGCTGTTGGTTTTCCGAAGATAAATAAATAAATAAATAAATAAATAAATAAAAGGAATGAAATCACTAAAATATAGGTAAGAGTGAGAATACAAAACATAATATTTTCATTTTAGATTATTTTTAAGTTCAATATCTACGCATTAAAAAAATTATAATTTAAGTAGGTATTCGATTGTATTTTTATATTTTTCTAGGTAAATGCTTTACCATTTTGAGTCATTATCAAACTGAAATCGTATTTTTTAAAAAGACTCTTAGGTTTTTTTATTTAGGTCTCTGTATTTCTAAATATCTTTATAATTTTTTCTTGTAAATTTTTCTTGTATTATCCCTAAATAGGCCCCTGTTGAGTAAAGATTCTTAAATACTCGTTAGACTTTTGTAGGGTGGTTTCTTTAGGGAGGATAGGGATAGCACAAAGAAAATAAACCAAAGTATAAAAATATAACAAAACTTAATTTTATTGCAGAAAACTCTATTCTAACTCTATTCCTAACAGGACAGAAAATGGGGTGTAGCTACATCTATTACAATACAGTTTATTATTACCAAAACAGGCCTATTATAAAGGTTTATCAAACTTTAAATAAACTTATAACTTACTTAGTTCCGACAATTCACATACTTAGGTACTTTGTGATACCATATTTAAGGATGAGGATAAAATAATAATAAACGGGTTGGTGACCCGCCTTGACTGCTTACTCATTTACCAAACGAGAGAGTTTAAAAGAAAAGGTAAGAATCTTGATTTTCTTTCACTGCACCAAGCAAAGCAAATGTCAAATTCAAATTCAAATTTATCTTAAGGATTTTTTTTGTGTCAATTTAAATATATCGTCTGACATTGTCTCTAGTAAGGATCTTGGTAGGTGACTGTAGATCTTTGGTGCCATACAGAGTATGCTTTTTTTGAGCAAGGACGTTTTGTACAGAGGACATGTCAGTTTTATTATTTCGACGCTCACCTTTAAAAGAAATATAGAGATGTCGGTTACTCCTGACAAACTGAGCCACTTCAAAAATGTATGCAAGGAAGAGTTAAGATTTTTAGGCTTCTGAAATGTGGCTTACAGCTTTCGATCTGTTTCAGTTTACAAATAGCCCTAATAATGCATTTCTTCTGTGCCTTTAAAACAATTTCTTTGTCTGTGGAATTTCCCCAGAACATGACACCATACCTAAGAAGTGATGCCACACCACTTTTGTACGAGGAGTACAAATGAGAAGAAGGTTCGTATAGTTATTTCAGGTTAGAGCACCGCTCAGTTAGGTAGGTACCTAATTTACAACACAGCACTCACTTGCCGAACTCCCTCACAGTACAGAGCAGGGGGGACACAGCGCATGGGACGGGGGCTGCGTTTCCGGCGTTGGACGGCGGGCAGAGGCCTTAGCAGTAGTTCTTGCCCGCGAATGGTGAGCAGTAGCAGAAATGCGGGTGTCTCGGGGCGCGGCACGCCACGTGCACGTCTCCGGCGGACGGAAAAAACCTCTTTGTTCAGAGATATGATAAACTCGTCCTGGACAAAACGCCTGATTGTCGTCGCGCACCCGGTTAAATTTTCTCGGGACACAAGTACTTATCCCAAATTTATGGAGACGAAATTACATTGTCCAAGGGAAGGATTCAAATCAATGTCGGTTTGTCAATATTGATTTTTTTTCATAGATCACATGTGACAGTGACAGTTACACGAATGAACAGGGTTGAGACCACCTCAATTGACAATTACCCCTGACACTGGCAAATATAAAAGTATGACAGCTTTACGTCTGTCTAATATAATATAACCTATCTCGCTGAAA